>JAAKBH010000478.1:0-258239 GCA_019776075.1 Amaranthus palmeri
AATAATAACAACTAATAAATAAGAATAATACAAAACAAACAATAAAATAACAGATAGAATAATAAGAATAAATAACAAAGAACATAAAATAATAAAAAATAATAATAGAAGAACAATAACATAATAATAATAACACTAATAACAATACAACAATCACATAACAATAAAAATCAATAATAATAACAATAACAATAACAATAACATAACACTAAAATAGACAATAACAATAACAATAAACAATAACAAGAACAATAACAATAACAATAACAATAACAATAACATATAACAATAACAATAACAATAACAATAACAATAACAATAACAATAACAATAACAATAACAATAATAATAATAATAATAATAATAATAATAATAATAGTAATAATAATAATAATAAACAATAATAATAATAATAATAATAATAATAATAATAATATAATAATAATAATAATAATAATAATAATAATAATAATAATAATAATAATAATATTAATAATAATAATAATAATAATAATAATAATAATAATAATAATAATAATAATAATAATAATAATAATAATAATAATAATAATATAATAATAACAATAATAATAATAATAATAATAATAATAATAATAAACAGTGAATAAGTTAAGAGCCTTTCTCTCTCCTTTCTCTCTCTAGAACTCTCTCCTCTACCAGTGATTCCTTGAGAATTGCTCAGCCATGGCAGGTAGACGAAGAGGTCGCCCCCCGAGAGAAAAGAATTGCAGATTGTGCTTCGTTTACCTTCTCTGATGACCGTATTTGAACCAAGAAACGGAGTTTCGATCCACTTCTAATCGAAACCCTTTTTTCGGCTCTATATAAAAAACCCTAAAATCCAAAATCATCAAAAGCATCGTTTCTGGGTTAGAGGAATCAAAGGTCTGGGTTCTGGTTTGTCGAATCGAGAGGCTCTTCACAGAGTGCGAAATCGAACCTTCAAAATGCGAAGAACCCTAATTTTTGTAAGCTAACTCCAGTTCGTTTGTTGAATCGAGAGTTTGGAATGCTAGTTTATGATTCTATTTCGTATGAGATTAACCCTCTTAGAGCTCGAGTTCCTCAAATTTGAGATAGGAATCGAAACTCTCAACCAAATCTGAGATTTCGGTATTCTTCGTCTGCTGAAACCCTAGATTGAATTAGGGGTTTTCTTCACTGGTCCATAGAGTAATTGAGCATCTTAAGGCTGGGTAGTTGATCTTCGATCCTGGTTCGAGTTCCTGTTTGGGTCTCAAAACCTATGTTGCTGCTGCTTCCTTTTCATGGTATTCCCAGGGCTTGGTCTGTAGCAGTAATTGAATGTGTATAATTCCAATTGGAGATGTCGATTTGCACATCTTGTGTATGAAATGCTTTGCTAAGCATTTTTGTTTTGGAGGATAGCAAATATGTTTGCTATTCCTATGTCCTCAAACCTTTGGCCTAGGTCATAGTCCAGAGAGGATCCCCCTGTATGGTAGTATATGATTGTTAGCTGCTGTTATTGGATAAGTGAAGAGAAAGAAATCCAATGTCTTGTGTAAAAAAACGGTTGGTTTGGAGTCCTGTCATGCCAAACAATCTTGCTTGGGTTGTTTGCCCTGCGTGGTTGCTGCTGTTTACCAGCTTCCTTTTTGCACTTGATATCATGAGTTCATAGATCCCCCTTTTGAGTTGCTGATTATTGAAGGCCTAGGGTGCTTGGTCCTTTGTGATTAGCTGCTATATATGGCCTAAGTAGCCTTCTAAGTAATGTGTAGGTAGTAAGGGACTGTCTGATTTCCCCCAACCCTCTGTTCTTTGGTCTGTTTGTGAAGTCTGGACAGCTGATTCAGCCAGCTGCTGTCCTAGTTAATGGTTTGGTTGGCCTAGCTTCATGAGCTGTTGGGCTGTAAGGTATACGAATTAGGCAGATAGGAATTTTGGTAAGCTTGGTTTAAGGATGATAAGGTCTCTTTGAACAAGCCTATGAGTACTGCTGCCAAGTCTAACGTCATGGACTGAATGTTTGGTTTGTTTATCAATAGCTTGGGTATTGAACTCAATGTTCTATGGAAAAAATGGTGTGCAGACCGTTTTTTTTCTTTTTTGGAATGTGTATGGCTTGTTCTGTTTGAATAGGTTTGCAGCTGGTTTACTTGTAAAATTATACTGCTGGACATAGCTGTCTTTGTAATTTTGATTGTAATGAGAGTCATATGTAATGCGTATGTGAACCAATGTTTGGTTATTCTAGGAGATACTCTCTATTTTTGGAGGCGTCGATCCAGACATCGCGAATGATAAGGGGTGTGTCCCTTGGAGCTTCGTCTGTTTCGACCTCTCAGTCTTTTGATCCGTTGTAAGCTTCGGCTTTTTTTCTGGCATTTTATAAAATTTACTTTGCCAAAAAATAATAATAATAATAATAATAATAATAATAATATTAATAATAATAATAATAATAATAATAATAATAATAATAATAATAATAATAATAATAATAATAATAATAATAATAATAATAATAATTCTGCCCAAGAAGGTCTTGCACCAGATCAACAATATATGCCGCTCTTACTTATGGCACGGCGTAGCAGACAATACCGCGCCTGGAAATGTAAACTGGGAGAAAGTGTGCAGGCCCAAAAAGGAAGGAGGTTTAGGAGTTCGCAATCTTTACATCTGGAACCTAGCTGCTGTTGGAAAGATTGCGTGGCATATTAGTACTAAGCAAGACTCCCTGTGGGTGAAATGGGTACACGGTATTTATATGAAAGGGGGTAGGTGGGACCGCTTCAACGCCCCACCTACTGCTAGCTGGGTTATTAAAAAGTTATGCAAAATCAAAGAGACGTTGAGTCAGTGGATGAGCATACAGAGCTACTCCATAGCCGAAGTTTACAATGAGCTACAGGGGTCCCAAGCCAAAGTAGTATGGGCGAACACGGCTTGGAATAGGGCTACAACACCAAGGAGCCGCTTCATAATTTGGCTTGCCTACCAAGATAGATTGAAGACCAAGCAAAAACTCATGAATGTGGGGGTGATCGATAATGACACGTGTCCCATTTGTGGTATTCATGCAGAAACCATAGACCATCTATTTTTCAGATGTGATTTTAGTAGACAATGCGTAGACTTGGTGAAACAATGGTTAAAGGTGACGTGGAATGTTTGTAGCCTAAAGGATCTTCATCGAAAACGTTATATGCCACGGCGTAAAGAGAAAATCATTGCGGCCATCCTGGGTAACCTAGTCTATGCCATCTGGCGCACAAGGAACGAGGCCGTGTGGCACATGAAAGTCACTACAGTCCGTAGTGTAGTTGACACCATCAAACAGGAATCGAAGGCGAGAATTAGCCATATGTCCTGGAGCACACCCATTCAAAACTGGATTAAGGAGCTTTGACCCATCTTGGCTTGACCTGCCTGCTGGACTTCCCTAACCAGCAGCGCGCTTGGTGCCCCCCTATTGGTAACAGCAGCAGCAGGTCCTACAGTGTGCTGTCCCGGTGTGTTCCAGCTGTGCCCCCCCAGCAGCTTGTGAGCAGCCTTGCAGCAGGAGTTTTTGAGTTTCAACATCAGTTTGGCGAGTTTCAGTGCAGCCTATTTCGAAGTGTGCAGATCCTCCCAGCTTTAGTGTAGACGCAGTGTGCCTCTGTCATGTGAAGCAACATGTTATTTCTCCACAGCAGTAGCCCAGTTGATGGTTGAGCAGTTGCTGGCCCCTTGGAGACTTTTAGTGGGCTTCTCTCTTTGGTTCAGCATGTCTTTGGTGCGCATCTGTCTCTCCAGCCCTTCCTGGTCAGCGGACAGCAGCAGCAGCCTCTTCCAGCCCATCTAGGTCAGTGGACAGCAGCAGCAGCAATCCCACTGCCCCTCCCTCTTGATTAGGGGCTGCAACAGCCATTACCCCAGGCAGTAGCTTCTATGATCTGGACAGCTTTGCACAGCAACAGCAGCACTCGCTGGCAGTAGCATCTCAGCAGCAGCAGCGTTTGTCCCTCTCCACAGCAGCAGGCCTATGGGGTTCTCTTTCTACTTTTAGTGGTCTGTTAGCATCAGGTTTTGTAGTAGCTTCCCTTGAAACTGTTTTTGGTTTGTATCTTTGTACGTTGAGCCCCTCCTCTGTTTTAGGGCGCTTGTTTTTTCTTCTTCTTATAGCTAGCTAGATGGCACCTATGATATCTGTATTTTGGTCTCATAGGTTGCGCTTTTTGCTTTTCGCCGTATGTGGCGCTTATTCTTTTGAGATTTCCAGGTGGCTCCCGTGCACATGAAGAGTGAGGATTAGAAACCCTTCATAGAAGGTGGGCTTTTCTTTCACACTGATGCAATGGTAGGGAGCCTCTTGGAAATCTGGGCTCTTTTGCCCCATATGTAAAGTTTCGATTTAGTGTTGAACCTATGATATTATTATTATTATTATTATTATTATTATTATTAGTAATGGAAAAACTTTTGGCAAAATAAAAATAATAATAATAATAATAATAATAATAATAATAATAATAATAATAATAATAATAATAATAATAATAATAATAATAATAATAATAATAATAATATCCTCCCAAAAAAAGTGGTGAACCAGGTTAACTCTATCTGTAGAGCGTACTTGTGGCATGGTGACGCCGATTGCAAATCCCCGGGGAATATCAACTGGGATAGGGTGTGCAGACCAAAAAAGGAGGGTGGGCTAGGGGTGCGAAACCTCCACCTGTGGAACCTAGCAGCGGTAGGCAAAATAGCCTGGCACATTAGCTCCAAACAAGACTCCCTTTGGGTCAAGTGGGTGCATGGTGTTTATATGAAAGGTGGAAGGTGGGACCGTTTCAACGCGCCTCCGACCGCAAGCTGGATGGTCAAAAAACTTTGCAAGGTAAAAGAAACGTTATGTGAGTGGATGAAGTCCCATGTCTACTCCATAGCAAGCGTTTACAAGGATCTCCTTGGAACATACGACAAAGTAGCATGGGCTAATACCACTTGGAACAGAGCCACAATCCCTCGAAGCCGCTTCATCATATGGCTAGCTTATCAAGGTAGACTGAAAACAAAGCAACATCTCTTCAACTTGGGGGTCGTGGAAGATGATAATTGCCCCATTTGTGGAACCCACGTAGAAACAATTGATCACCATTTCTTCACGTGTAGATTCAGCAGTCAATGTGTCGATATGCTCAGACAATGGTTAGGTTTTGCGTGGAACATTGGGAACTTGCAAGACCTCCTCCAAAAACACCGAATGCCTAGAACTAAACTAAAAATCATTGAGGCTGTCATGGGTAACCTTATCTATGCTATTTGGCGTGTAAGAAACGAAGCCGTTTGGCACCATAGAGTCATGACTGTGCGAAGTGTGATAGATTCCGTTAAAACAGAATCTAAAGTCACTAGGCTCCTTGCAATGGAATAGATCTACCCATCGGTGGATTCGGGATCTTTAGAGTTTCCTTTTTTGGGTCTGTTTGAAGATGGCTGCTGGGTCTGGATGCCATTGATTTATGCTTTATGGTCCTGCTGCCTTTCCAGACCTTTTTGTTGTTCTATGGATACTGCTTGTGCTCTGTGTTTTTTCTTCTGATCTTTTAGGTCCCCTTTGGACATCTCTGCTGGTAGTTTCTGGTTTGTATGTTGGTGCTGTGTAACTTCACTTCTGATGCTGCTAGGTTCTGTTCCTTCTGAGGGCTGGTTGCTGCTGTGCTCCTCTCTAAGTCCTGTGTCATGTGTTGTCTGAGTATTGGATGCTACTGTGTTCCCCTGCTCCTCTCAAACTTCATGACCAGCTGCTGTTTCCCTGCTGATTGCTGATTTTAGGCTTTGCTTGCTACTGGTTTACAATGCTGCTGCCTCCTGTTTCTGTGCTGAAGCTGGTTTCCATGATCTGCTGCTGTGTTCCTCTTTGCTGCTGATGTGCTGACCTCTTCCCACAGCTGCTGCTGTTACAGCAGCCTGTCCCATTATGCAGCTACTACTACTTGCTACTGTTTTATGCTGTTGGCTGTGTGTGTAGGCTGCTGTACTGTATCCTCCATGAGATCCCCCCCTTTTTGAGCTGTTGTTGCTACTTTGTTGTTCCCGCACTCCGTGGATGCTTCTGCCTACTGCTAGGTGCAGCTACGAAGCTTCTCTTTTGCTCTAATTTGTAGAACCTGCTGCTGTGCTGAGATTAACGCACGGTTGCTGCTGCTGCAGCCTTTCTCTCTAGTTGCCCTGGTGCTCTCTGCTACTGCTGCTGGTCCCACTACACTTTTACGCCCAGCTGCTGGCCTTTTGTTTTGGATGCTGCCTTCGTTTCCTACTCGCGTGGACAGCCTTCCCTGTTGCCGGATTCGAGTCCATTTGTGTCTCCTTAATTCGTGCCTTTTGTACCTATGCTAGCTGTTGTATATGGTATCGTAGGATATTTTTTGGACAGTTTAGTAGGTAGCTTTGCTTTTGTTCCCATGCCGCCTGTGGCATGTCTTTTTCAGATAGCCCAGGTTCACCCGTGCACATGAAGAGTGAGGTCGAGAAACCCTTCCTAGAAGGTGGGCTCGCCTTTCACACTGATGCAATGGTAGGGTGACCCTCGGCTATCTGGGTATTATTTTACCCCTTTGTATATGTTTGTTTAGTGTTAATGGAAAATCGCTTGACAAAAAAAAAAAAAAAAAAAAAAAAAAATAATAATAATAATAATAATAATAATAATAATAATAATAATAATAGTGTGGCGAAGTTCCTTTGTAGTCAGTTTGTTCATCTTGAGGTCGCTCCAACTCATGGGGCGAAGTTCCTTTGTACCTTTGTGTATGGTTCCTCAGATCGGAGTGAACGCCAGATTCTTTTCTCTGATCTTCAGGCTTTGAGTTCTAGCATCACGTTACCATGGATTCTTCTTGGAGACTTTAATAGTGTGGCTAACCTTGATGAACGGGTTGGGTCACCAGTGCGTCTAGCTGAAATTCAGCCTCTAAGGGACTGTATGGCAATCTGTGGGGTTCATGATCTCAAATATCATGGGAGATTCTTTACTTGGTCGAATAAGCAGACAGGTGGTCATCGGGTCTTGAGCAAGATTGATCGGGTGCTTGGGAATGATTGTTGGGAGGATTGCTTTCCATCTTCCTTGGTCCGCTTTCTCGATGAAGGGGATTATGATCATTCTCCTATGCTTGTGACATTTTCTCCTCCTCAATACTCGAAGAAACCTTTTCGTTTTTTCAATTACTGGACTAAGCAGGAGGGTTTCCATGAGGTGGTTAGGGATCATTGGCGTCTTGAGATTAAAGGGTGTGTTAGCTATCAGATTATGCAAAAGTTACGTTTGCTTAAGTCAAAGCTGAAGCTGCTTTATGGAAAGGAAACTCTTCGTCTAGATGTGGATAAAGCTAAATCTGAGCTTTTCCGCATCCAAGGTCTCCTTCATGATTGTCCGGCTGACCCGACCTTAGCATCACAAGAGAAGGAAGCTACTACTTTGTTGCGCAAACTTCAAGGGGAACTAGAGTCTTCCCTTCAACAAAAAGCTAAAATGAATTGGGTTCGGTTTGGGGATGACAATAGCGCCTTTTTCTACCAAAGCCTGAAACATAGGCTTAGGCACAATCGGATCATGAGTCTTCACATTCATGGGAAGGATATTTTTGAGCCCTCTCAGATCCAGCAGGCTTTCTTTGATTTCTACTCAGATTTATTTTGTCAGGAGGATCAGGGGAGGATATCTATAGATGTTGATACGGTCTACCAGGGTCCGATTTTATCATCGCAGCACCATGAGCTGCTTGATCTTACCTTTACCCCTTCTGAGATAAAGCAGGCTTTGTGGAGTATTCCTGAGGATAAGGCCCCTGGTCTGGATGGATACAATAGTGGTTTTTACAAGGCTACATGGGAGATTGTAGGAGATGATGTTGTTGAGGCTATTCGTCAATTCTTTGCGACTGGGAAGATGCTCAAAAGCTGGAATACGACGACTATTACTCTGATTCCTAAGGTCCAGAATCCAATGCATCCTGGTGATTTTCGGCCTATTTCCTGCTGTCACATTCTGTATAAATGCATTTCCAAGCTGATCTGTTCTCGGCTTAGGTGTGTTCTTGATTATTTGATCGACCAGGCGCAAGGAGCTTTTGTGTCGGGTAGGAGTATTATGCACAACATATTGTTGTGTCAGGACCTTGTGAAGCATTATTCTCGGAGGAATTGTGCCCCTAGCTGTCTTATGAAGATCGACTTATGTAAAGCGTATGACACATTGAATTGGAGATTCCTCAAGGAGATGTTGGTTTGTCTTAACTTCCCGCACAAATTTATTAGCCTCATCATGACTTGCATAACTTCCACGAGTTATACGCTTATGATTAATGGGTCTCCTTCCAAGGTTTTTGCGGCCAAGCGGGGGTTAAGGCAGGGTGATCCTCTCTCCCCCTTGCTTTTTGTTATCGGTATGGAGTACTTGTCCAGGAGTTTGAAGCGTATTGTTGGTGCATTCGGGTTTCACCCTAGATGTAAGGTCATTCAGTTAACCCATCTGTGTTTTGCGGATGATCTTATGCTGTTTTGTAAGGGTGATATCTCCTCTGTTCGCACGATTTGTGATTGTGTCAAAAGATTTTCGCGCACTTCTGGGCTCCGGGCTAACTCAGGCAAATCAGCGATTTACTTGGCAGGGGTTGAGCCTTCTCTACAGGAGGATATCCGGACTCTTTCGGAGTTTAGTCTAGGTGCTCTTCCATTCAAGTACCTGGGGGTTCCATTATCGTCTAAAAGACTTAGCATAGCAGACTGCGAGAAACTGGCTGATAGGATGACGCAACGCATTAGTTCTTGGCAAGCTCGTCATCTTTCGTATGCGGCTCGCCTTCAGTTGATTAATTCTGTTTTGATAGGCATTTCCTCTTATTGGTGCCAGATTTTTGTTTTACCTAAGAGGGTCATTGCTCTTGTTAACTCAATATGCAGATCCTTTCTGTGGTTTGGGGTCGCTCAGTCTCATAAACCGGGGAACATTAATTGGAAGGAGGTGTGTACGCCTAAAAAAGTTGGCGGTCTTGGTGTGCGGAATATCCACATTTGGAACCAAGCGGCGGTGGGCAAGTTAGCTTGGCACCTTTATAGTTTGCAAGAATCTTTATGGGTTAAATGGGTACATGGTGTCTACACAAAAGGTGGGAAGTGGGAGATTTTTAATGCTCCAGCCACAGCCAGCTGGACCATTAGGAAACTTTGTGCTGTGACGGTCGCCTTGAAGCCTTGGATTTGCCGTCCACATTACTCGATCAAAGAGGTGTATGAACATACGTTGTTGAATCATCACAAAGTTCCTTGGAGACATTTGGTCTGGAACAGGATTTCAATCCCTAAGACTCGGTTTATCTGTTGGTTGGGTGCTCGCAAGGGGCTCAAAACCAAAGATAAGTTGTATTCTATAGGAGTGGTGAGTGATGATTTATGTCCTTTGTGTGGTTTAGAGACCGAGACTTCACATCATCTTTTCTTTAATTGCCAATTTAGTCGGTTATGTACAAAGGCGGTTAAAGCTTGGATTGGTATTGCTCTAAAGCCATTCGGTCTCATGGATTTTAGAAAGCGTAGGCTGACTAAACTTCAACAACATGTAGGAATTGCTATCTATGCGTGCACAGTATATCACATTTGGCGATGTAGGAATGAGGCGGTTTGGCATGCCTTTGTTCGGTCGGCTGAGTATATTTTGAATAGGATAAAGCATGATGTCCATCAACGTTGCTATGCTCTGAATCTAGGAGATATTAATTTGTGAGTCGGTTGGTTTATGACTGATGTCAGTATGCTGATAATTGATGTTCTGTTCTGTCTTCTGATTGTGTTTTGAGTAGCTGTTCTCTGTTGTGTATGCTGGTTGCAAATACTGGTTGTGCAGTTGCAGTCTGTTGCTGTGTTTGCTATGTTTCTTGAAGGTGCTGGTCATTCTTTCAGTTTTGAGGATGCTTTGTGGTTGATGTTAGTTTTATTGGGTTCTTGGACTTCACTTTTTTGTTGGTCGTGGTGTTAGACTGCTGATTACAAGTAGCTACAGGTATAGTGGGCTGTCCTAGTGCTACTGCTTATGATGCTGTTGAGCTGCTGAGGCTGCTGGTTTCTTTGCAAAATAGCAAGCTGGGTTTGTGCATTTTGGAGTATTGCTGCTGTGGCTTTTATTTTGATGCTGGGTTACTGATTTGTGCTTTGCCAAGTCTTGCTATTTTCTTTACATAGTTTTATGTATTTATAGTGCTATTTTTGTATAGCTTATTTTAGCTGACTTATTTGTCGGCTTGTTTTGTGGGCTCGGTTTTTTCCTGTATGCATATGAAGAGTGGGCCGGGGAAACCCTTCCTCGAAGGTGGGCCTCGGTTCCACACTGATGCAATTAGGCTTTTCCGAGTTTTCCAGACTTTGGTGTATTGGTGTTTTTTCTGGTAAATGAAAAAGCTTTTTATTTGCCAAAAAAAAAAATAAATAAAAAAAAAAAAAAAAAAAAAAAAAAAAATAATAATAATAATAATAATAATAATAATAATAATAATAATAATAATAATAATAATAATAATAATAATAATAGGAGGTCATATTTTATCTAATTAGGAAGAATAAATATGGATTCTAATTAAGATGGCCGCGAAGTAATACTACTATAAATCAATCATTCTCCTTAGATAACGCATACTGTTCAACCTCCTTAGATAACGCATACTGTTCATCTCTTATTTTAAATCATCATCATCATTAACAAACCTAATGTCCCGCTTGGAAGCAGGGACTGAGTGACATAAGGTGACGAATAATTTATACCCGTACTCCCATTGCATGGGGGACAATCATCTTTTATTTTAAATCTTTGATAATATTACTCCCTTCGTTCCTTTTTGTTTTTCCACCTTACTAAAACGGGCAGTTCCATAAGTTTTTCCACTTTAGAATACTTTCCATTTTTGGAAATTTTTCATCCCACTTTTACCCCTTAAAACCCCACTTTCCTTACTTCACACTACTATTTAATTATTTTCTCTCTCATACTTTCAATACAATCATTACATTACACTATTATTTAATTATTTTTTCTCTCATACTTTCAATAAAATCATTATTTCCCACTACTATATAATTAAAATAATACCCACTACCACCAAAGATACCACTTTTCTTAATTTTGGTGAAAAACCCAAATAGAAACATCAAAAAGGAACGGAAGGAGTATATTACTAGTCCCTCCAATTCACCACAATTGTCTCATTTGGTTACACAATGCAATTAATCTAACTAAATATCTCTAATTGTTTCGTAATGAAAATTTTAATAAATTTATATTGATAATTTTACATTGAAATAAATCAAAAAAAACTCTCACTTGATTATTTTTTAGCATCTAAACTAAAAAAAATACAAATTAAAAAATAAATCGATAAATAGTGTCAAGAACTTGACTTAAAGTCAATTTATCCAAATTCCTTGGTAATCACCTTAGCCCATCTCTATGTTAGTATGTATTAGTCTTCACACTCTATGTTGTGTGTTATGGTTATATGAAGTCACAAGTCCTTTATATAGAGTGTATACAACATTCTAGAACCCACGCCAAGAAAGAAGCAATAAAATAAAGATATGATGCACCCTTCAAGACAAACAGAATCGAAGAAAATTGATCGTTGGACATCAGCTGTTGCCTGAGCAAGCAACTAGCATACCTGTTTTTGACCAACGTGCTCGGACATCAAGCAACCACCCTACCAAGCCCTTGTCTCGTTCAATCTAGGCGTAATCTAATATCCTTAGTAAATTCTCTTTATCCCTTGATCAATGTCTCCCTTGCTTTTGTCCAATGCATCTCATATGCTCCACATTAATCACCTCATATAGTGACCGATTCATAAGTCTTCACAATTCAATAAGTCTTCATCTTTCTTCTCCAACGTACAAGTCAAGGCATTCAATAATGTGATCAAAATCATTTACATTATTAGGAGTTTTGGTGTGTGCTTCAATAATCTCCCACTCAAGTCCAACCGCCAATTTTATGGCTTAGGCAACCGCCATCAACTTGTAACACATACAAGTTGCTCTCAGTCTGTTTTTCCTTCATGTGCACCAAGCTCCATCCAATGACCTTGAAAGTACATCCCTTAGCCTCCAATATACCTAATGAAATGAGGCTTGGAGGCTCCTTTCAAACTTAGGAACATATCTCACATAACCAAGCCTTCTCTTCACACCATCAGATCAGACCATCATGTGTCTCAATAATATCTCCTTGATCTATAAGTTAAATCATAATTATGTGAGATCTTGTGATTCGTCTCAGCGCAAGGATTATTAATATCCATTTTTTATAATTAAATTGCACAATTTGAGGTAATAGCTTTAATAATTGCCTTGAAAAACAACAAACTCGTTCAAATCAAATAAAATAGTCATTAAAACGGAAGGAGTATAAAATACTTCCTCTGTTCTGTTTTAGTTGCAACATAGGAATTGACACATTTTTAAGGGCCGTCAAATCAGTATGGTAAAAGTAGGGATGATGTATGATTGATGGTGATATGTGGGGTAGAAATAAAAAAATTATTATAAGTAAATAGTGGTTGTGACTTGTGGTTATACTTCCTCCGTTCCATAATTCTTGCTACTGATAGTGACGTCTTCTCACACAACATGTCGCGCTCAGTGGCAGTATTATGGAACGGATGAAGTATTAAATAATTAAGGGATATTCTACCTGGTAAGCACCAGGTATAACGAAATTCACAAACTAGCTATTCTTGTTTGCAATTCTACCAAATAGCACTCAACTTATGCAAATTCATCTGTCGTAGCTATATTAGCCTAAAAACGTTAGATTTACCGTTAAGTGGTGAATTTACATGATTTCCCTTGTTTTATTTGTTAAATAGTGGTCTTCTTCCTTCTTGGTGCTCTCTTTTCCTTTGAATGCTCCATTGATGCAACGATTCAAGCTTCTTCACAAAATGTCTTCCACATCTATTGAAAAATCACCAACATTGTAATAGCATGAGAAAATTGCCTGATATTAATTTATTCACTGTCACTTTCTCCAATAGCATCAGTAAATTAATTATACATTCGATTGTTCTCATAATAGACAAGACAGAAACCCAGGGAAAATTGCCTGGTAAGCACCTAGGGAAGATTTTGGCCGATTTCTCGATAACATTAAGGTAATGCTGGAAAATTTGAAGCTGTAAATCAATTATATTTGATAATTTCTCGATAGAAGAAATTATCGAGAAATCAGCCAAAATCTTCCAGAAACCCGCCGGCAATTTAGCTTCTCTTTCTGTCCTCCAACGTTACTTTCCCTTTGTTGGAATCCAATCATTTTTAGTTGAGGACTTGCCTTTTAGCATTCCAGTGTTTACAATCCTGCAAAATCAGGAAGCCAGAAATTTAAATAAAGAAAACAAATGATTGAAAGAACCAAGTAGAAGCAATTACATAAAATGACTACTTGAGGATTGATTGCAAGATGTTCGATGAAATGACTGAATGAAAATGGCACTTGTTCCTGTCTTGTCTATTATGAAGAAGCTTGAATCGTTGCATCAATGGAGCATTCAAAGGAAAAGAGAGCACCAAGAAGGAAGAAGACCATTATTTAACAAATAAAACAAGGGCAATTATGTAAATTCACCACTTAACGGTACATCTAACGTTTTTAGGTTAATATAGATACGGCAGATGAATTTGCATAAGTTGAGTGCTATTTGGTAGAATTGCAAACAAGAATAGCTAGTTTGTGAATTTCATTATACCTCGTGCTTACCAGGTAAAACATCCCAATAATTAATGGGATGATAGTGGGGTAGGAATAAAGTGAGAATAAAATAAGTAGATTATTTTTGCTAAAAATAGTAATGTTGCAAATAATATAATACTTCCAAAAAAGATAAATGTTGCAAGTAAAATAGAACGGAGGTAGTAAATATTACCCTAACAGCACTATTGAAAAAAATGGATCATTGTTTTGTCAATTGTCATACCATAATGTACGTCAATATAGTAATAATATTGAAGTACTTCCTTTGTTCCAAAATACTCGCTACATTTCTATTTTGTGCACTATTCATCGTTCAAGTTTATTTTACATATTGCGACTAATGTATAAGTAAAAATATAGTCAAGTGAGATCTTGTTTGAATCGTCTAATCGCATACTTTCATAATATTAAATTTTTATAATTTTTAGATAAGTGTAGTTTAAGATATTAATGATCAAAATTGTGTATTAGATTGCGTAAAAAAGTGAAATGTAGCAAGTATTATGGAACGGAGGAAGTATGACTTATGAACTCGCACAAATCAAATAGTTTATGTATAATTCACGTAAGCCAATAATTTTTCTGCTACCACCGTCCTAT
Organism: Amaranthus palmeri; assembly: GCA_019776075.1. NCBI lineage: Eukaryota > Viridiplantae > Streptophyta > Magnoliopsida > Caryophyllales > Amaranthaceae > Amaranthus > Amaranthus palmeri. The sequence continues at coordinate 14,372 of JAAKBH010000478.1, forward strand.
TAAATTCACAATAACTTCTATATTTGATTTGTCTCCTTTTATTTACATCATTAATATTTTAAGATAATGACTTAGTTATTACTTTATTTAACCTCATTTATACGTACTTTTTAATTTTCTTTACATATTATTTTTAGGAAAATTTGTTCAAAATAATTCTAATTTTTATCTGTTGGCAAAAAATAATCTCAACTATCAATTATTTTTTAATAATACCAATTATTCTTATAATTTTTTAAAAACGTACCCCCCTCACTTTTAACCGGATGCAACAAGTAATTTTTTAACTTTTTTCTTTCTTTTTTGATTAATAGATGTAGAGGAATGGTTAATTTTGAACATTAAGTGAAAAAAAAAGAAAAAAAGTGAAAAAGTTACATATTCCAGCCGGTAACAAGGGGTGGGTATGTTTTCAACAAATTATGAGAATAGTTAGGATTATTAATAAATAATTAATAATTAAGATTATTTTTGACTAACGGGTGATAATTTGAAATTATTTTAAGCAAATTTTTTTTTTATTATCACTTTCTTGAAATAATACTAGAGCCGGATTTTCAGCTTTGAGAACTGGTAGTAGTTGAGGCGGGCCCTATAGTCATTGATTCAATACAGTTAGTTCGTCGATGTTTTTTTTTTTTTTTTTTTTTTTTTTTGTAATTTCTTATTGGCTCAGAATTTATTTGGTTTATGTTGGAGAAAGCAAATCTCTACTTACATTTCATTTGTAGTTTCTTTTTCATCTAAAAATATGAAATGTTTCATGTACCTTTATTTTGCCTTTAAAATTTTACAACGTACACGTAAATCACAAACTTAAATAAATTTTATTTTTAAATAATTTTAATTAAATAATTCCGAGAAAATAAATTTTTACTTGATGAAAAATATGAAACTCGCATAAAATAAGCCTCTAATATTGTATTCTTTGAGAAATATTGTTTTAAAAATTTTAACCCCTTTCATTTGGTTGTCGAATGCAGGGTGTGGCCTTAATAAGAACGAACTCACGATGGACATATTCTTGAAGAGTTTGATCAAATTTAAATCCCTTTCCTATTGTGCTTATTTTTATTAAACCCCACTCTTTTGCCCTGATGTAGAAACAAAATAAAATATTTGGGAGTTCACAACGAAAAATTTAAAAGTGGATGACTAACATATAAGCTTGATAGATTACTCCAGTCAAATTTCCTTTGATGTGCGTCTTGTTGTGTACAAACCCAATTACAAAAATACATAGTATCAAAGTCGATGGTTTTCGATCAACGGAAAAAATATCAATCTTCAATATAAAAGATGGTAAGGGAGAGTGTTGGAAATATAATCCACGTACATATTCCCACATCGAAAATTAGAGAGTATGACTAGTTGATATATAAGCTTGATTGGCTATTTATCGATCAATAGATTTTTGAATGAAACATCATCGGGTTTGGATAACAAAAGGCAAGGGAAGGGATTTAAAGGGTCGAGATTAGTTGAATAATTTTTGTTAAGGTATTAATCTTTCTTAAGTTGGAGAGATTTGAAGGGAAAATACTCATCTCCCTTCCTTTCCCTTTAAGTTTAAGATTAAAATTAATGCTTTTAAAAAGTTATAACTGTTAGTCTATATTTTATTACTTAAACGTTAGAATTGACCAATTTAAGATCAAATTTGATTTCTTTAAGGCTATATTAGACTCGTAATTATAAGTTATAATTGGTCACTATACATGTGACGACTTGTAATTATCATTATAAGCTTTAAATTGATCACTTTTAGGTTGTAATTGATCATCTTTAAACTTGTTAGCTATTAGTTTTCCACTCTAGTGTGATCACTATACATAGAAGTATATAACCAATCACTTTAGGTCTAAATTGATTATTTTAACGTTATAATTGATTATTTTTAAAAAAGTCATAAGTTGAGCTACGCTTTAATTTAAATTGATCACTTTAAGGTTAAAATTAGTTATTTTTAGGTTAAAATTTAATTTAAAAGGGACAGCCCGTATGCGTTTGATCACTTCTTAATCATAGGAAGGATGAAAATGGAATTCTAAATAATTAAGGCTAGATATATAATGGATGTAATCCACTTAATTTAGAAGAATATTTCTAATTGTTTTATGTTGTTGATTGTCCTTTAATTATGTAAATTTAAGTACAATTGAACCAACAATTCGAATTTCAAATCAACATTTTTTTTCAATTCAATTTATGACTCTAATTAATTAATTATATTGTCGTTCATAGTCATAATTAGGGTTTAATTAACTTTGAAGAATATAAAAATCATACAAGTGGGTGAATGAGACGCAACGAATTGGTTTGATACATTTACATAAATATTGTATACTTCGATTCATTATCTTTACTATAATATAATAAATATTTCAAAATAAAAAGAGTACAAAATAACTGTTGTATCTCATTGGTCCACAACGCAACAAATTAATTAGTTTCATTGTCAATTAATTAATAATAGATTTATATAGTTCCATCTATATTCCACCACATAAATAAATTATCATATCTCATTGATATCACTACAACATAATTTGCTTTTGATGGGATATATTTAGCGACATTTAATTTAAACGTCGCTATTACAAATTTCTTATAGTGTATATAGAGGATTTAGTGATATTTATTAGAGCCTTTAGCAGCATATTAAAAAGTCACACTAAAGCTTTTAGCGACATAGGATCTAGTGACATTTCTCACAAATGTCACTATAGACTATAGTGACAATTACATTTGCCACTAAAGACCAAATTAAATGTCGCTAAATCACTTTGTGGTGTAACTTAAATTAAAAACTAATAATTATTACACTAAAAATATGAATTAGTAGCATTTTTTTAATGCCACTAATCTAATGTCGTAAAAAGCTAAGTTTCTTGTAGTGTATTTTTTTGGGAACCCACGTGGTAATCCTGAGGTTTTGGGTTTTCCACGTGGTAATCAAATTAAACTTTTAAAAAATACATGCGGTAACCCTGAGGTTTACCAAATTGTTCTACCATGACCTTTTTGCACATAAAACGTTAACAAAACGTTAGCAAACGTTAATTTCGAAGCTTTAAGGTTGTTGCACGCCTATTTATGCGACTTACAATTTCAAATGCCATCAGTTTCAACATTTTTCTCCCAAAATATAAACCCTAACTCTACTATATTTGGATTTAGGGGAAAATATATGATTTGGATGAAAAATAATAAAGTTGGGGTTTATTTTATGAGGAAAAAGGTTAAAACTGGTGACATTTGAACTGATGAGTCGCATAAATAGGCGTACAACAGCCCTAAAGCTTCGAAATTAACGTTTGCTAACGTTTTTATGTGTAAAAAGGTCACAGTAGAACAATAACGTAAACCTCAAGGTTACCGCCTGAATTTTTTAAAAGTTTTTGTTTACCACGTGGAAAACCCAAAACCTCAGTGTTACCATGTGGATTTTTTTTTTTTTTTTTTTTTTAATATCTATCTCTACCACATCATCATCCAAATCATAATTAATCACCAATCACCAACCACCAACCAGAAATTCTTGTTCTATATTATAGTCTCACTACAACTCACTAGGGTTAAATCGGAGTTGCATTGTTGTTTCATATTTTTTGGGGTTATGTAATTCCATCAAACACTTACGTACGCTTATACACTCGATCATTTTTTCCGGCCAGTATGGGTACGTTCTTTTTATTTTCTTTTTCATTACATAATATGCATACAAATTTTTTTTTTTTTTTTATTTTTAAAATCAGCATAGATTACCTTTTCATTTCATTCAAAATAATTGGTTGGATGAAAGAATTAAGGGTAATCTTTCATCCATATCATACAACATCCAAACTCCAATGATCTACGAGTAAGCATATGTGCTGCTTTGTTACATATTCTAGGTACAAAAGAGAAAGAACAAGATACGAAATCATTAATAAGATCTTTACAACGATAAATAATAGCCCTAAATTCAGAAGTATCAGTTTTAGTATTTTTCATAACTTGAACTATAACTTGTAAAATCCTGTGTTACAAATTGCAAAGAATTTAAACCATGAAAAAGAAACATCTTGCGTAACTCTCTTCTTAATTAATTTTCATCTGCACATTCAAACATATAAATTTATTTTGAAATTAATTTTTAGATATTTTTTGATAACTAAAAAACATTGATTAAGTTATTTATGTCAAAAATAAATTTATATGGAAGTTATTTATAATTTTCATTTGGCTTACCCATTTAATTCTCAATCTTCAATCTATTTTTCATGATGATCCACTATAGAATGACAATGCTTACCCATTTATCTTCAATCTATATTATTCATTTCATGAAAACTCAGATAAAATTTAGAAAATGAGTCTGAGCAACCTAAATAAGGAGTAGAAGAAGTTGTCCACTCATAAACCCAAAGAAGGTTCACTACTAAAATCAATTGGTGATAGTAGGAGTTATTCTGAGTTTATAAAGTGACGCATATTCTTCTCTTTCTCCGATATAGGACAACTCATATGTGGGTAACACATGAGCACTTCAATAAACATTAAAAACAACTCATGATCTTTCAAAAAATTTGTACCTACACTTAGGTTCAGTTACACAAGCCTTCCTTAATTACCAGTTCTTCTTACTAACATTTTCTGAATAATAATCGAATTTTATCTTATACCTACAACAACTACTATCTTCTCCAGATTACCAAGTCCTTAGACATTATTGATTTTTATCTATTTTTTGACTTTCTTCGGCCTGCTAACATGTGATTAAAAAAATTGTTATAACATATATAATAATAATAATAATAATAATAATAATAATAATAATAATAATAATAATAATAATAATAATAATGATGATGATGATGATGATAAAGGCTAAACAATAGCTTATTCTTTTTGAGGTGCTGTGGTTTTTTCAGGCATATGACGAGGGGCTATATAGGCCCTTTACAATATTGTTAGAATCGCAATACCTAAGTTTTATGGACCTAGATTGTAAAGTTTCGGTTTTTTTCATGTATTTTATAATATTTATACTTTGCCAAAAAAAAATATTATTATAATAATAATGCAAAATAGATTCAGGGGTTATCAACTTATCATAGTGATTTACGACTTTCAATTTTTCATTCACTTCGAATATGGTGTTTTTGCTTATTATTATTAATATTATAATTTTTTATTGTAATAATAATTATTATCATTTTTATGAAAAATTACCTAAAATAATTTAATTTTTACTGATTAACTATAAATAATAATCTAAACTTTTACAAATTGGTAGTAAACTTAAAAGGTTAAGAACCGATAAAGGAGGTGAATATTATGATCCTAATTATTTTAACTCAATGGGTATAATACATGAAACAATCGCCGGTTATGCACCACAATCAAATGGTGAGGCGGAGAGGAAAAATCGTATTCTACAAGAGATGGTTAATTCCATGTTATCCTACTCGGGTTTGAGTGATGGATTTTGGGGTGAAGCAATGTTGACGGCTTGTCACATTCTTAACTGAGTTCCAATGAGAATGAATAAGGAAACTCCTTATGAACTTTGGTACAAAAAGAAACCAAACTTAAGCTATCTTAAGGTTTGGGGTTGTAGGGCCATTGTGAGAGTGCCCGGTAACAAGAAAAAGAAACTCGGTGAACGAGGTCTTGAATGCATCTTTATAGGCTATGCTATTCATAGCAAAACCTATAGGTTCTATATTATAGAACAAAATGACTATATATCAATTCATTCGATTATAGAGTCGAGAGATGCGATTTTTGATGAAAATAGATTTTCATCATTGAGTAGACAAAGAAATCTACAAAGTTGTACCAATGAAAGTGTTCATGATAGTCAACAAAGTTCACTTCTAGATGTTCATGAAAGTCAACACATAGATGAACAAGATTTGGTTGATCCTATTCCTAAACGGAGTAAGAGACAACGGAAAGCGAAAAGTTTTGGACCGGATTTCCAAGTATACTTGGTTGAAGGTGATAGAAGTGAAGTATCTTCTAGTGTTCCATATTTATATAATGTGGAAGGTGACCCATTGACTTATAGCGATGCTATGGCATCACATGATAGCGCCTTTTGGAAGGAGGCTATCAATGATGAGATGCAATCCATCATGGGAAATAACAATTGGGTGTTAGTGGATCTTCCTCCGACTTGTAAACCAATCGGTTGCAAGTGGATTTTCAGAAAGAAAATGAAAATCGATGGTACTATTGATAAGTTCAAAGCCCGCTTAGTGGCTCAAGGCTTTAGACAAAAGCACAATATCGATCATTTCGATACATATGCACCGGTTGCAAGAATAACCACTATTCGGTTATTGGTAGCATTAGCTACGGTCTATCATCTAGAAATACATCAAATGGATGTTAAAACCGCATTTCTATATGGGGAATTAGATGAGGAAGTTTATATGTAACAACCCGAAGGGTTTGTTTTGAAAGGACAAGAGTAAAAGGTGTGTAAACTTGTGAAGTCCTTATATGGACTTAAACAAGCACCTAAGCAATGGCATCAAAAATTTGATGAAACCATATTGTCTTTTGGATTCAAGTTGAATCAAGCCGATAAGCGTGTATATAACAAGTTTGATAGCCATGGTAATGGCGTTATCATTTGCTTATATGTTGATGACATGCTTATCTTTGGCACTTGTAAAGCACAAGTCCAAGAGACAAAAGACTTTTTGTCTAGATCCTTTCAGATGAAGGATATGGGGGAGGCTGATGTGATCTTAGGCATTAAGATCATAAGGCAAGGCAACCGTATTAAGTTAAGTCAAGCTCACTATCTTGAGAAGATACTTAAACAGTTTAATATGCTTGATAAAGCGCCGGTCTCTACTCCCATGGAACCGGGTCCCCATCATTGGATGGCGATAAGGAGAGTATTAAGATACTTGTTGCGTACCAAGGATTATGGTATTGCGTATAGCGGAGAACCTCCTATTCTAGAAGGTTATTCCGACGCTATCTGGATCACTAATGAAGAGGATAACTCTTCTACTAGTGGATGGGTGTTTGTTTATGGGGGAGGTGCCATTTCTTGGTCCTCTAAGAAACAAACATGTATAGCCGACTCTACGATGTCAGCTGAATTTATAGCACTTGCGTCAGCAGCTAGTGAAGCGGAGTGGTTGAGGAATCTCATGTTTGAGATACCTTTGTTACCTAAGCCAATTTCACCGGTGGCAATCCATGCGGATTGCATGACGGCTTTAGGTAGAGCTTATAGTCAAGTATATAATGGTAAGTCTCGTCACATTGCTCTTAGGCATAGCTTAGTGCAAGGACTTATCATTAATGGGGTCATAACTTTTGACTATGTGAACACTAAGTTCAATGTGGCGGATTCGTTTACGAAAGCCATGAAAAGAGACTCAATTTAGAAAGCCTCAGTTGAGATCGGTTTATGTCAGTCAAATCATTTGGGAAAGCCCAATTCACGCATGAGTAACATCGTGTCTGAATTCAATGTGGTAAAGTCCTCTTGATTTTTGTTAAAACAACTCGTTATATGACCCATCATTGCTTTATACCGTGATGGAATAAGGTAGTCGTCTTGAAAGTTCTCAAGATCAAGGGTTGAAGAGCTCTTGGTGTTGTATCCACATCACGGGGATATGTTTTATACGTACTGAGAACCTACCTATATAAGTTTGAAGTGTGGCCGCTTCAAGTAGTCAAGATGGGCATAATGACTATGATAAACTTATGAATAAGATACGGACACGGCCTTATAATGTGTCAAGTTAATAACTTTATGTTATTTGTTTTGTGTGTACTACATCTTCAAGTGGTTGGAAGGGTCATTTGATTCAATTCCTTATGGAAATCAATTCTGGCTCGATCACTTGTTAAGTGTGTTGTATTAGGCGTTAATCAACCCGCAGGGATATTAGCGTTGATGCATGAAATGTATTATGAGTTTTTGGTAAATGAGAGGCTTATTATACCCAAAATGGGGGAGGATTGTTGAACATTTAGTGTCTAATAATCCTAATTATAATCATCGAGTACTACTAAGGTAGTGGGACAATTTATAAGTCCGTAATAAATCGCTAAAAGCTACTTTATAGTAGTGGGACAAATACGTATTAATTTACTCGGTCTGAAAGGCATTGGAAGATAAGATTAGACAAGGGAAAAGGGGAGCCAAGGAAGGCTTGACAGCCGACTCGACGATCCCCCTTGTGTAGCCATAGCCGAGTCGGCTGTAGGCTACTGGAAAAACACAATTTGGTCAGAGACCAAAAGCCGAGTCGGCGGTCCCTCTTATGGACCCATCACCGACTCGGCGGTCTGGGTCAGAACATGACTGTTGCTTTTTCTTCCCGTTTTCTTTGTAGTAAATGTCTTGGATTCCTCCTTAATGCTCATAATCTCTGAGATTATGAAGGAGAATAATGATAATTAACTATCAATATTGAATTGGATGATTATGATTGTAATGAATCATAATCAATTGGGTGTTTATGAGCATAGGCTCCTCATATACTCTTTGAGTATAAATAGGTGCCTTGGGTGATTGTATTCCTTGCACCTTTTCTGATTTCTTAAGCTATTCCTCTCATTTGTTCTTGCTATACTAAGAGAGTAATTAACTCTTACTTAGCATTCCATTGCTTATAATTTCTCAAACACATTGTTATAACATTATACATCCTAAGTACTAAGGGTGTATTGTTGTTGATTGTATCTCGTTTGTGAATTTCCAAACATCAAACCCAAGTACCTTTGTGGGGGAAATATCACAAAAGGATAGTGAGCACACGCCTTCAACTAGTATCAAGTTTCCGGGTAATGGTTGTCGTTACACAACAATCTTCATTAGTTTTATCGTTTTGTTATCATCTTGTATTTTCATTTTTTGTCATCACACAAAGGGGTTTATACAAATTCCCGATTGTAATTTGTATTGTATTATTTAGTTCTCTAATAAAGAATTGTATTATATAAGATAGTTTTTTGCAAAAAAATTTATATAAGATAGTTTCTTAAAAAAAGATGTATAGATTAGGTTTCTTATAATTTTTCATGATTATTATTATTTCAGGTTTGGGAACTGACTGTGCGATGGCTAGAGGGCAGCGCGCAAGCCGGCGTGAAAATTTTCGTAGGGCAGTGTTGAGCGGTAAATTAGAAGATCTGGGAGCACTGGTGGAAAAAGACGCTGATTTGTTAATAATGGAGATGGATAACGATCGTAATCGTCCCTTACACTTGGCTGTTGAAAATAAGTTTGAATGTGTAGCTAAGTTCCTGGTCAATAAAAAACCTGAAGCTGCTCTTATCTTGAATAATAGTAACGAAACTCCACTTTACAAGGCTATAACCAACGGACAGTCAAGCCTTGTCTCCTATATGCTTCAATCTCTTGGAAAAGATGTTGACCTCAATGTAGGGAGATCTATTCTACACGCTGCTCTTTCTCTTAAACACCCGCATTGCCAAGGTAATCTTGTTTCATTCATCTCAACGCAAGGATTATTAATTAATATCAATTTTGTATAATTTATAGTTATACACCGTTAGAGATACTAAGACTTCAATATATATATATATATATATATATATATATATATATATATATATATATATATATATATATATATATATATATATATATATATATATATATATATATATATATATGTTAGAAAACGTATCAAAATGAAATTAGACAAAGTCATTGAAATGAAAGGAGTACTAATTAATTATCATTATAAGCATAGACGACATGTCATCTGCTTGATATTGATAATATTAGGATAAAAAAAAATATTGTGTAAATGTCCAATTTGTCAATGTTTCGTAGTTTAACAAAATAATTCACACTTCTAGCTATTTATTGAAATAAATTATATTCCTCAAGATTCATCTTATTTCTCATCTCTTAAACATAGCTTCTTCCTTATAAAAATGTCTTGTAAACTCATAAATTACACTAAAAGTAGGGCCTCTATCTATACCGAGCTTGGGCGGCAGCGACACTCCTTGCTTACGCTAAAGAACGACCTTTATCTTATTTTACTCTACTGTATCAAGCCAGATTAAACTATGGTATTTTAAAATCAGGGGCGAGGCAAAAATTGAAAAATTCATAAAAACTCCTGTGCAATTTCAAAAATTAGGACATTTTTATACTCTCTCCATTTCAGTTTACTTGTCCCATTTTCTTTTTTGACAATTTCATACTACTTGTCTCATTTCCTTTTTTGGCTAACCTTTTCTTACCTAAATACTCCTACTTTTCCAATTTCCAATACTCCATTACCACCTTTACAATTAATTTAATCAATTAAAATACCCAACGACCACCTTTTTAATGGACCCCACTCAACCTTTAAAATCCGTGAAAAGTCAAAGCGGACTAATCAAATGAAATGGAAGGAGTATAACAATTTTGTATTTTTAAAACTCTTAACATTAACTACATTATTTAATATTGAGGGCTCTTATTTTCTAAATGCCTGTACGATTGAACGTGTAGAACAAGTCAAAACCTCCCCTGTCCAAAATCTAAAAGAAGTGGAAATATATTGTTGTATATTAGGCCGTGATAATTCATCACATAATCTCACCGTGGCCCACTCGTGTGATCACGGGACACCCGTGGGCTCGGGCCCACAAACCCACGGGTTAAGAGCGTTGACTTGCACATACACTCGCTGAGGGTCATTGTTCCCAAAACCATATGGCAATGGGAAGATTAGTTCACCGACTATATATGCAAGTCAACAACCCACTATTTGATCGATGTGGGATCTTGTGAAGTATTTCCAACATTGTAATTATATGTTTGATGATAGTTTTTGTAGAAATGCTGCTGAAGCACCAAGAGAAAGTGATGAATTGTTGGGACGACGTGGAAACCGGATTATCCCCTCTTTCATGGGCTATACAACGTGAAAATGGTCTTGCTCTGGTTGAATATTTGCTGAACAACTTCCCAGAAGTGAAGAACATACCAAACCGTGATAATGATTCTTCTTACCCAATTCACAAGGCATGGGAATCAGGAAGACTTGAAATTGTGCGTGCTTTCTACCAACACCACCCCAACTCAATCATTATGACTGATAGATTTAATCGGACCATTCTCCACTATGCTGCAGCCAAGCCATATAATGATCAATTTTGCTACAAGCAAATGCTCTGCTTTTTCCACAAATTACCAGAGCTCTCCAAACTTCTTAATGTTCCTGATATACTTAATCATACTGCACTTGAGGTTGCTGTTTCCGAGAAAAATGACCTGTTTCTTCACTATTTCCGCAAAGAATCATCATCATCATCTTCGCCATCATACCCAATGTCCTGCCCAAAAGCAGGGATTGGAAAGGAAAGTATTGGACAATCCATACCCATACTTCCTTCACAGGGAAAGAAAATCAATTGATTTTACCCAAAGTCATCTTTCCTTATATATATAACCTTTATTATATTTTTATGTTTAATACCGTCTATTTTATGGTTAGATCAGCAACTCTATTGGACTGATGCATGAGAGTTTAATGTGTTAAATTAAAGTGATTACTTTCGGTTTTATAATGTGATTAATATTGAAATAATGTAACTATATGAACTTGTATAATGGTGAGTGTTGTTATCTATTAGAGCCTATGTCTTTTGCTTTTGCTTGATAGATTATAGAACATATTTTGAGACGTTAATTACATGTTAGAGGAGAGCATGTGATGCATCTAAAATTTTAGCATAAAGAAAAGGTTTGGCTGGTGGTTGACTCTCCATAGTATGTTATATGCACTCTATATCGTGTCCTCTCACATCAAAGTATTTTGGGCTAAAGGTGCTATGATTTATATGTAATCCATGACTTTCGATCAAGTTGGCTTGTGATATCATCTTTAAAAATCAACTCAACAAAAAGTGTAAATTGATGTACATTGTAATGTATCAACTTTCTGAATATAGAGTTGTTCTATCTATTTATTTATTGAATTTGATTTAAGTTTATCATGTTGATAGTTTGGAGTCTTGTTATTAATTAGATGGTAAAAAGGTATATGACGTCATCACAATTGTCAATTCTACTAATAAAGTCAATACTCAATAGTATAAAACTTATTTCTATTTCAAAGATACCAAGATGATCTAAAGACTCTCTCGATGGAGATTGTATCAAACAATGATGTGATAGAGGAAATATTTTAGTATTAAATCTCTTTTATAGTATAATAATTGTGACTTTATATAGAAATTTGTTTGATTATTACTCTATTATAGATGTCAAATGATATTTTTGTCAATAAATTATTATGATTCTTTGAAAAGATTGTGAAACAAAGGCATGTGGAGTAATTTTCGTGATTTGATGTAACATTTATTAACTGCTGTATAGAATATTCAAATCTTTGGGAAGAAAATTTATACCAAGGTCATTCATTTTACGTTCAATTGATAAAGATCAAATAAGATAAACCAAAAAGTTAAAAAAAAAAAATTCTATTCAATCTACAATCTATACTTCAAAATAAATCAAAAGATAACAAAATTAAAGATGAATAATCAATAAAACAATAAGAATATTAAATTAAAATGAACTTGTCAAATCAAGAAACCCTAATATTTGGGGACTTGGCGATACCAACGCAAAGGGAGTGCAGGCAAAACTGCCGGAGAAGGCCGTGAGATTGGGAGGGTTAAGTATTTTATAGTTTTACTAGGTACATACCCGTGTTAAGCACGAAATCATAAGAATTTTTGGAAAAACATATGATAAAAAAATTGGACAGTAAACTAAAGATTGACATGAGGCAAAATCAAATATGGATTGAATTTAAAAACTACCTAAAATAACTTAGGTAGAGTTAGGCGGGAAAATAACTTTTAAAATTGTGACACTTGTCACATCCTTCTATTGCTCTAGTAGAATTTATGATGATTTATGATGATTGTGATGAGAGTAAGGGTAGGAGATAAAGGGAGAAAAAATATAAGGTAGACTTGGTCCACATTAACTTTTAGGTGGATTAAGTTTTCACTCTCACTCCACTCTATGCCCAACCTTTCACTCTCCTACCCTACTCTCAATTTTTTTTAAAAAAAAAAGAAAAATTAATTTTATTATTTTTAATTTTTAATTTCTAGAACTTTTAATTTTTTAATTTTAAATTATTTTATTTTTAGTATTTTATTTTTAAAATTTAAATTTAAATTTTAAAATTTAAAACTTTTTACTTTTTATTTATTTTTTTAAAGTATAAGAGTAAAATAGACGAAGTGTGAAAGTACAAATGTAAAGTGAAATAGAGCGAAAGTGTAGAGTGAGGTGGAGTGTAAGACTTGGTTCACACTAATATTAGTATGGACCAAATCCACACAAGTCATTCTCATAAAAGGAATGTCAACATTATGTTGCTAACTTGCTATTTAAAGTGTTATTTTTTTTTAATTTCGCCTAGGGCACCTCATATAAGTCCACCCCTGAATGCTGTTCAAGTTAATAAATATTAATATGGATTTAGTGTACAATGTACAATATTATTATTGTGCATCACTGGTTAATTATCTCTTCATTAGTCTAAACTATTTACTTTCCACTCTATTAATTCAAATTCTTAGCTTTCTAACCTATATTTTAATTTAATATATATTTATTAAATTTAAAGTACATTAATAAACTGTGCACAAAGTCTATGCAAAACCAATTCTACCGGATGGAAAACAAATTTGGACATACAAAAACAGCACAAATTTTGCACTTTGCATGAATATTAAATTACACTTATTTTGGTTTTTAATAATGGCTAAATCTCTGTTTTTTATGCTTGAATAATAAATATTCTCATAGAATATTTTGCATATATTGTTTATTTAGTGTATCTTTATATGTTAGAATATAAAATTAGGAATATATTGTAATTATTTAGTTTCCTAAAAACCATAGATTAATCTTGTATATATTCTTATGACAAGAATGAGAAGGCATCCAATCTTTCTCCCAAATCACTTTTTATATGGTATCAGAGCTAGGTTACTTTCCTCACCTTTCTTTCTCCTCTAAATTTTTTTCTTAACCTTTATTCATGGCTTCCTCTCAAAATTCACATTTTTCCGACAATTTTGAGCCCCGCAATTATAATAATTTTCGTGACAATTTCCGACCACCTCGTCATGGTGGCCGGCACCACCACACCGCCACCATGGCCAGCCATCCCACCCGCCAAGCCACGGCAGCAGATGGCAGCAGCATCACTCTGGGCCGCCCTCTAACTGGCAGCAACAATCTGACCCAACAGCACCTTTATCTCATTGTGTTTGTTGCAAGCATAATACTTGGGCCAAGCCTCCTAGCCCACATTCTACTAAGCAATGGGCTTCTCCTAATCAGCCCCACAGAAACTCTTCTCTTGGCAATCTTGGGCCTAGTTCTAATCATGGTTTATGTGATGAATCATCTCTTAATTGTGCTAGGTTGCTTAAGCTTTTGGTTGAGATGGTTCCTTGACATGGTATCAGAAGCCAGAGTGACAAGAGGTCACAGGTTCGAATCTCAAACCCCTCATTTACAGTGGAATATTAGCGCCATGTATGAGGAGGACATGTGCTGCATTCACACTTCTAGCCCAAAGGGCTCTCGTGTGAGGGGCCTTGTTAGAGTATATAACATATCCTGGGGCCTCAACCATCAGCTTAAACTTTTGGTTGAGATGGTTCCTTGACATTTTACACTATTCAACGCACAATTTTTTTATTTAATATTTGTAATTTCATATGATAAAAAATTTTAAAAAGTTAATATCATAAAAATACGTATTGAGACGAATCAATCAAGATCCTGCTTTACTATGTTTTACATTATACTTAGAGAATATATCCAAATAAGATTAGTTGATAAACAGTAATAATACAGATCAAACTGTAGTAACTATTAAAATTTGGAGTAACTACTTTCCTTCTTGATGAGTTTTTATAGTATGTCATATGAGCATCCTGTTATTTTAGAATTGCTCCTTACGTTATGGCAAAAGTATATAACTGATATCGCCTCAATCGACCCAAAATCAATAGTAATTATCTTATGTTGTAATAAAAACAATATTCCAACCATTTCCAAAAAAAAATAATAATAATAATTTTCCAACCAGACGTGAAACTACACTGATTGTGAGTAGAGTGAGTTTTTTGTTATAGTTTTCAACTTAATATTTCGGTACAAAAAATCAAGATCTCAATGGGAATGATTGCGGACATAACAAATTTATACCCCACCAAAGAGACCCCTAAAAAGGATTATCTTTGCAAAAATCGAAAATTTAAAATAAATAAGATTATTTATCTAAAAAAAGCATACAATAAGATCATAATCAAAATTATTTCAAAACTAAGTATGTGATCTGCAAACCTTCGATTCAGGCTGTTCGCACTTAGTAAGTGCGAACAGACTGAAAAACTGAAACAGGTTGTTCGCTGTTTTACTAACAGCAAACAACCTGTTTTAGGTCAAAAAGTCAAAAGTCATCAATAGTCAATTCAATTGGCCGCTGTTAGTAAGAGCGGCCGATTACTTGGCTGATTTTTGTTTACTCATTGTAAAGACTCGCTGTTTGACGCTGTTAGACCTGTTTGCAGTTACTAAGTGCAAACAGACACTTGATTTTTTTGACCAGTTTATTATTGTTTGCACTAACTAAGTGCAAACGCTTATATCTGGAATAAGTTTGATTATCATCTTATTGTATATTTTTTTTTATAAATAATCTTATTTATTTTAAATTTTCGCAAAAATCCGAATGAGATTATAATTTATAAATCGACTATTCAAGAACTTCACCTAAACTTATTACCCGTCCAAAATTATTCTAACAACCATTTGAAGATATCAGGAACCTCACCACAAATAATACCAATTAATGGGTTTTTACGTATAATATATATCATATTAGATGTCAAATTAGAAGATTATATGACAAAAAAATCTCGTAATTTTAGTTCTTAAACTAAAATTGGTATAATTTTTTTTTTAAAAAAAACTCTTAAGTTGGTGTTATTCATGATTAATCAAAAATTTATATTATTATAGAGAAATTAACAAAAAATTGTATTGTTGATTACAATTTTTTCCATTAATTAAAGCATTAAATCCATTCAAATGCATTTTTTCAATCATAGTCACTAAGCGTACAGATAAAATTTTTTTGGAATAGGTGAAGTTTTTTTTTTTAGTGATAGTGTGATAATTGGAAGAGTACTTAGGTTTTGAATTTTAAAAATGCGACGTGATGCCATACGGGTGGGATGGGCCAGATTATGAGACATGAATATTTGAGTTGGTATACTTCAAAAAAAAAAATAAAAAACACTTGAGTTGGCAATGCATTCCACGCAAATTCTTAAATGAGACTGTTTTGTGGCAACTGGCAAGACCATCTCTATTGGGTTGACTTAATATACATTTTTTGTTTTAAAGTGATCAGTTATAATGTTAATGATCACTTACAATCTTAAAACAATCAATTTTTATAGTTTTAAAGTAATTGCTAATAAGCTTAAAACGATCACTTACAACTTAAAAATAATCAATTAAAGAAATGAGATAATTATATGGATCGTTCTGATAATGAGACGGTTTAGACGAGCTGTGCATCCAAATAAAGAGGGAGCGGTAGTGGGCCCAGTGGCGGACCCAGGAATTTCAAACTGGGGGTACAAAACACGAACGTCATACAGTGGCGGACCCAGGAATTCCAAACGAGGTCTTGCCATCGAATCTCACCTAGCCCTCCCCAGTCCCCTCCCATCAACCAACCCCATATTAAAAATAAAAATAAAAATAAAAATAAAAATACTTGCGCTGGGCAGTCTTGTGACACTTGAAGGAATGAACCCTAATCAACTCAAAGTCTCTAGCATCACAAACGATGGGCGAAAATTTTTTCAAATATTCTGACCAACTCATGCAAGTCAATTGTGAAAAATTCAAAGATAATGTTGTCATCTAAAGATTTTTTAAATAAAAATAGAAAAATCAAATGCTGTCGATAACGATAACATCAAAAAAATACATCAATGTTTAAAATTACGGTAATTGACTCCGTCGTATTTTCATATTCTGAAAACGACACATAATATCATCATTTGACAAACTTTGTAACAAATCACATTCAAAATAACCAAATGACATCCCCTAAATATGATTGAACAAAGAAAACGGTCGCGATCGCGGATCACGGGAACGAAAAAATACGATTGTCGCGAAACAAACACTACAAAAAAAATGCAAGTTTCCGACTACCCGAAATAGTCGGAATTTAGTCGGTATAGAGCTATACCGACTAAATTCCGACTATTTTGGGTTAGTCGGCATAGATTGGTCGGTAAAGCGTTTTAGTAGGAAAACAGTCGTAATTTTCCGACTAACTTGTTTAGTCGGAAATTAGTCGGAAATTACCGACTATCCTTTTAGTCGGAATTTAGTCGCTAAGTGCTATTTCAGAATTCAACCCAAAAAAGACAAAAAAAAAAAATTAATTAAAATTACCGACCAAATTTCCGACCACCTGGTTGGTCAGAAAAAAAAACTGACATATTAGTTCCACGTCATGCCAACTCAGCGCCCACACAACACGCGCAAGTGGCACGTACCTCTCACAATTGCCTTTGAGAGGATTCGAACCGCTGACCTCTTAGTTGTACACCAAGAGCCCAACCGCTAGGACGCATGCTAATTAGTGATATTTTATTCAATGCCATTATCCTTATACCATAACATATCAGTCACTTATTATTATTATTATTATTATTATTATTATTATTATTATTATTATTATTATTATTATTATTATTATCACTTATTATTATTATTATTATTATTGTTATTACTCGAATTGGTTTATTATTAGTCGTATTAGAATTATTATGTTATTACTCGTATTATTTCATTAGTGCATTCTTCGTATATTATTACTCGTATTAGTTGTAATAGTATATTGTTATTAGTATTAGTCGTATTAGTGTACTATTAGTCATATTACTCCTAGTATAGTATTAGTCGTATTAGACTATTAGTGCATTAATACTTTATTGGTTATTTAGTCGTATTATTCGTATTAGTTATTATTAGTTGTATTAGTATATTATTATTATTATTATTATTATTATTATTATTATTATTATTATTATTATTATTATTATTATTATTATTATTACTCGTATTAGTTTATTATTAGTTTCATTATTCGTATTTATTATTATTATTATTATTATTATTATTATTATTATTATTATTATTATTATTATTATTATTATTACTACTACTACTGTTATTACTCATATTGCTTTATTATTAGTTGTATTAGCATAATATAAGTCGTATTAGTGTAGTATTAGTATTATTAAGTTATTACTCGTATTAGTTCATTAATTAGTGCATTCTTCGTATATTATTACTCGTATTAGTTGTATTAGTATATTGTTATTAGTATTAGTCGTATTAGTGTACTATTAGTCGTATTAGTATAGTATTTAGTTGTATTAGTGCATTATTAATACTTTATTAGTTATTTAGTCGTATTAGTGGTACTAGTTATTATTAGTTGTATTAGTAAATCATTGTTATTAATTATTATTATTATTATTATTATTATTATTATTATTATTATTATTATTATTATTTTTATTATTTTTATTATCATCATTATCATCGTATACTTTTCGAGTTCCAACAAATTAAACTAGTAAGACTAGTTGAAAAATAAAAGTTGTGCATTTTAATCAAATAAAATAAGTAAAGTTATTAATAATCAAAATAAATAAAAAAAATTCTAAAAAAAATGACAAATGGAAATTAATAAGAAAAAAGTTGGGAGACAATTGGCAGACACAATCATTGCAAATTACAAATAAATTTGCAAATTATCGGCAAAATGGAAAAAACTAGTACCGACTGACTTTTAGTCGGTAGTTGGTCGCAAATTTTTCCGACTACAATTCAGTCGGAAATTAGTCGGAAATATTAAATTTATAATTTTCTTTTTTTTCGGACAAATTTAAATTGCGACCAAAAACAACTTTAGTAGCAATTTAGTCGGAATTTCCGACTAAACCGTGTTAGTCGGAAAACAGTCGGAAAACAGTCGGAATTTCCGACTGTTCCGGTTAGTCGGTACTTTTTTGGTCGGTAAGTTGCATTTTTTTTGTAGTGAAATTACGATATTATAATATTTTTAAAATACATTTTTTCATATATCAATTAAAAATTTGACAATATTATAATTAAAAATACCCTAGTTCTAGAAGTCCTTGTTGGTCATTGTCAAATTAGTAGAGTTACTTTATTAAAAAAAAAAAAAGTAAGTTTGACATTAACAAAAAAAAACTAAATCAAAAATGAGAACCTTTTCCCTTAAAATTGTTTATTTATAAAATAATTCCCATTTTGTGTAACAATCTAACTTATTTCCATATATACCGTCCACGTAGGATGGTACTAAAAAAAAATTTTTTTTTAATTGTTTTAAAAACAAAATCGCTATCTCAAGTAGCGATTTGTCAAAAATATTTTAATAAATCGCTATTTGAAATGACGGTTTTATTTTAATAAAAAAATTAAATCAAAAAAAAGGATAACCGCCATCTTAATCTAAATTTTGAAAATACAGTTGAAATCTTGTTAGTAATACTCTTCGTTTCATATACAGTTAAAATAAACTGTATCATGTTAAATACAACAAAGCAGTACCAGCTTAGTGGCAACGCCTTGTTGCATTGTCCTCACAGGTCCCGTGTTCGACTCCTGCAGACCTCAAAATGAAGTTTTTTTTTTCTGATTTTTTTTTCAAACTGGGGGTACAACTGTACCCCCTTGTCTCTTACTGGGTCCGCCCCTGAGTGGGCCGCTGATGCTCCTGGTCCAATGAAGAAGTGGGATTGTCTGGAAAGGAAAAGATTGGGCTTGTTTGATGTTGTGGCCCAGTACAGAAGTGAGGATAGGGACTTAACAAATTCTTTATCACCAAAACTTGGCCGAGACGGCCTCAAGGTGAGACGGCCCAGCCCAAGCCGCCCGCTATAGGGGAGAGTAAACTGCAATATGATCAGTTTCTATCTTAACACATTCATTTTCATGGTTAAAGTGTTCAGTTTTAAGACTAAATGACAATTGTCCATTTATATCAATCAGTTTTAAGACTAAATGGATCAATTGTCCAATAAAGTGTATAAGTTTCATTGATAATAGCCTCAATTTGATTCTTAACAGCGTTTGGTTTGATGGATATATTGATGACAACATGCATGACGTTCCACACTTACATGGAGACAATGAAGAAGTAAGGAAGGTAGTAGAAACACTATATAAGGCAACAATTGATGAAGTTAACAAGATAACTGAAAAGAGTACTAATGAATTGAATATGGGGTAGAAAATCAAATATATAATTTGATTCAATACCATTATATTTGTGAAATCATATACAAATTGTATATCAATTTTTTTTAAGAGGACAATTGAGTATGTATAAGAGCACAATTGAGTATTTTAAAATAGCAATTTAGTAAGTGAAGTGTATACTTAAAGAGGCGAAATGAGCACTTTGATATATAAACTGACTATCTTAAGATGACAACTGAGTACTTTAATATATATATTGAGTATCTTAATTGAACTGACTAAATTGAGGCTATTATCAATGAAGCTGATACACTTTATTGGACAATTGATCCATTTAGTCTTAAAACTGATTGATATAAATGGACAATTGTCATTTAGTCTGAAACATACTAGAAGCATAACTGATCATATTAGAAACTGAACACTTTAACCATGAAAATGAATGTGTTAAGATAGAAACTGATCATATAGCAGTTTACTCTCCCCTATAGGCGCGGCTTGGGTTGGGCAGTCTCACCTTGAGACAGTCTCGGCCAAGACCGGCTGATTCTTTATTAAGACCTTCTTACCGTGGGACGAGTTAATATGGGCTGAACCAATCTTTACTTTCTTAATATTTAATGAAAAAAACAGTTTTTATTTAGGTAACTATTATGTAAGTTTAACTTTGGATTATTTGTATGGGCCCGTCTCACAGTGAGACGGTCTCATACAAAACTTGCTGGAAAACTTTTCATATCTATATTCATTGACTATTTGTGGAGAGTAAAATTTTTAATATCAACATCCCCCACAATCCATATATTTAGTGTAACAAATATTGGTTTCATTTTAAGTTTTTCCATAAAGTGATTTAGCGACACAGAATTTAGTGGCATACGTAAATGGTTGTTAAAATCGCGATTCTAATCTACGATTCAACGATTTTACGATCCAAAAATAAGCGAGCGATTTGAATCGCAAGTAGAATCTTAAAGTTGTAGAATCTTACGATTCTAGTTGGAATGAAATTCTGAGAGGTAGAATCATAACACGATTCTAGGATTCAACGATCTAACTATCCGATTCAACTAATATAGTATGAATTATTTTTATTTTTCTTATGTACCATATTTTACTAATCTCTTTCTCATAATCTCATTTAGGGATGGCAACGGGTTGGATCTGGACCGGGTCCACATAGACCCGGATCCAGATCCGTTTTCAAGAGCAAGACCCGGATCCAGACCCGGATCCGCAGGTCTAGATTTTTAGTACCCATATCCGGATTCGTGGATATTACGGATCCAGTATCGAATTCGGGACCAAAACGGGTATAACTTGTTTTTTGTAATTTTGGATCGTTTTGAGATTGTTATAAGGCTATATTCAATCACTAATGAGAATAGTATAAATAACTATTATTGCATTAAGATATGCCAATGTATGTGCGTTTTACTTGATAATAAAAATTAAAATAAGTCATACTAATATTTTGTGATAAAAAATAAATGGAGAAATTAGACAATTAATGTGAGTTTAAATCAAGTAATCAACTCATACTATCATGACTCATACTAATCAAGTACTCAACTCACTGTAAATCCATTAATAAAATTAAAAATTAAAACAAACTAGTATTAAGGGAGTACAGATCAATGAGTGAGAATAGTAGAGTACAGAGAGGAGTGGGGAGTAGGGGACGAAGTAAGGCTTTTACGGCCCATTTGGTTAGTGGTACTAAATGGTGGTAATGGGAATGATTTATTGTGTAAAATTTCATCAAAACTTTCATGTCATTCCCATGGTAATGAAACTTTGATCACAAAACAATTTTTTTGTTCACAAATTTCCATTACTATCTAATACCACCTCTCATTGGTAATGCATTGGAATGAATTTTATGAACAAATTGAGATGATTGAAGTTTGTCAAGCATGACCATCAAAATAGCCAAAAGATTTTTCAACCAAAATTACACTAGTTTTTCATTTCCATTGCCGTGATTTATTACCACCCACCAAACGGGCCGTTAGGGTTTGGAAAGGGAATCAGTTAGATTAGGGAATGAGGGATAGAAAGAAGAAAAGGCACTAACGACCCGTTTAGTAGATGGTAATAAACTGCGGTAATGGGAATGAAAAGCTAGTGTGATTTTGGTTGAAAAATCTCTTTGCTTCCTTGATGGCCATGCTTGACAACCTTCAACCATCTCATTTTGTTCATAAAATTTCATTCCAATACATTACCAATGGGAGAGGTGGTATTAGGTGGTAATGGAAATTTGTGAACAAAAAAACTTTTTGTGATCAAAGTTTCTTTACCATGGGAATGACATGAAAGTTTTGATTAAATTTTACACTATAAATTATTTCTATTACCACCATTTAGTACCACTAACCAAACGAGCCGTAAGGGTTTTAGGTTTTGGGAAGGGACAAGGCACAAAATTTATTAATTCTGGGTGGGCTTTTCAATTAATAGCCCAGTAATTCATATCTTAGTTTACTTGGCCAACGTAGGGTTTTTAAAGAAAAGGTCTATTGGATCCACGGGTCCGGGTATTGGTTTGAGATCCGGTCTTGGATCCGTGGAATATAAACGGATCCAGATTCGACCCGGATCCAACGGGTCTACATTTTTAAGACCCAGACCCGTGAAAACGAATACGGATCTACGGCTTCGGGTCAGGTCCAATACCCATTGCCATCCCTAATCTCTTGTACACATAAATTTTTAAATTTTCCATCATGAAAATGTTAAAAAAACAAATTTCTTAATCCGTATGAAGATTTAAACTAATCATTGACAAAATTCCGTTATATTCTTAGAAATAAAGTCAAAGAAACTTTAATTCATAAATTTAAACTTTTGAATTCGATAATAATGCTAAGAAACTAGATATTTTTAATATTTTTAAGTTTATTTGTAGAATCGTACGATTCTACGATTCGATTCTACCTCTCTAAACGATTCTTAGTAGAATCACGATTTTAACAACTTTGCACTATAGTCTATAGTGACATTTGTGAGAAATGTCAAGATTCTATGTCGCTAAAAGCTTTAGTATAACTTTTTAATATGCTGCTAAAGACTCTAATAAATATCACTAAATCCTTTATATACATTATATAAGAAATATGAAATAGCAACATTTAAATTTAATGTCGCTAAAGATATCCCACTAAAAGCAAGTTAATGGCTATATGATTAATGTGCTGTCATTCGCAAGAAGTCCAGTCTAATTTAACATTGTTCACCTCCGATTCAACTCACAATTCAGTATCAAATCATTTTGATGGATTTGATTGAATTATTGCGCCACTAAATTTCACTTTATTCTTTTTTCTACTTAAAAAGTAAAAGTGAAAGTATTTGCCAATTAGAAATTTCCTTTACCTCCCTATAAGCTATAGGAATTGAACAAGGACGTCATGTTCTTATCCTTTTTAGATTCCTTTGTTTTTTCAAAACGTGCGATTCAAATCAGCAGGAGTATATAATTAACTCGATGATAATCAACATTATAAGATACCATTACTATGTTAACTATCATGTTTATGTCGTTAACCATGCATGCGATTAAATAACTTGATTACGAAGCTACTACTTCATATCGAAAGACCCTGTCGTTGAAACTTACATCAAGTAGCGATCTGAGTTAAAGAGAATATAACATGCACGAGTCAGAGCTAGAGTCATCATTTTGTACAAGTCAAGGTCCAGAGGGAGGAGGGTAGCGGACATATTATATTTGTGCCCTGAGAGGACAAACAAACATGGGCGCATTCAATATATCCATTGAAAGATAGACACTTGCAAAGAGAAGGTGAGAAGACACCTGCAACATACAACACATATGATAAATGTAACATAATAACAAAAGTACAAGACAGACATAAAAAGTAAATAAATATGCACGAGTGTCATATTTTATTTATATCAATGATCGTGATTTTATTAAATTAGATTGTTATTTGATCATAATTTGTAAGTAATTGCTTCTTGTTTATTTTGATGTAGATCTTGTCAATGAAAAGCGTTCCATCGTGAAACACGTCTCATATTAAATGAGGTGAATGACTATCCAACTAAATTAAATTGTGAGAATATAATTTTTTGTTTGGAGGTTGTGTCGCTGAGAGGATACTTAATCCTGTTCGCTTCTTAGTTCCATATTGATCAAGAGATGAAGCTAAATCCTGCCTTAAATTATTAAGCTTTTGTGAAGCTTAAAATATTAAAATTCAACGTATATATACAGACATGTTGCCCTTGTGAATCGGATTTGGGTTTGGGAATTAAAATCGATCTATTTGCAATTGTACATACTCAATTCAAATCCTTGTATACGTTAAAGTATATATATAACGTAACATAAAGTTTTCATTACCAACTAAAATTTTAGACAGAGTTGGTTTTTGACATAATATCAAAATTAATGTAATGAAAGGTCACAAATACAAATCTAATCTAGTTCTGATTTTTAAAAGGTAAATTTCAAAGGTTTAAAATTTTTTTTGAGTTTGTTCCTTAACGGTATATTTCGATACTTAAAGTTTTTTAATCCATCTCGCCACAATGTTGCATTGATTTCTAATCCAATGGTAATGTGCTAACCTATTAAACTTTTTTTACTTGCAATTACAGTTAAATTATCCATATATATGATTTCTCATCAAAAAAAAATTTTTTTAAAAAATCTCATACATTTGTCTTTAGTACTTATCTACTTTTAAGCATCTTTAACTTTATAACTTTTCATTTACAAATGAAGTTTCCTTGGTCACTTGAGGGTTGAAAGTGGATTTTAACATGCAACCTACCTTTTTGACCACTAGTGTACCTCTTCGGCACTTAACTTAGTCATATATATAGAAAATGAGATGTGTTTAAATGACTCGATAAATGGTGAAAACTAAAAACAAGGGTACATAATAGCTCAAATGAAGTACATATTTGAGTGGCAGTTTTGTAAATAATTAGACATTTGTTAAAAAGGGTACATAACTTCTTAAAAGAGGTACATATTCAGATGGTATTTTTGTAAATAATATGAACTTTTTTATTCACAAAAAATATGTACACCCTATAAGATGATATGTATCTCTTTTGCTTCAATATGTACACCCTACCCCTATATATATATATCCTAAAGAACTAACCAAAAACTCCCAAATAAGCAAACAAATAATGGCAAACTCATGCAGTCTCCTACAATTAGAGATGTTTATCGTAACCGGGGATACTGAGAAACTGAATATAGAATTATGCATCCTTAAATCAAAAGATCGTAATCTTACCGAGCTTATTTGGAAATCAGATAATAGTACGATCCTTCATATAGCAGCAAGGGCTGGACAAAGTGATATTATGTCCGTGATACTTACTCATGATCATCGACTTTTCTTTTGTCGAAATGACAACAATGATCTTCCTATACATGTTGCTCTCAAAGCTGGGCAAGAAAATGCTGTAAGGAAGTTAATTGAAATTCAAGAGACAAATGAGCAGCTTCAATCCAACAGCATAACGCAGTATGAGATGGTAAATAATAATAGAAATACTGCATTGCATATAGCATTGCAAAATCGATTTAAAGATTTGGCTGAGTTATTGTTAGAAAAAAATTCCAATATTTGTTATTGCTTGAACGAAAAGCAAATGAGCCCTCTTTATATGGCCATTAAAGGTGAATATTTTGAACTAGCTAATAAGATGCTTCAAATATCTAATCATGAGGAAAATATTGATTTGAGGAACAGAAGACACTCTTGTGTTCATGTTGCAATTATGGCTAGGAACAAAGGTACGTATGCATCTATATATCTTGTGTAAAAATTTTTTTTGTTTGATTAATTAGTTATTAATTAGTAGGCCTGTGCATTGGGTCGGAGGCCCGTTAGGTACCCTAATTCAACCCTTAATTATAAGGATTTTAAAAGGGTTGGGTTGGGCTGTGCATTGGGCCGGAGGCCCGTTGAATTGAATAAGGGTTGGGCTGAATAAGGATTTTATGAAAATTAAAAAACATGAGCTGGATAATGGTTTTAGTAAAAACAGACCGAGCTCCCCCATCAGAAAGTCTAGATCCACGATTTCACGGAGTGAACCATACATTCTCCTTCATTTTAGACCGTCTTTTGTAAAGACGGCTCTCAAAAGCCCAATCCAATTCTTAATATATATTGTTACAACTCTAAATATAGATTTGAACTGGACTTTTGAGAGTCGTCTTTACAAAAGACGATCTCTCAAGAGAGCACCTGATATTATTATTATTATTAAGGCCTGAACCTTTTTGTAAGGCCCGGTCCGATCCGTTTCTACTACAGCCTGACCCGGCCCTTATCCGGCCCATTACACAGGCCTAGTTATTAATAGAAAACTAGAAATGCTAAAAATTAATATAAATATTTTGTTAGGATGAGTTTATGTTGTAAGCCAGCAACTTAACTAAAATTGATGGTTGAAATTTTTGGGTGTTATGTGATGAATTCTATCGCACCCCCTTACAAGAACCTTTAGGTGGTGGAGATGCAACACAAAGAACTTTACTCCTCCTGTTATCAATTAGTTTTAGGATAGAGATTCATCGATTGTGTATGTATTGAAATAATAAATGAAAATTTTGCAGATATTTTAAAAACTCTGATTAACAAGTTCCCTGCATTTAAAGACTCTATAGATGAGAAAGGAAGAACAATCTTATCATATGCTGCACAAATAGGCTTCTTTGACGGTGTTAAATATCTTTTAGAGAATTATCCAGATTTAGCCTACCAAAATGATGAAGATGGTTCATACCCAATTCACAAAGCATGTAGCTGCGGAAATATACAGGTTGTCAAAGAGCTCTACTCACGCCTTCCTAACAATAAGGATCAAAACCTTCTTCACATTGCTGCACAGAGTGGTCAACATCATATTGTTAAGTATTTATTAGACCGACAAGAAAATGGAATGAAAGAGCTAATCAATATAAAAGATTGTGATGGGAATACCCCTTTACATCTAGCAACTTTAGGAAAGCATTCTAGAGTTGTTTACGCATTGACAACAAATAAAACAGTTGATCTAAAGACTCTGAATAATCAACAGCTCACGGCACTAGACTTAGCTGAGAAAAATTATAAAGAAGAACCCACACTTGATGAGGTATTTATACAATTTGGTTTTCTAATTCTTTGCTTGTATGCTTAATCAACAGCTCACTGCACTAGACTTATATACTTCCTCCGTAAACGGTTATTTGCAACTTTTACCTAAAATGGTCGTTTACTATTATTTGCAACTTTTTTTTTCCATTTATATAAAGTTTTTTATTATTTTTTTAATACTCTCTCTCTCTTACTTTTTAATACTCTCTCTTACTTTTTAATACTATAATACTATAATCCCACCCCACTCAACTTAATTAATCTATTTTAATACACTACTAAAAGTTTTGCTTAGGAGTCCGCGCAACCATCCAAAGTTGCAAATAACCGTTTACGGAGGAAGTATATAGGATTGTTAGTCGCACATCGATGAATTAAAGATCTTGTGATCTTGTGCACACTTTATAAGTCATTGGAGCCCTTTCTCCCATTGTCACCCTTATTGATTCCCACATGCGAACTAAACGGGGTTCGCTTCATGTGAAGGTTGTGCTAGGATTGTTTGTCCTACATCAATGAATTATATATAGAAGTTATGCACACTTTATAAATCATTTGAGTCCTTCCTAGCTCCTATTGTCATACGGTTTTGGGATCTTGTTTAGGTTTTAGAGTATTTCCTCTTTATATTTTTCTAAATTTGATTATTTGATCACATTGACAATAGGTTCAACTAAACTTAAAAATATTGTTGTTTGATCAAATTTGCAGCGCCTGACTTGGACAGCTTTGATATATGCAAATGTACCCAGATCAGTGCCATTAGGAACAGAAAATCTAAACAAGACTCAAAAGATCAAGTACACAGATAGATTCCACACGCTCCTACTAGTATGCAGTCTAGTAGCAACTGTGACATTTGCTGCCAGCTTCACCATACCTGGAGGATATAGCTCATCAAATAAGAATGAAGGGATGGCCACTTTGGCACATAAGTTTGCGTTTCAAGTTTTCGTATTCAGCAATACCATTTCCATGTTCAGCTCCATATTTTCTACAATTGTCCTCATATGGGCTCACCTTGATGACATCGAGCTCAGTTTGTTGTCCCTCAACTTATCTCTACCCTTTCTATGCATAGCCTTAAGCATGATGTCAGTCGCCTTCATGGCAGGATTGTTTGTTGTGTTGCACAATATGTGCAATTGGCTAGCCATCATGGTTTTAGTGATGGGAACCATTTTCTTAACAGCTATTTTAGCCTTCCTAATTCCTCTATACTCCCCAAAATCTCACATAAACAACAAGTATGTGCGCAACATCCTCCATTTTTTCTTTAGGTTGACGTTATTTGCTTGCTCAAGATCACCAACAAATTATACAAACCTGTAACCTGTAAGGTGAGGTGGTGAATAGGATTTGACAATGAACTTAAAAATTTGGACTCTGTTTAAACTTTACTCCTTTCTCTCCTCTCTTAATATTTTCCCCATGATTCTTAGAATTTAAGGGTTTCAAATCAGATTTTATTTTCGATTTTCAATTATCAAAGATTATAGCAGGCCAAATAAATATCAAAGGTTTCTCTCTATTTATCCTTGTTTTGAAATCTAGGGTTTGGTTTCCATATACCATTCTGGTTCGAGTGGCATATGCATAATGCATTTACGAAGTCAGGAATAAAAAAACTCGGAATTCAAAGAAAGAAGTCGATTAGAACAGGGATAAATAGAGAGAAACCTTTGATTTTGAAATGACCAGATCTAGAGAAGAGAACCACATAAATGGGACGGTTGCCCCAAAAACCCATCAACAGATGGAGATGGTCGGGGAGAGTTGTTCTTCCTCCTAAATACTCCCTTTTGTTTAACTCTCTGCTTCGCCATTGTCGTCCCTTTCAAATTGTACTATAAGATTTCTACTTTTCTATTGCTTAATGTAATTGATTTTAGTGTTTTCAATGATTGTTCCATTGAAATGTGAATTTAAGTGTTTTAACCTTATTTATTTTGTTGGAATCATTTGTGCCATTAAGAAAAATTATGATATTTAAAACTCTTTCTAAGTTTGATTTTGATATTATTATTAATTTATATGGTTTCAACTAATTTTTTTATTAGTTTTAGGATCATAAAAATTTGGATGAGACCGTTTCACTTGTGGCTTGTGGGACGTAATTTATTGGGCCGGCCCAATTGTATAATTTTTTTTTACCAATTTTACAAATTAAAATGTTAATTTTAAGAGTTAAAAAAATTTGAAGACTTAAAAGAACAATTTCAAGGATTTAAAACTGACATTTTAAATTATGAAATTTAATAATTTCAAGACTTAAAAGTTCAATTTTAATACTTAAAAAGTCAATTTTAAGACTTAAAAGACCAATTGCTAATAGGAGACTCAAACATTAATGTTGATATTTAAAACTTTGAAATTGACCTTTTAAGTCTTGAAATTGTATTTTTAAGTCTTGTGTCCTTTTAAGTCTTAAAATAAATATGTCAGAATATTATTAAAAAAAATTATTAGGCCTGAACCGGTTGCACGAATAAGGCGGTCTCACAGAAGAGTTTCTGTTTTAGGATTGTAGACCTGATGAAAATAGAGTCTAATAAAGATTCAGAGTAGGGTTTATTTTTCAGACCTTTAAATCTCACTCAAGAAAATAAAATTTTTAGTTCGTCTTATATAAGACCGTCTCGTGGTGAGATAGTGTCTAACCCCACAGCCTTTTAACTATAAAATCTTAATTAATACTCTTAGAGGCTGGAGGAACTTTTACACAGGCCATACCTTGTTTTTACATGAGTTAAGGAAGAAAGAAGGGCTAGAAGTGCAGATGTAGCATAGACCCTCCTTATAACTATAAATACTTCACTTAAATATAGGGTGGTTGAGATTCAAACTCGTGACCTCTTGTCATGTTGGCTTCTGATACCATGTCAAGAAACCAACTCAACCAAAAGTTATAAAGTTATAGTTGAGACCCAAAATATGTTATATACTCTAATACATACTAACTAACTAACCTTTGAGCAGCCTCTTCTTGCACCAAGCACAAGTAGATGGTCCTTGATTGTCAAGCCAAAATGTGACATCTCCAATGCTAATTTTACTCTCTAACTTAGCAAATCTAGGGTGTAAATCCCACCCCGTTTCTGAACAATTATAAACGAAGCCCTTAACATTTTTTCTACATGCATCACAATTTCGGCAATTAATGCAATAATTCGCCCAAGTGCAATTTGGCTCGGGCAGGGGTTTTTCAAGAAATCGATAATTATTTCCTTTACAGTAAGTCTCATGGGAGACGGTCTATTCTATAGACGGAATCTATGAAGTCCAACCCAAAATATAACATAGTATATTTGGGGTTATAATAAATTATTTGGGGTTATAATAACTTATATTTGGGGTTATAGAATAGTATATTCGAGGTTATAATACCTTACATTTAGGATTATAACATAATATAATTGATATTATAATAAAAAAACACAAAATCTCACAAGAGACGGTCTATAGGATAGACCACAAAATTGGGCCAGCCCATTTCACTTAACTGATTTTTTTATAGTAAGTCTTATGGGAGACGGTCTATTCTATAGACAGAATCCATGAAGCCCAGTCCAATATATAACTTAATATATTTGGGGTTATAATAAATATATTTCCTTTAAATTCTGTGGTCTATCCTATAAACCGTCTCTTGTGAGATTTTGTATTTCCTTTAAATTCTCGCTCAGAAGGTCTCTTGAGAGACCGTTTATGGCATAGACGACACTCTCAGCAGTCCAACCAATGGAAATTTCAATTGTTTTTTTGAAAAGTGTAAAAATGGATTGGCCCATTACACCCGTCTATTACACCAATGGAAATTTCAAGTGATATATGTCAAAATTTAAAAAGGGGAAATTGCTGAAAAGTTCGAACATTGACAGGAATTTTCGAAAACCCACTTAAAGCATGCCACTTTAATATAGCTTCTTGAATGGGAAAGTTGAAAAAAGGAAGTCTCATCAAAGCATTACCACTAACAAAACATTCTTAAATTCATATTTTACTTATAAGAAATATAATTAAAAGTAAGTATTGTGTTTTGGATAATGATGTTGCTATCGTGCATTTCTAGGTATTGTGTTCAATGAAGATTTTACCCTAATTAGCCTTGTTGAAGGGAATCGAACAATTAATTTTTGGAACTGAACAATTTTTAGATCTTGTTCAGTTCTTGGAATCATTCCTTATGCAGGTATAGATCTTGTTGCTTATAAAACACTAACGGCCCATTTGGTTAGTGGTACTAAATGATGGTAATGAGAATGATTTATAGTGTAAAATTTCATCAAAACTTTCATATCATTCCCATGGTAATGAAACTTTGATCACAAAAAAGTTTTTTTGTTCACAAATTTCCATTACCACCTAATACCACCTCTCTCATTGGTAATGCATTGGAATGAATTTTATGAACAAAATGAGATGATTGAAGTTGTCAAGCATGGCCATCAAGGTAGCAAGAGATTTTTCTATCAAAATTACACTAATTTCTCATTCCCATTACCGCGGTTTATTACCACCTACCAAACGGGCCGTAAAGGATTTGGCTAAAAAGTTTATACTCCAGGACAATGGTAAGACTTGTTGCCTATTACATCTATAAGTTTGTCTTTTCTTCCCTTTCATGGATGCTTAAACTATTTGGGTAGTTCTTTTTCAGAAGCTTTTTTTTTTTAAATTTGATTAATTATCTCTAGACTAGAGCAAGAGATGATCACTCCCGAAGCATTCGTAAATGCAATGATATCAAAATATAGACTACAGCTCACGGTGAGATGTCTTTATTATACCACTTATTAGTTGAAAATATTTTAAATTTCAATATAATTTTTTTAACTTCAATGTTACAAATGAGTGAGACATAGACGGAATTATTTCCGATTGTGATTGTGTTTGAATTTGATTAATTATCATATTTCCTAGATTTTCACTTTATTAGTTTTGATAAAATACTCTAAGATTTTGGAGGCGTTACTCATCTAAGTGTTTTGAAAATTATTTTTGTAAAAAATAGGGTACATCTAAGAAATATCTAATATATAGACTCTGAATCTATAGCCGTTTCTTAATCGGGTGAGGAACACGGGTGTGAGTAGACTTGTCAAAACGGTTTGTCTTAAGGGTTTAAGTCGGATTATTTGTTTATATTGAGATTGGTTTGGATTATTTTTTATTTGTAAAAGTTTTAGGTCAGGTTTAGATCAAAATTCGAGTCGGTCAATTGTTCAAGAATTTGTGAATCTAATTTTCCTTATCATTATATTTTTAAATAGAAATCTTTTCATATAATAAAAAGATTAACATGCGAATCTTAAGGCTATAGAAAAAAAAAAGAGGATCTAAAATACAAAAAACTAACAAAAATATAGTGAGTTTTGACTAAAATTGTCCCTGTTAAATGGTACACATCCATGTCTCCCTTGTTTTTTTTTGGTTAAGACTGATTTATCTCCTAGTTTGGAAAGAATCATCTACACCTAAGTGTTCCTCACCTAGAAATACACACACATCATATGCCATGGAGCTGAAATAAATCTTTTGCTTAGATCTAATGCTAGTTAATTCAGTTAATTGTAATTCGGAATTTCTTAATATAAAAAATAAAGCTTTTGTGAAATCTTTGGCTGGCCATAATATAAATTTTTATGTTTGGTTGTTGCTTAGATCTATTCAGCTTAATGCTAGTGATTTTGCCTAATAGTGATTGATTCTGAGCAATGTATGAATACTAGCCTTTAACATTCTTTCAATATTGTTGTAAATGAAATTATTGGGATATTGACTGGTATTGTGTAATTAAATCACCTATTCTTATGAGTTTTTTAATAACTCATACAATTTTGTGTTACCTGGACCTTTATTTATTTAAAATTTGGAGCTAAAATAAACACTAAAGTCTTAATTTTAAATACCTACTTTTTATGGTGGTATACAAGAAAAGTAAAAGGGAATGGAGTAGTATGAAAAGGAAAAATTATCTTAAAATTATGTGCTGTGTAGGTTAGAATTACTGTTATTAGTACTTGAGTGAATTAGTACCTTTGAAATTAGAGTAAATATAAATATTCATTACCTTTTAAAAACTATATATTTTATCATCTCAAAATAAAACTATACATTTTAATTAAAAAATATAATAGATTTATTCGTAGTTAACAACAACAAATAAAGTTTTGACTTTTATTTTGACTAGTTGTTTTCTTGTTTGTTATTATTAAGAGCGACCAACCTTAACTCAAACATAGAGATGCTTACTTTGCAAAAAAAGTTTCCTCATAATCTTATACATTTTGATGTCAATTTTTTCTTTAATTTATTGTGCATTTGTTGAAAATAAGCTTATGCTATCGATATATGAATCTTTAATAATCTCTCCATTTATATATTTCGGTAAAAATGTATACATTATAAATAATTCAACTTTAATTTATAGATTATCTTTTCATGATTGTATTAAAACACTTTAAATAAGTACTCCCTCCGTTTTCATTTGTTCTTCCCATTTGGAATCTGGGAAGAAACCAATATAAACTATAATTACAAAATAGATACTATGAGAGTTGAGTAAAATAATATAAAAAATAAAGTTTCTATTGATTAAAGTGTAAGTATAATAATATCATTAAATTTCATTGGGTGTATGTAAAGTAAATGCATTGGGAATTAACATGTAAATTAATTCTTATAGATTAGAGTGTAAGTGTAATAATTTCCTTGAATTCTATTGGTTACTAAAATAGAAAGATTCTAAATGAGAAGAACTTTTAAAAATTTCCAAATGGGGAAAGTGAGAAAAACATATGAAAACAGAGGGAGTAATAACTAATAATACTTATGCGAATAAAAGTTATTATAATGATTATTGATTCTTGAAAAATTGACATTAATAATAGTTTTGCTAAAAAAATGCACATTTTAATAATTTTAAATAATCCCTCCTTTTGTTATAAATACGTTTTCCCATTTCCAGTTTACTCCCTCCATTTCCCATTTCCCATTTCCAGTTTACTCCCTCCTTTGCCAAAAAAAATAATCATTATAATAACTTAATAATTAAATGCCAACTGTTGTATACTCCCTCCGTTCCAGTTTACTTGTCCCATTTCCTTTTTTGACAATTCCTCATTACTTGTCCCATTTCCTTTTTTGGCTATCCTTTTATACCTAAATACCCCCACTTTTCCAATTCCCAATACTCCACTACCACCTTTACAATTAATTTAATCAATTAAAATACCCAACTACCACATTTTCGAATGGACCCCACTACTACCTTAATATCCGTGTTTGGTCAAATGGGACAAGTATACTGGACCGGAGGTAGTATATTTTGTCTAATACTCCTATTATAGACATTTAAGTTGTATTACAAAAGGAAGAATGAAAAAGTACTAATATTTCAAGATGAGAAGATGTACTAATTGAAGGAAAAAAAAAGAGATGACATACTAAGAAAAATGAATAAGGGTAGGGTATTAATGGAATAAGAAAATAAAAGATGGACTAAATACTACTCTCAATTTTTTTTTCTCCTTTACTTTCTCTTCATATTTTTCAAAATAAAATTTTAGATCTATCCAGCTCTAAATATACATAATAAAAAATTATAAAATATACTTAATAAAAAAATTTATATTAAAATAAATCTAATAAAATCTCATATGAATATATTTTTTCTTCTAAACATATATTGAAAATATTAATTACATTTTTCTAACACCGAAGAAAAAAAAAGAAATTAAGAAAGTAGAAAGGGAAGGCAGGAACGAGAAACCGAAAGTTCATCTTTGTTAATTAATTTTAGGAAAATTTGATTTTAAAGGTTCGAATTTTGCTTCATTTGCTTCTAAAGGTTCGAACTTTCGTTTATCCTAGAAAGGTTCGAACTTTGGAGATCATCTTCATTTAAAGGTTTTTATGGGTTTTTTTGGGTTTATTTTGGATTGATTATGGGTTTTTATGGGTAAAAAACCCTAAATCAACCAAGAATCAACAAAAAAAACCCATAAAAACCCATAATCAATCCAAAATCAACCCAAAAAAACCCATAAAAACACACGCGCCCACCACCAGCCGCCACTAAAGCCATCACCAGCCGTCGTTTCAACTACCATCATAAGTCCTCTTCATTAGTACTCGTGGTAAGTTCAAGTTCCCATCTTTAAGTGTTATTCAATAAAAGCTAGGGTTTTGTAAATTGATGAAATTGAATTTGGAGATTTAGGTTATGAAGATGCAAAGGATGATTCTAAGTTCTCTTTGACTATTATAGATGAACTATTATTGTTTGGTAAGTTATACTCATCAATATCCACTCTTTATCTTTTAAAATTGAATTTTGAAGTATTGCATGATATGGTTTATTAAGGATATTATAGAGGTTGGAATTCATGGATTTATGTTCATTGTGGAAAGTCAAGTTATGTTTAATGTTGCATATTAATTGTTATGTTTAAGTAAGGATATGTTGAAGTTCTTTGGGTTTAATTATGAGTGGACTATTTCTTCTTTTTCTTGTTTGAGTTGCTCATACCCATTTTTTAAATTCTGTCATTAAGGATATTGATGAGTGTGTACTAAATGGATTTTGATAAGTAAAGGACTAAATAAAGTAAAATTGCTTCTTTTTGGATCCGCGGAACTTTTTGTATTATGAGGATCATGGAATGTTCTATAGGTTTATTGGCATGGGGGTGGGGGATGAAGTTGTGACTTGGGGTCGAGAATTATATTGAACAAAGTATTATGTTTGTCTATAAGGAATGATTATCGGACTTTCAAGTCTCAACTCCTTAAGTTCCACTTTTAATGTCCTTGGGGGCAGGAAGATATTTGGAATTTTTATGAAAATGACAATTTTTCCATTAATAAAGTAAAAAAAACTATTGAGGATATTAATGGCTTACTATGATGATATCCCGATGGAGGTGTGGAGGAGCTTGGGAGAGGAGGGCATTCAATGGCTTACTAATCTCTTTAACGCTATCCTGAGATCCAGTAAGATGCCGGAGGAGTGGAGGATTAGCACAATTATCCATTTGTTCAAGAAAAAGGGCGATGCACAGGAATG
Organism: Amaranthus palmeri; assembly: GCA_019776075.1. Classification (NCBI taxonomy): domain Eukaryota; kingdom Viridiplantae; phylum Streptophyta; class Magnoliopsida; order Caryophyllales; family Amaranthaceae; genus Amaranthus; species Amaranthus palmeri. Next base: position 50,949 of record JAAKBH010000478.1, read on the forward strand.
CGGGAACTATAGGGGTATCAAACTCCTAAGCCACACTATGAAACTGTGGGAAAGAGTTATTGAGAAAAGAGTTCGACGGGAGACGGTGATTAGGGAGAACCAGTTTGGGCCGGGGAGATCAACTACTGAGGCGATTCATATTTTGAGGAGATTGATGGAAAAGTAACGGGAGCGAAAGAAAGATTTGCATCTCGTGTTCATCGACCTGGAGAAAGCATATGATAGCATACAACGAACCATCATTTGGGATAGCCTCAAGAAAAGAGGCATTTCATCAAGATATATTGAGGTAATACAGGACATGTATGATGGTGTTTCGACCAACATTCAGACACCAGTGGGGCTAACAGAGTCTTTCAGTATTAGAGTGGGCCTACATCAGGGATCATCACTTAGTCCTTTCCTCTTTGCGGTGATTATGGATGAAATCTCGAAATCCATTTGGGAAACTGTACCATGGTGTATGCTTTTCGCCGATGATATAGTCTTGGCCGCAGAGACTAAGGAGGAAGCTAATAGTAAATTGGAAGAATGGAGGGAAGCCTTGGAGGGTAAGGGGATGCGCATAAGTCGCTCGAAGACTGAATACATGCGATGTAATTTTAGTGGGACAGAATCGATAGGGGAGCCAGAGGTGTCCATTAGGGGAGAAGCTGTTGCATGCACGTCCAAGTTCAAATACCTGGGTTCAGTAATTCAGAACAATGGGGAGATTGAGGGTGACGTTACTAACCGTATACAAACAGGTTGGCTCAAGTGGAGAGCAGCGACTGGGGTGCTTTGTGATAAAAGATTTCCTAGTAGACTAAAAGGGAAATTCTACCGTGTTGCGATTAGGCCGGCTTTGTTGTACGGAACAGAGTGCTGGCCTGTAAAGAAGTCTTTTGAATAGAGAATGGATGTAACAGAGATGCGCATGCTGAGATGGATGTGTGGTAAGACAAGGATGGACAGGATTAGAAATCAGGAGTTTAGGGAGAAGTTAGGGGTTGCACCTCTCTCTGCAAAGATGCGGGAGAACAGGCTCAGATGGTTTGGGCATGTGTAGAGAAACGCCCATGACGCTCCAGTGAGAAGGGTTGAACACATCATAGTGGAGGGCAAGAGAAGCCGGTGAAGACCTAAGAGGACGTGGGAGGAGCAGATTAACAGCGACCTGCTCGAACTACACCTCTCTAAGGACCTGACTAGGGATAGAGCCACGGCGGCGCCTTATTCACGTCCTAGATTACTAGACTTGTTTGTTACTGTTTTGTGTCTTTCGTCGTCGCTATTCACTGCCTCTTTTACCTGTATCGTTTATAAATTAATGATCCTTATGTTTAGCTAACGTAGGTGTAAGATGTAGGTTTCAGATTTTTGCAGGTCTTATCCTTGAAGACTACTATAGAGCCGAAGGACTCTTATGACCGCCCTCTCCTTCTGGGCATGAGACGCCGTCGACCTTCCTTCCCCGGACCCTGACCATAGAGTATCTATGTGCGGGAACACTGGGTATGATGATGATGATGATGATGATGAAAGTAAAAAAAACTAAAGAAATTGCTAGAAAAATCTAGGATAAAAATATTGTGTTTGGTCCCTCTCATTAGTTTAGGAATTGCTAGAAAAATCTAGGATAAAAATATCTAGAGTCTAGACTAAAGAATTAAATAATAAAAATATGCTAGATATTGTAATAGAAATTGCTAGAAAAAGTAATTAAAAATTAAATTATTTAGATATTAGTTTAGAACATTTTAGAAAATATAATTAAAAATTAAAAAATATCTAAGATATTTAGTAAAGATGTACCAAATTGAGGCCTATAAATAGGCATATTATGTACTTCTCCATTTAAGTAATACAAGTAGAAATTATCAATATTCAATCATCAACTCTTATTCTACCCAAATAAATTTCTCCCCGATAACTATGATTTTAAATAAAATCATAAAAGTTACTAATGGTATATAAAAATAGTAATAGAAGTATTTTTTTTAATGCAAAGAGAATAATATATGCTACATGAGGGTTCTTGATTGAAGAAATTACAAGGAAATATACAACTAAATTATACAAATATAGAAATAAAAATATAAAATATCCTAAGTACCACAAATAAATATTTTTTAAATATTAATTAGTTACTGAATAAAATCAATACATGATTTGTGTAGTTATAGAATTTTCTTTCTTCAACGATCTTCTATAAACACCAACAATATAATGGAAGTAACACATCAATGGATGAAGGTAGAGAAATAACTTTGCCACAAATAAAACCAGATATCCGTTGTCCAGAACCAACTTATTTGGATAAGTTAGATTGGGACACGGGGTCGTTAAAATAGATACTCAAATATCCGGGTACCCAACCCGCTAATAAACACCCGTAGCTACATCCGCTTGTTGCCTAAACAAACTTAATCCATAATGATGAATAGCCATTATTTATTTATTTTTTGAATGACTAGCGCTATTATTTATGCTAAAACTTAAATCAAATAAGTAACGCATACCTCTGTTACCGGCTATAATTGCTGCATGAACAACAGAATATCGTCTATTCATTAGATTAAGGCTATCCTCTGCTACACTACTTTCACGTACCATGCTCTAAGCTCACTCGATATATCGACTTTGATAGCTATGTAAGGTGGACTCATATGCATTTCGTTTAAGAAATGGCTGGTTTTCGAATTTTTTCGAAACAAATAATCCGCCAAATCTTTCAAACGGTTTTGTAAGGCTATGTGCAAAGCAGTATCGCTGTTATTATTGATCATTTCTAACTGAGTTTGGCCGGTTCATTGAATCTGTTCATTATTTTCTTCGATATCAATCAATGCCCGTACGACGTCTTTTTGTCCCGCTTTGACTGCGACGTGTATCAGTAGATCACCTTTGTCATTTCGACAAAAAAATATATATCCATATCAACAATCTTGCACATAATTTTTATTTGTCCTGCCCAAGACGCTATGTGTAGAATGATATTGTAGTGTTATCTGACTTCCAAATAAGCGGATTTAGTTTACGGCCGTTCGATTTAAGAATGTCTGATAATGTTGCGTCCAGTTTCTGAATATCCCCCGTTACAATGTACAATTCTAATTGTAACAAATCCAATGAAATGGCCATGATTACTGATTTCTTGGAAAAAAAAATTCGAACTATGGTTTTGATTTCTTGGTTTGAGAATAATGCTTTCTTGGACAGATCAAAGATTTTCAATACCACGATTTTATCACCCGTTTTTATATACTTTGACCCATTTTATAAAAGTTAACAAAAACAACTTTTTTATTATATTTTATCACTCCGATCCATTTATGTTTATAATTATAATAATACCATTTAAATATTTTTAAAAAAAGAGGTAAATTATTTTTCGCAATTAATTCTTATAATTATCTGACCCGACCCTTTACACCAAGGCCCGCTAATGACCCGCTCGGTTATTGAACCGACCTGCTAATGACCCATTTAAATGTGTCCGACCCTTGACCCGTTGGGTCGACCCACCCCGTTGAACCCCTCTAACCACGAATGTTCACAGATAAATCTCAATTCTGATAAATTTCAATTCTATTCTCTTGGATGAAAGATTTTCAATACCACTACTAATAAATTACAGTTCTGGTTTCTTGAGTTGGAAAGATTTTCAATATGATACGACAAATGTTCACTGATAATTTCTATACCGTATCATATCAAGAATATAGTAGTGCAGTATTATATAACGGTCATTAGCGCTCTTGTCAATAAGAGGGCGGGTCATCAACAGGTCTTGGTGTGGACGATCGGTTAGGGTCCGTTAGGGTCCGGTTAGGGTCCGGTTAGATATGTATAAAAATTTATTTCGAAGAAAACAAATTTACCATTATATTCATAAGTGGGTTAATCCAACGATCCATAAGGTATAATAAAAAATTTCTTTAATGAACTTGTAAAAAACGGGTCAAAATGGGTCGGACTTAAATAGGCTTTTACCCGCAACTTCCCGTTTAACATTTGACATGACTCGGCCTGTTTTTATTATTGACCTGACCCACCCCGAGTCCGTTGAGCACCTTTATTCATAAGCTTGAACATAGTCTCTTATATCCTAATCAGTTACCAAGGATGTTGGTTCAAAGTTCTATTCTAAGCCTAATGAAAGTATTATGATCCAGATTGGGTGCTATGTTTTGGTACTGAATAGTCTAAATTACAAGATCTGTTAGATTATTATTCAACAATCTATTAACCCTATAAACTGTAATATACTAAGTGTATTAAGTATTAATTAATCGTATCTTAGTATTAGTCGTATTAGTATAGTATTAGTTATATGAGGGTTGTAATACTATTAACTAAATTAGTGTAACATTAGGTGTAATAGTATTAGATTAATCATTTAAATCTATAATTAGTGTAGTATTAGTCATCTTAGAGTAATAGTAGGCATATTGGTAATAGTAATTGTATTTAACATACAATTATCATATAAATATAATATGAGTTCATTTGTTGGTTAGCGGCTAAGCATGGTTTACGCATGAAGGATAAACTGCATACTATCGGGGTAGTTGCGGATGCTTTGTGTCCCTTGTGTGGTATGCAACCTGAAACTCATTCTCATCTTTTCTTCGAGTGTCCATTTAGTAGGTTGTGTATTACGGGTATTAGAGAATGGAAAGGGATTGTTTTAAAGCCTTTTCGTAGCATGAATTTTCAGAAAAGGGGTCTTTCCCGTGTGGACCAACAGGTGATGACTGCAGTTTATGCCTCTACCATCTACTATATCTGGCAATGCCGGAATAAGGCGATCTGGAGTCATAGTGTTCGATCCCCTACATGGGTTATTGAACAAGTCAAACAGGATATCTCCCTTAGGTACATTGTTTTAAATATTGCACAATGATGGCATGACTGCAGGGTGGTATTATGATGAGCAGTGGAGCTAATATGTTGTCTTTGTTGTCTTTGTGTGGGCCTAATGGTGCTAATTTTTTTTGTTGTGTATGCGCTTGTGAATGTGGATTTATGTAATGCTGCTGCTGGTGCTTATGCTTGAGAAATGAGTTCAATTACTAAACTTTAATTGGCCTTTGTATGCTACTATTATTGGGACGTTTTTGGCCTGTTGGATTGTTGTCTTGTATTTGTTGTTTGTTTCAAGTATGGTGTTGGCTACACTATTGTTGGTTCTATGATTTGCTGTTAGTGTCGTTGCTGTGATTGTCAAGTGCTCCATTGGTGATGATGCTGAGGGTAGGGGTGGTGTTGCTGTCTTGATTCTGCATACCTATACTATTCCATGCTGATGCATTATGAATGTGCTGCTCCTTGGCTGCTGATTTGGTGCTGGTGTGGGGCTGCTCATATGTTGTGTTGATTTGATGATTAATGTGCCTATGATACTGGTTGTATGATTGTTGCCAAGTTGAAGTCCTGCTGCTGGCTTTCTTGTTGACTGTTGGTGCTGATGATTATGTGTTAATGCTGCTTGCTGATATTGCACAAACTGTTGGATTCCAAGCTACTTAATTGCTAATCTGCTCTGTGGTGCGCCTTGATGATGCTTAATGCTACTGAACTGCTAGTGCTGTTGATAATATCTCTTTGTTCCTGTGATGACGTTGTCTGTTGGTGTTGGTTCAATGTTTTGCTGATTGTGGTGTTGAGTTCTTGTTGCTGCTCCTGCGTTGATGGTGTGCTACGTCTGCACTGCTGCTGGCCTGCTCCTTTCCTCACAAGGATTTGTTGCTGTCTTGAGCTTGATGCACAAAATTGGGGCAGTTGCTGTTTTGAGGCCCGCTGATCCGGATGTGTTTGAGTGGCCTATTACTGATTGCTGTGGGTGTGCTGCTATGATGTGATTCATCAATATGCACATTAGTTGTTTTTGTGATGTAGTATTTTATTTACAGTTGTATATGTCGCTATGTATAGCTTTCGCCGATTTCTTTTGTCGGCTTGTTTTGGGCTCGGTTTTTGCCCGTATGCACATGAATAGTGGGTCGGGGAAACCCTTCCTAGAAGGTGGGCCTCGGTTCCACACTGATGCAAATAGGTTTTTCCGATGCCCCTTTGACTTGATGTTTTTGGTTTTTTCTGGTGAATGAAAAAGTCTTTTATTTGCCAAAAGAAATAATAATAATAATAATAATAATAATAATAATAATAATAATAATAATAATAATAATAATAATAATAATAATTGTTGGCCCATTTAAGTTTTGATGATGACTTCACAATTATAAACAAACAAAAGTTTTAGAGATAATATTGTAGGTCGTATATCCGATTGTCATAATTATAGATGGTACCTAAGAAGGTTGTTGAAAGAACATTGCATGTCAAAGTGAAAGTCAACATAAAGAGTCAATCTTGAAGGTCAAACAATCGAATTAACTATTCCAAGATTGATGAAAATGAAGTTAGATTAGTTTGAGACTGCGTAGTGTTCCTAACGTAGCGAGTCAGAGAATTGAGTCAACTAAAAGTAGGGAAATAAGTTTTCTTTTATTTTAGTTGGTTTGCACGGTTGAAATTAAGGCTTGCACAAGGTTTTTAATTGGTTAAAAATAACTAACTAATTAAAGAGTTAAATATTATATATCTTATTTGATCTCCACTAAAATAGAATTTACTAAAAGAAACTTTAATATTTTCTAAAGATAGCCGTGGGTATTGGAATAACTTCCAATATGTTTGCCCACTATCCCACATCTTTAGATCATGGGATTAAGGTAAGATTTTATGTTTTCATAATATATAAAAGCATTTTTATAACCGGCACAAGTGAATAGTCGAGTGCCCTATCAAAGAATCAAGAGAGATCAATTCAAGAAAAGGAAAAGATAAGTTTGTTCTTAATCGCCAATTAAACTAAATTAATTTTCCTAGTGCATTCTTTACTTTTCGTCTAATTTAGAGAATTATTTTTGTACAGGTTTTTGAGTGTGTAAATTAGACTCGGGGAAGTCTAAGGGGAACAGTGAGCAAGATTTTGTAAGAGAGAAAAAGAAATGAGAAAGAGAAGAGGAGAATTGGCCTAGACGAGAAGAGAAGAAATAGTTTTATGTAATAGAGGTGTAATTACTTAAAACTTAATAAGAGAAGTTATAATCTGGAGTGGTCGTGGATTTCTTTCTATTAGGCCTAGAAAGTTTCCACGTAAAAATCTTGTGTTCTATATTTCTTACATTTGCTTTAAGTATTTTGTTGGATTAAAATTCCGTAAAAATAGGGCATAAATACTCATTAAAGCAATATAACAATTCACCCCCCTGTTGTTGCATTCATATTCTTTAAGTGTTTCTACAATTGGTATTAGAGCCCTGTTCCTCATTTGATCAAGAAATCCTTAGAGTCGTATCTTGGTATTTTAGAGATGTTGAAAATGAATAAACGTATGGAAGAAGGTTACTCAATTCAAAGACCGCCCATGTTCGATGGAAAATTCTACACATATTGGAAGAATAGGATGGAAATCTTCATAATGGCCGAGAATTATCAAGTTTGGAGAGTCATTGAAATTGAAGATTTCGAGGGTAACAACTACCAACTCCAATAACGAGACTGTTCCCAAACTGACAACAGATTATGAGAAGGAAGATTTTCAGAAAATAGAGATGAATGCTCTTGCCATCAAATTACTTCACTTTAGGCTTGGACCAAATGAACACAATCGTATTATGGGTTGCAAAACAACAAAGCAAATTTGGGATATGCTAGAAGTTACCCATGGAGGAACTAGTGAAGTGAAACGTTCCAAGATTGACTTGCTAATGTCAAAATATGAAAGATTCGTTATGGAACCTAGAGAAAGTATTCAAGAAATGTTCACTAGGTTTACTACATAACTAACGAACTTGTCTCTCTTGGAAGGATCATTCCCTCAGCTGAACAGGTCAGGAAAATCCTAAGAAGTTTTCCTCAAGATGATCACTGGAGAGCCAAGGCACTACCATACAGGAATCCAAAGATTTCACAAAGTTCAATCTAGAAGAGTTGGATGGTTCCCTTATGACTCATGAATTACATCTGGGAACAACTGACAGTTCCAGAAACAAAGGGTTGGCTCTAGCAGCGAATGAACAAGAAGAGTCAGAATATGATGAGGAAGAGACAGCAATGTTGGTACGAAAATTCAAGAAGTTCTTCAGGAACAGCAGCTATAATAATCAAAGGAACAATAAAGAAAGAGGAACTACTAATTCCAAAACCAACTTCGAATGTCACAAGTGTGGAAGTAATGATCATTTCATAAAAGAATGCCCTCAATGGAAGAACGAGAATGGTAAAGGGAAGGCAAGGGAAATAGGAAGACAACCAATAAAGGGAACTTCAACAAAACTGATTTTCGCAAAGCCATGATACTGCATGGGGAGAATCTGAAAGCGAAGCCGAAACTGAAACTCCAGCTGAAGAAGAAACAACCAATCTTTGTCTCATGGCAACACATGATGAGAAGTCTTAAGGAAAAGAGGTATTGTCTTCTAATTCATTTCCTAATTACCTATTTAAATTGGATAAACATGAATTGATTAAAATGATTTTGGAGACACAAAATAATCTGGAAAAAAAACTGCCACATGTCTCAAAATAGAAAAAGACCTTCAGGCTAGTAAGACCAAGTATCCTACCTAAATTCTTTTAAGTACGATGTGCAGACTCGAATTTTTGATTTACTCGATCAAAATATGATGTAAAAGGAATCTATAGAAAAGGTGAAACAAGAAAACATCATGTGAATTATTGAACTAAATCAATATAAATTGTTAGGATTAGAATTAAAGACCGAGTCCATTCAAGAGATTAAAGATGATTTTAACAAGATGAAGTTAGACCTAGAATCCACCAAAAATGAAAATGAAAAACTTAAGTTTGAATTAAATTCAAGAGGAAAAGGGAAAATCAAAGAGGTTCCCAAATGGATTCTTGACGTTAAAACCAAAGGAACTGAAGGTTTAGGATATAATAAGCATAATAAAAAGAAGGTCTATGTTGATCTCCCAAGTAGTAAGATCTGTTCCGTTGGTGGAAAAACGGGGCACCTGAAACATCAATGTTTGGAAAGGGAACACCATAACAAAACGAACCAAATATATGTCGATAGAGTTTGGATTAAGAAATATGATTCATGTATAATCGACATGGAACCCAAGGATGGCTGGGTTCCACCCTCTAACAATTAAGTTCGTTTTGCAGGTTCTAGTGAGGGAGAACAGCTCATGGTATCTCGACAATGGCTGTTCCAAGCACATGACAGGCGATAGATCAAAGTTTCTCTCACTAGAAGCCTATGATGGAGGAACTGTGACCTTTGGCGACAACATGAAAGGAGAAATAATTGCAAAAGGAAAAAATAGGAAGGTCAAATTCCCATGCTATTGACAATGTATTTTTAGTCGAGAATTTAAAACACAATTCGTTAAGTATCTCTCAAGTTTGCGACAAAGGTAACTCTGTAAACTTTACTTCTGAAAAGTGCATCATTTCTAGGAACGACACAGGAGACACCATACTGGAAGTAATCAGAAAAGGGAACACTTATGTTGTTGACCTCCACACTGTTCCCAAAACCAGTCAAACATGCCATAGTGTAATAGAAGATGACCCTCTTCTTGGGCATAAACGATTAGGTCATGCTAGTTTTTCATTACTTAATACTTTACGATCTAAAGACCTAGTAAGAGGATTACCGTCCCTTAAATTTCAAAAGGATGAGGTTTGTGATCCATGTACCAAAGGAAAACATGCAAGGTCATCCTTCAAACCTAAAAATGTTGTGACCACCTCAAAGCCACTTGAATTAATTCATATGGATCTTTGTGGACCAATGTGAATCCAAAGTCGCAGTGGTAAGCGATATATATTTGTTATTGTTGATGATTATAGTAGATTTACATGGACATTATTTTTATCTAGAAAGATGAGGCTTTTGATGAATTTGTTGCAATTGCCACCAAAATTCAAAAATCTAGTAACAATCAACTTGTCCACATAAGATCGGATCATGGTAAAGAATTCGAAAATTCAAGATTTATGGACTATTGTAATAAGCATGGTTTAAGTCACAATTTTTCCGCACCTAGAACACCACAACAAAATGATTTGGTAGAACGTAAAAATAGAACTTTAGAGGAAATGGCTAGAACCATGTTAATAGCTAGTGGTCTACCTAGAAATTTTTGGGCTGAAGCTGTTAATACTGCATGCTATATATTAAATCGTATATTAATTAGACCAATCATTTCTAAAACCCCCTACAAACTGTTTAAAGGAATTAAACCTAATATTTCATATTTTCGAGTATTTGGATGTCGATGTTTTGTGCATATAAATGGAAAAAGAAATATAGGTAAATTTGATGAAAGAAGTGATGAGGCCGTATTTCTTGGCTATTCATCTCACTGAAAAGCTTATAAAGTCTATAATAAGAAAACTATGTGTGTTGAAGAATCTGTTCACATTATCTTTGATGAAACTAATTTTATGACAAGTGAACAAGAAATAGGTGATTGTAAGATAGGTCTTGCTAACCTGGAAGATGATGAAAACATACATAAGGAGCAAGAACAAGAAGTAAACGAACAACAACGGGTTCAAAATGCTGAACCAAATCAAGAACAGAAACAACAGGCAAATCAGAAACAACAGGCAAATCAGAAACAACCAGATGTTCCTAATCCAGATATTTTTAGAGAAGTACAAGATGAAAGAACAGAAGCTGAGCCAAATCAGAATCAAGTCAGTGAGCCTGCTTCTACATCTGTCTCCACAAGAGACTTTGTCCCAAAACCGTGGAAACATCAAAAGTCACATCCACTAGACTTGATTTTAAGCAACATGAGCAAAGCCATACAAACAAGGTCCCAAATGAGAAACTTCTATGCACACTTTGCATTTCTGTCAACATTGGAACCCAAGAATCATGAAGAAGCCTTACAAGATTCAGATTGGGTAGTTGGAATGCAAGATGAACTAAATGAGTTTGAAAGAAACAAAATGTGGCACTTGGAACCAAAACCCAAGAATAAAAAAACAATTGGATTAAAATGGGTATTTAGAAACAAGTTGGACGAACATGGAACTATAGTAAGAAACAAGGCAAGATTGGTAGTTAATGGTTCCAATCAACAGGAAGGTATTGACTATACAGAAACTTTTGCTCCCGTAGAAAGGTTAGAAGCTATTAGAATTGTAATTTCATTTGCTACTTTATTGAATTTTAAATTATATCAAATGGATGTGAAATGTGCATTTTTAAATGGTTTTCTAGAAGAAGTCTTTGTGGAACAGTCACCTGGCTTTGAAAATTCAATTTCTCCAGATCATGTCTACAAGCTTGATAAAGCTCTTTATGGGCTAAAACAAGCTCCTAGGCAATGGTACGAGAGATTATCTAAATTTTTGATTGAAAACGAGTTCATAAGAGGTAAAATAGACAAGACCTTATTCTTTAAGAATAAAGGTCCAGATATTTTAGTCGTTCAAATATATGTTGATGATATTATTTTTGGAGCCATTAATGAATCATTATGTAAAGAATTTGCTGACCTAATGAGTGCTGAATTTGAAACGAGTATGATGGGAGAATTAAATTTATTCCTTGTTTTGCAAATTAAACAAACTGCTAACGGTATCTTTACTAATCAACAAAAATATATAAAAGAACTACTAAAGTATGGACTAGATAATGCTAAAACAAACAACACATGCCTATGGCCACTAACATTAGATAGAATGAAGACTCTAGTGGTATAAACGTTGACCAAACTATGTATAGAGGCATGATAGGATCACTACTATATCTAACTGCTAGTAGACCCGATATTTCGTTTAGTGTTGGTTTGTGGGCTAGATTTCAATCAAATCCCATAGAATCACACCATACGGCAGTAAAAAGAATTCTAAGATATTTAAAGGGAACAGATGACTTGTCCCTATTTTATCCGAAAAGTGATGTCTATGACTTGAAAGGGTATAGTGATACAGATTATCTATGAGATCTTGTGAATAGAAAGAGTACACCAGGAATGGTACAGTTTCTTGGCTCTTGTTTGGTATCGTGGTGTTCCAAGGAACAGAACACCGCAGTTTTATCCACTGCAGAAGCAGAATATGTGGCAGCAGCAGCTTGCTGTTCCCAAATGCTATGGATAAAACAACAGCTAAGAGATTTTGGTATTAAATTTGAATGTGTAAATATGTGTTCCTATATATTGTGATAATACTAGTGTCATTTGCATATCTAAAGATTCAGTGCATCACTCTAGAGTTAAACATATTCATGTAAGATATCATTTTCTTAAGGATAATGTTGAGCATAAAAAAATTATTGTTAAACATGTCAGTACTAATGAACAAGTTGCAGATATAATGACTAAATCGCTTCCAAGGGAACAATTTAAAAATATGAGGTTGGAGCTAGGTATGATCAAGCTTCACTAAAGTTTAATGCTAGTATTCCTCCTCTAAGCAATGTGACAATTGGAAGGGTTAGATCAACCACAACAACCAAGATTGAAAATTCAATCATTGCGAGATTTAGGTATGCACCTATATAAGTATGTGCCATGAATATTTTCTTGATTGCTTGCTTAACTGAGTAAACCAAGTAACATGATTTATTTTATCTATTATTATCCTCATATTATAAAATGAAAAATATATATACTATTATTATTCTACACAAACGAAAAATCACATAAAAATCTTATTTTATGTTTTCACAAAATTCCAGCATTTTATTTTATTTATTTTTCAGTGAGTCAACTTAATTTAAAGTGGAAGACGGATCATCGAGGTGTTTCGAAAATCAGTTTTGTAACCGCTCCATTCAACGAACTTACCCGCAAACTTTTCGTTACACCACTTAATTCACACGCAAAATCGAAGCCCAAAAGTAGTACAACCCCTTCAGAAACCGTCCATTCAACCCATTAAAACCCACTCTCTCACGTCCCATCCATCACTGACTTCCCATAATTACCCAAGTACTTTAACCTTCAAAAATCGTCAAATACTCTAACCTCTCTCTTCCTCAAACCTTCATCTTCAGCTTCCTCACACCATGAAATCACCCAAATCATCGTCAAATAACAAAGGCAAAACCCCAAAATTTATTCAACCTAAGCCTCTACAAGTAATCCACCCATCGCCATTTGAAGTTCACCCTTCATTGTCCCAAAAACGCTAAAAATCATCCACACCCAAAACCATGCAAAGCGGAACCAAAAGATCTCAACCTAAAGGGATTTCCTCATCCAGAATACCAAAGAGGGCCAAACAACTGGACCTAACAGTGCTGAAGAAGTAGTAAAGGAGATGTCTCTAGGATTCTGCTTGGACAAATACTGGTAGGAATCAAACTCCTTTCATCAATTGCATGCCATTTTAAGTAATCAAGGTTGGGAGGTTTTAATGTATGATTATTCGTGCAACTCAATATACCCTAATCTCACGCGAGAGTTCATCCAAAATTTCTCGATTGATAATGGTGTTTGTTCTAGTTCGATTAAGGAAATTAAAATAGAGTTCAAAATTCTCATGTTAGGAGAATGGTTTGATGTTCCTGCAATTGGTTTTGACACTTATTATGTTGGGTCAAAAATTGTCTTTTCGGATATTAATGAAAAACGGTGTTAAAGTTTTTAGGCATTAATGATAAGAAGCGATTCAGTCACAATTCCCTGTCTCCACTCCACAAACTACTATACAATATTGCTAGGAGATTTATCTTGCCACGTAAATCCAAACGTAGTGAGGTAAACCTTCGAGATGCCAGCCTAATTTATTGCTTAGCTAACACTAGTGGAAAAAAAGTTATTGGCTGCGGTTTTAGGTCATACGCAGCCAATGCGATCAATTAAAATTATGTAAAAAAAAAAATTCAACATAGGTTGCGGTTTTAAGCCATGTCCGCCGCCAATATGAAAAAAAAGTTAAAGGCTGCGGTTGTTATTGTGCCCGCAGCCAATGTCCATTAAAAATAAAATTTAAGCCCAAGCCCATGAAAAAAACCTAACTCATTTGAGGGTGCATGAGGCGCCGTCTTTCACTGAGTATTTTAAGGAAAACCTAAAACCTAAAATCAGAACCCATGAATCCTTCATCATCCTAAAAAAACTTAACTCATTTTCGAAATCTAAAAAAACATAAAATCAGAACCCATGAATCCTTCATCATCCTTCATCATCCTCAATTCCTAAATTCTTTCTTCCACAAATTGATATCAAAAACCTAAATTTCTGCTTCAATTATCTTCGAAAGTTCGAACTGAAGAAACTCAATTTCTACCTCAATTTCGAACACTCTTGCACAAGAAGAAGACGAAGTTTTGACCTGAAGAAGAAGGCTTTCTGTTGATAGATGTTGATATATGTTGTAAAATATTTGTGAAATTGTACAATTTCTCAGATCTAATATTTTTTTCTTCATCTTTTGTTTTGATTTTACATGATTTTTCTTTATGTTTAGATTTTGATTGTACTTGTTCTTGGAATTTACTTTGTTCTTGGAATTTATTTTGTAACTTTTTTTCTTGTTGATAGATTTTTGTTCTTCCACATGATGGTTTAGATATTATTTTGTAACTTCTCTAGAAATGATGGTTTGTTTTGTAACTTCTCTTGGAATTTATGTTCTTGTTGATAGATTTATTTTGTTCTTGTTGATAGATTTATTTTGAAATTTATTTTGTAACTTCTCCAAAAATGATGGTGTAGATCTTGAATATTATGTGCAATTAGGATGTGTTTTGCCTACTGAAGAAGACAAGAAAACGAAAAAAAAAAGGTTGAAGTAAAGGTTGCGGTTGTTTAGGACCGCAGCAAATAGGTATTTTTGGTTTTTAAAAGCAGACTATAGGCTGCGATTTTTAGGACCGCAGCCAATAAAAAAATCTCATTTGCTACTATAACAAGGGTGCGAGCTAAAATCGCAGCCTATACTGGTCAAAAAACCGCAGCTTATGTCGTTTTTTCCACTAGTGTAACCACATAAAAATAAATTTCCCTTCGTTAATGATTTCACATTTGGCGGACTGTGTTGAGAAGAAAACAATGGTAGGGTATGGGGGCTTATTGACCCATGTGTTCAAGAAATTTGGCATTCCTCTTGAGGGATTGAAATTCCCCATGAGCGCAAACAACAAAATTGGTGCAAAATGCTTGAATAATTTGCACCTAACATTAAATATTATATATCTTATTTGATCTCCACTAAAATAGGATTTACTAAAAATAACTTTAATATTTTCTAAAGATAGCCGTGGGTATTGAAATAACTTCCAATATGTTTGCCCACTATCCCACATCTTTAATTAGATCATGGGATTAAGGTAAGATTTTATGTTTTAATAATATATAAAAGCATTTTTATAACCGGCACAAGTGAATAGTCGAGTGCCCCATCCAAGAATCAAGAGAGATCAATTCAAGAAAAGGAAAAGATAAGTTTGTTCTTAATCGCCAATTAAACTCAATTAATTTTCCTTGTGCATTCTTTAGTTTTCATCCAATTTAGAGAATTATTTTTGTACGGGTTTTTTAGTGTGTGAATTAGACTTGGGGAAGTTTAAGGGGAACAGTGAGCAAGATTTTGTAAGAGAGAAAAAGAAACGAGAAAGAGAAACGAGAAAGAGAAGAGGAGAGTTGGCCTAGAAGAGAAGAGAAGAAATAGTTTTATGTAAAAGAGTTGTAACTACTTAAAACTTAATAAGAGAAGTTAAAATCCGAAGTGATCGTGACTTTCTTTCTATTAGGCCTAGAAAGTTTCCACATAAAAATCTTGTGTTCTTTTTATATTTCTTGCATTTGCTTTAAGTATTTTGTTAGATTAAAATTCCGCAAAAACAGGGCATAAATACTCATTAAAGCAATACAACAATTCATAAGCTCATGGGTTCAAACCTTCTCCAAGACATTGGTGTGCAAGCTGATGGTTGAGGTGTCCATGTAGGTGCCACGTGTGTGTGACGTGGGTGCCAAGTATGCAGAATTTTAACGGTTTCGGGTACCTTTTTTAACGGCCCGTGTCCGGCCCATTGAATGGGGGTACCTGGAGAAAACGAGTTAGGACACCGGGTACCCGGTTACTATTTTTGATTATTTTTTAGATTTTATTATAATTTTTAAAATAAAATTATGGGTAGATTTTAGGCTATATTTAGGCAAAATTTTACTAATTCATATTAATCAAAGCTTGAATTTTAGATTTTAAAAATAATATTCTAATTTTCAAAACTCAAAAGCAATATATAATGTCGATAAAGCCCTGACTAAATTAATCCACCATAAAATACTAATCATCCACCATAAAGATTAAAGTCCCAAACAAAGCAAAGTTTTTAACAAAAGTTCAATTCATTCTTCATCTTTCTTCCCATAAACTGATTTCTTATATTGTTTTCTTAATTTGATTTCCTTATGAGTCCCTAAATCAACTCTTGAGTAAAAAAGGAGAAACCACATAAAAATCAATTGAATAGTTGAGACCGGGTATTGCGCCTGAAATATCTATCTTTTATAACCACATACTTTTTTCTCTCTCCGCCCTCAATGACCACCACTACCATCTTTCCTCCTTGGGTGCCTCCACCATTACCATCTCTAATCAAGAGATTATTTGGAGAGGTTTAGTTGCTTAGTTCAAAAAAAATGATTATCCAAAAGTATTTTGAATGATGAATCTCAATTACTTCAACAGGACATTCCAAAATCAATGATTGATCAAACATGTCATTTGACAGGATATTCCACCATCACAACCATATTTGAGATTTAAATGATGAAGAAAACATTTCATTTTCTTGTATGATCGCTTTCATTGTCATTCTCGCTGATGGCTCCTTCACTTCAGCTGCTTCATAGCCATCTTTGTAACATCTGCCATTGGCAATTTAATTTGCACTTCCTTTAGACTAGAGCTACGGTGGCATATTAGATACCATGACATGAGAAAAAAAGGGCAAGTAGATGAAATAACACTAAACAAAAACCAAAAAAATGAAATCAAAAAAATAAAAAAAAAAAGAAAATCATCATCATCAAATCACCTTGATACAGCTGAACAAATCAAATCAAAAAACAAAACATAAATCTAAAAGTAGATGAAATAAAACAGAGCAAAAACGAAAAAAATGAAATCAAAACTATCAAAATCAGAAAATCATCATCATCATCAAAACGAATCCATAGAAAAAATTAGAATAAAATCACCAAAAAGTACAAAATCAACAAACTCCAACAGAAAAAACGAAAAGAAATGAACATACCTTGAACTTTGGGATGAAGAATTGAAGATGAATCAGTTAGAGACTTTTGATACAAAACAAAACAAAATGAAAAAAACCAAAATCAATTAAAAATCGTGAACAAACATAAATCAAAACATAAAGAAATTGAAACTCTTTCAAGTAGATTAACATACCTTGAACTTTGAATAAGAGGATTAGAATTTGGAGCATAAATGGAATTGGAGGACGACGTTGGGCAGTGGGTGTAAGCGGGTAAAGCAATGGTTTGAAAGGAGGAGAAGTGAGAAAAGAAAACCCTAAAAGAAAGGAGAGAAGAACGACGCTCGGAGTGAGTCAGGGAAAGAAATGGTTTGAAAGTAGAAAAAAAAAAAAGAAACCCTAAAATAATGAGTATTTATATTAAAACAGTTTACTGGGTATTTAGTGGGTACCCGAGTCAAATTTATATCGGCCCATGACCCGACCTGGTTAAGGTGGGTCGGGTACCCGACCCGTAATTTTCAATTTTTTTTAGGGAAATTCCACATGGTAGCATTTAGTTTTGATGAAATGCCAGTTGTAGCACTTTTTTAAGAAAATTCCACTTGGTAATATCCAGTTTATGCGCTATCTAATTGTCGTAGCATTTTCCGTTAAGTTCTTGTTAAATTTCGTTAAATTCATCATTTTGTAAGTTTTTTTCCACATGGTAGCATCCAGTTTTTGTTAATTTACCAATTTAACTTTTAATTCACTGTTTTAATGTTTAATTCACCGTTTAATTCATTAACGCACATAAATGTTTAATAATTTTATTGAAAATTTATAAGAAACTATCTAATCGGGTCGAAACAAGTACTTATTCGCATATTTTTCGATACGTAAACCGAAAAATATATGTGACGTCATTTTTACCTATCATATTGATTTTTTTTCAAAAAACGGACGTTGCAAATACCCTTATGGGATAACTCTTTCGAAAATTTGGTAGAAACAAGTAATTATACGCCTATTTTCCGATACGTAAACCGAAACTGATATTTGACGTCATTTTTACCATCAAAACGATTTTAAAAAAAAAAAACGGACGTCGCTACTATCTTATGGGATAACTCTTTCTAAAATTCGATCGAAACAAGTACCTATTCGAAAGAGTACTTGTTTCGACCAATGTATTAAACATTAAAATGGTGAATTAAATGTTAAAATTATTTTTCCGTAAAATTATTTAACATTTATAATTTTTTTCCATAAAATGAATAAACATTTATGGACGTTATGGAGAATTAAACATCAAAATGGTTAATTAAACAAAAATTGGATGCTACCATGTGGAAAAAACTTACAAAATGATGAATTTAACGGAATTTAACAAGAACTTAACGGAAAATGCTACGGCAATTAGATAGTGCATAAATTGGATGCTACCATGTTGAATTTTCTTAAAAAGTGCTACCATTGGCATTTCATTAAAACTTGATGCTACCATGTGGAATTTCCCTTTTTTTATTTTTTGTCCCGCCATTAATGAGGAGGGTCAGCGGGTCAGGTCGGACAGGTCAGGTACTTTTGAACACTCCTACATGACGTGGCTCATCAATTCCAAAAAAAAAAAAAAATTTGCGACTGACCGGCTGATCGAAATTTGGTCAGAAATATGGTCAGAAATTTTTAAAAAAATTTTCGACTAAACGACTTAGTCGGAAAATTTCGACTGCTTTCCTACTAAAATGATTTGCCTACTAACCCAAAACAGTCGGAGTTTAGTCAGTATAACTCTCTACCGACTAAATTCCGACTGTTATGGGTAGTCGGAAAATTGATTTTTTATGTAGTGTTAGATGATGTAAGCGTGTTTGCTTTTAGTTATAGGTATAGATTTCTTATTCTAATATATTGATTTAAATAGTATATTATTAGATTTTAGTTAAAGAACTATACTAGTACTAATTTGCAGCCATATGTACAGAATGTTGTAGATATGTTTTAAATTTTTTGATTTACAACTTAAAGCTCCGTTAACTTAATTTGTTTTGATGTTTTGAGTTTTTGTTTTAACATATTAGTGAAATTGGAGATGTAACTAGTTAAAAAATTTTGTGCTTCAATTAAACTTTTTCACATCTACTATTATTCTTTAAGGGCCCCATTTTACTATTTCGCCTAGGGCCCTTAAAATGTTAGTGATGGGCCTGGTCTTATCCTTCTGTTTTTTTTTTATTACTTTTCACTACAAATAAATAACAAAATGGCGATGGCACTTATGATCGCCATTTGATCGCTAAATGGGCAAAAAGTGGTATTAGCGATGGCCACAAGGGTAGACCCCATTCTGGTGGACACTAAATGAAATTTAGACGTTTGGACGTCGCAAAAATCACGAAAAATGGGTCCTGAATCTGGGCCCGAGGACCCAGGGATTCGAGTCCGAATCTGGGTCTTGATCATGAAAACAGATCTGGATTCGGGTCTACCTAGATCCGGTCCAAATCCGACCCGTTGTCAACCTACCCAGGTGATGTGGCCTTTTGCTATTTTGGAGGGCTACAGCCTAGCTACTGCCCAGGTGTCGGCGCCCCCTTTAAATTTGTTTTCATATAATGATATTCTAAGTTCTAACCAACAAACCAAGCCCATATTCGAAACCCGAAATTGAAACCCACTTAAAAAAATCAAAAAAGAATTTGATGTTGGAAAAAGGCGACCAACTTAGTCTTCGCTCGACCGTCGCCAAACACAAAGATCGATAAAGAGTCGTTGAAAAAATAAGGGGATGAGCTGGAGACCAACTAGATTCATCACCATTTTCCAAAAAACAATGGCGATGAAATGTTTGTCGTCTGCCGTCGCCAATTGCGATAAATAGCTCACCGTCGCCCATTTGTCGTTGTCGTTTTCACCTTTATTTGTAGTGTTTTGGGAATTGTTAATGTTGGCTTCAAGAAAATTGGCAAAAGGTATTGGGGCTTTCTTTCCTAATTTTTATTGATTTTGACTCTTATAAAAATGTTAGTGTCAGCCAGTCATCTTAAATTGCACAAGACTAGAAATACCAAAGATATTTGGAAAAATTGTCCTGAATAATCCGACCTATTGCCAATTTGCTATGAATAATCCATACTATTGATCATTATTTATAAATAATCCGACCTTTGAATTTTTTTTGCTCACGGTACCCCTTTCCATATTTTAACCGACTACTATATAGCTACTTACCACCAAAAAAAGTTGGGGTAGACCAACTAAGAAGCATAAGGAGGAAGAAGAAGTGAGAGTAACGGCTAATAGGTACATACAATAGTCGATGAAAATGTGGCAAGGGGTGCTGTCAGCAAAAAATATACAAAGGTTGGATTATTTAGAAATAATCAATAGTTGGGATTATTCACAGCAGATGGGCAATATGTCGGATTATTCAGGACAATTTTTCAAAGATATTTTAATGTTATGAACTAAATAAGGCCATATATAAGTCACAATAATATAAAGGAGACAATCTATTTTTTTTATTTTTTCTGTGGTTTTGAAAGTTAATTTTAAACCTCAATATCTAAAGAAGCATCAAATTCTTTTAAACAATGAATAGTTATAAATTATAGATCAAGGAAAATATTACAAGATCTCACACAAGTAAATATTCTTATCTTTAATATATCCCAAAAAAAAAAAACCTTTTTAATTACACTTTCTCCAAAATAGAAAATACTTATCCGTTTTCGCGTCTTGTTTGCTTTCTTTTGTGTCTGTCGTTATATTGCTTTTATGACTTTAACCTCTTCTTTATTATGTTTATACTATGAGTCCAATTTTACAATGAATCTCCATGAGGCAACACATTGTCAAATGTCATAAAATTAATAACAAATTACAATAAATTGGTTTAGGTTTAAAAATCAATTCATTCGATTTTATTCTTATTCATTAATCAAAGACAGCAAATGCCCCCTATAAATACAAAGATATGCCATGAAAATAAGGAAACTAAATATTAAAAATATCTTAATTTCCTAAATAATTAAAATATTATTCTAGAATAAAATCAAAGAATTATTCTATCAATAATGTTTATATTCTACTAATTATTTTCTAAATTTTGTTTATTATTTCCAACACTCCCCCTCAAGTTTGGTCTTGGGATCACTGAGACCGAACTTGCCAATAATATTCTTCAACAAGGTTGTTAGGATCGAGAGTCTACGTAGGATCGTTGAAGGGGTAGGATTGAAATCGATAGAATCGGATCGTAGGATCGTTTGATCCTACAAATATACAATGGAGGATTCAAATGAAAAGAGAATACAAACCAGGAAGAAGACCCTTTATTTAAGAAATAAAACAGGGGTAATTAGGTAATTTCACGACTTAACGGATTTCAAACGTTTTTTGGGTAAAAAAGCTACGGCAGATCATTTTGCATAACTTGAGTGCTATTTGGTAGAATTGCAAATAAGATTAGCTATTTTGTGAATTTTGTTATACTTGGTGCTTACCAGGTAGAATATCCCTTAAATTTATACTTATTTGACTTCAATTATTACGTTTTGTAAAAAATATCTTAAATAATCATTTTTAAGATGCGAATCAAGAAAAACTTGAAGTTTAGCATATGAATGTAATTGTTTAAATATTTACAAATACATACATAAGTAATCAGAATTATATGAAATATTTTTACGATTGATTAGCTACCCTTATAGGATCGGATCGTAAGATCGTGGCATCGTAAAATCGTGTTATGATCCTAACACTTAAAACTTGGAGGCATGTAGGATCGTACGATTCTACCATGTGAAGATCCTACCTGCGATCTGGATCGGTCGCCTAATTTTGGATCGTAGAATCGTAGAATCGTTGATCAGGATCGAGATTCTGATAACCATGTACTTCAATGCTTTTGAGCCAATTGCCTTGATTAGAAAATCCGCTAATTGATCTTTTGATTTTACATAGGACATTTTGATGATTTTTCCGGAAAATTTGTCATAATTGATTTTTAAATTTTTGAGTTTGGGTAAGAAATAATGGTTAAAAAATCTTAATGGGTTGAATGAAGAAAATTAGTGTTACAAAAGGGTGAAAGAATTGAATTGGAAAACGTGGGTTTGGGTGGGGTGTTTATGGGTTTTTTTGTTTTGATTATTGGCTATTGTTATTCTGATGTTTAGGACATAGAAATTTTAATTTTTTGGTATGATTTTGATCTCCATTTTCTGAATTTGGAGTCGAATCTTGCATTTTGTTGTTGATTTCTAAACTTAGGGGGTTTGGATTGGTTGTTTGTTGGTTTTCTTGGTGAAGAATTGTGAAATTAGTGCCACTATTCCAGTGATCCACTGGAGCTTTGGAGGTAACGTTTTCATTCTTAAACTCATCACTTTGCCGGAATAATGAATTTTCAGATTCAGACCGGCTTTCTTCCCCTTTTTCACTCTCGCTTTCATCAGTAATGGGCCCAAGAAGAGTGAAAATCCATGTCCACAATTCATTGGCACTAGAAGTATAATAAATAGCAGCATCGGATATGGTGGTGTCAAAGGTGTAAAGTATCCATGACATCACTTATGCATCATCTAGTTTCCATTAAGGGTCTTTATTTTCTGGAGGGGCGACAATGATATAATTGAGCAGCCACCGATCTTCTATTTCTTGTTTAGTTTCATTACACCACTTAGTGTAATTTGTAAAGTTCAATTTTTTAGAAACCTCTAGGTAAGTATGAATCTTATGGTTATAAGTTTGGATTCTTTGGACCATTCGTTCCAAAAACATCATTTTTTGGGCTTGAATTTTTTTTGGGTTTAGTTTAGTTTTTGTTTTGATTTTTTCTAGTTAGTGATGAATGCCGTGGCCGATCATTGGTCCCCGGAAAACACCATTGGCTCTGATACCATGATAATATTAATAACAAAGTGTAATAATTTGGTTTAGCTTTAAGAATCAAATCATTCGGTTTTCATTGTTATTCATTAATCAAAGAGAGAAAATGCTCCCTATTAATACAAAAGATATGCCATAAAATAAGAAAACTCAATATTACAGATATTTTAATTTTACTAAATTCTTAAAATATTATTCTAGAATAAATCTAAGATATCTACTAATTATTCTCTAAATAATGTTTATATTCTACTAATTATTCTCTAAATATTGTTTATTATTTCCAACAAAATTAACTTCCATTTGATATGTTATCGAGCACTTTTTTTTTGAAAAGGTGATATATTATATGTAATGAGCATTGATTATCAAAATCTCTAGTTCATTATTTCATCAATGAGACTAGGAGGTGTTCATTCGGGTAATCGAATTGATTTCAGGTCAGGTGTTTCGAGTCGATTTAAAATCGGGTTTTGTGTTCATATTTGATTTTACATAATTGTAGATCCATTTTCGAGTCGGGTCAAATCGGGTTCGATTATAAAGTCGGTTGTCTATCGGATCATCAGGTCTGTTTTGAACACATCTAAATGAGACGTAGTAAAAAATTTGATATATGTGACAAATGGTAAAGATTAACATTATTAATGACCCGTTTACTTTTGCATGTTTAGCTTTTAGTACTATATGATCATAATGAGAATAATTTATTGTGTAGATTTTCAAAATATATAATACAATGCCATATTAATTCAAAGTAATAGAACTTTCAAATCATAGAAAGTATATTTTGTTCACAATTTCTGATTTACCACGACTCTAAATTAGGCTAAATGATTCATTAGAATGAGTTTTTGGAAAAGTGTTAATTAAATTAGATCAAATCTAACCATTAAACTTGTTACAAAATTTTCTTAACAAAATTACACTTAACTTAATGTAATCATTTTTAATAATCAGCTAGTCTCTTGAGAGACCGTTTCTTTGAGAGACATATTTTAAGCCAAGCCCATTAAAAATTAATGTCTACTTACCGTATTCTTAATGCCCTACTTACATTATCCTTAATGCCTACTTTCAATATATTAAATGTCTACTTTTATCATTATTAATGCCTATACCTACAATTTTTTAAAAAACATATGAAGGGCCAGCCCAATTAGAAATGGTCTCTCAAAGAGACCATCCTTCACAATTTAATAATTAATTTAGACAACTACACGCTCGATAGGAGTATTTTACCAAACTACTTCATATGTTCCATTATACTAGCAAGTGATAGTGATATTTCTCCACTGAATATGATTACCATGAGTTGCAAGTATTTCAAAATAAAGAAAGTATGTGTAATATGCTAATAAAGTTTCACCTGCAATGTGGTACAATATTAACTTTTACAAACTGAACTAAAATTAGAAATTCAAGAACAATGAACAATTCGCATTTGATTATAATAAAATTAAATTTCTTTTCAAAGCAATATCTATACATAAGACTCATAGTGATTATAATAGGCATAGTCCAGTAAGTCATCTAACTTAACTTGAACATTGTCAAGGCTAAACTATCCCCATTTAACCCAAACAGGTGGACATTTATAATGTTAAAATACTTTATTTATATCTTGGATATTTAATCTCCATCTCCTCGGGCATAACATTAGAGTTAAAATTTTCGTCATCATCATAAAAATAGTTCAAAAGAATACCATTGGAAAACATATTGCAAATTGCCAAAAAAATTTCATCTTATAAAGGATTATTATTGAGTAGTGAGGATTAGAAAGAAGATGTGACATAGTTCGACTAAAATAATATTTCATTTCCCAAGTTGTATATATTTTTACTTTTAGACGACTCATTTTCAAAGTTTTAACACTGGCTATCACCACGATCCGCTCATACAATCAAATTTATGCCACCGTTGGATTTTAATGAAACCAAGGTTAAGTTCCAAAAAAAATCCTTATATGACCACTTGCGAAAGGTTGCAACAATAAGGTCTTATCCTTTGAATTGATTGTTCCTAGTCTCCACCAATCACCACTTACTTCAAATACAAAAAATAATTCATTGTAAGTTCTCATTCAATTCCATGCTTCTTATAGAAGTTGTTGAATTCTTTAATTTTTTCTGTGGGGGCTTTGAATTACACGAGGTGGGAGAAAGCTCTTGATTTTTTCTCCATGAAATACACCCACATGGGGTAGTCATCTACAAACAATAGAAAATATCTTTTTTTCGCTAAGAGACGGATTCTTGGTAGGACCCCAGATATCTGCATGAACAAACTCTAAAGGGCGTTGAATGGCAATATGTGCATCTTGCCATGTGTATAACCCTCACAAATTTTTCTTTCATTTTTTATTGCAGGTAGAACAATTACCATTTCTTTTTGTTTTAATAATTATTTTTTTTTCTTTCAAAAAAAATAATTTTAGACTATTAAAATATAAATGCCCAAATCTTAAATGCTATAAGGTGGATTTATTATTTATTGAGTTTAATGCCAATTTTTCTTGGAATGATATTTTTAGTGGGAATATTTTATTTAGAGTCATTTCGACACTTTTTATTAGTTGACTTTTACATTTATCATACATTTGACATTTGTTGTTCTCAAATTTAACCATATAGCCTTTTTTTTTAATTAGTTGGCCTACACTAATAAGCGGTTGTTTGTAACCTTCTTGTACTAATTCCCATAAATCTTAGGAGATAAATATTGATCTCATTGGCATGACCCATTATCATAGTTTTCTCCCTCAAATGTGGGAACCCAATTAACTTGGGGGTATGTAATGGTTGAGGTCATTTTTTATTTTGTGGTTAGAGGTTTATTTTATTGTAGAGTTGGTTAATGTTTTGGTTGTTTGAAGGTTTTGCTTTAATTTGCTCTGATATAGGAAAATAGTAAATTGATTTTGGGGAGGAAGATGAGCAAGTATGTAAAATGACTATTCTTTTCATTACCCAAAAATAATTACATAAATGAGTATTTATAGGGATCAAGCCTACTAAAATATCTTAGATATTTTTAATTTATTAATTACATCAATCTAGAAACTTCTAATAAAATATCATACATATATATTTTTAATTTTTTAATTCTTTTTCTAGAAAGTTCCACTATATTATCTTGGATATTTTTAATTTTGTATTCTTTAGTTTAAATACCTTTATTTTTAATTAAAATCTTAAATTTTTATAGATTATTGGGTTTTTTATGAAAAACAGCCTCAAAGTTTACCCTTTTTATGAATTACAGCCTCAAAGTTTTTTTTTATGAATTACAGCCTCAAACTTTTAAAAGTGACCAGTATTACGGCCAAGTTACCGTTGACCACCCTGTCAACCGTTGACCAAGCCTTCTTCCCGGTTACCAACTCTTTTCCTCCTTCTTCTTCATCCTCTTCCTCCTTCTCCTTCATCTTCTTCATCCTCTTCTTCCTTCTTCTTCATCTTCTTCATCCTCCTCATCCCATTTCAAATAAAATTTCTGGGTTTATTTTTAAAATTGACCCAAATCTTTTTATTTTTTTTGTTTTTCTTTTTTTTTTAATTTAATTCTTCATCCCCTCCACTTCTTCATCTTCTTCCTCCTTCTTCTCCCTTCTTCTCCATCATCTTCATTCTTTTTATCCTCCATTAATTTTCAAAGGCCCAATTTTAACCCTAGATTTCATTCCCCTTTTCAAAACCTTAATCAAAGAATATCAAATTGGAAGGGATGAACTTTCTGGGTATTTGAATTTCATCAAATTTCATCAAATTTCATCAAATTTCCAGTTTGATATTCTTCCTGTATCGATTGAATCCCTGTGTTGATTGCTACAAGCTGAAAGAAATCAGAGTTCTAATAACACTAGTCAAGCTGAGCCTGAATCTGCTCAACTTTAAGATTGACTCTACTATATCAAGACCTGTACTTTTGCATCTTACTCATAACTTGTTAATTTTTTTTTAATTTCTTAAAGCTTTTTGAATCAAGATTTCTCTGGTTTTATAAAAATAAGAAAGAAAAAAAAAGAAGAGAATTCAAGGATCTGCTTTTTCCAAGATTGTCTTACTGTGCTATGTATCGGCCTTGTCTCACTTTTAATTGGGTGGATGTGGGTATGAAAAAGTTTATTCCAATGGCACCATTGGTTCAAGATTTCCAATGACAACAGTCAGAAAATTACAAAAAAAAAATTAATTAATTTTTTTTTACTTGGGAGGGTCCTTGATTTACCCAGAAGTTTGCAGAGCTGAACGAAACAAGTCATTTTCTTCTTTACTTCTTTCATTATTATTATACTCTCTTTCTATCACTAAAATTCAATTCAAGAGGAGGAAATGCAATGCACATTGGGTAAGAGATGAGTGAGGTTTTTTTTTTCATGAGAGAGAAACTAAAATTGATTAAAAGGGCAAGTTAATTGTGAATTTGCAAAATATTTTTTGTGGGTCTTGATTTTCTTCCTGTATAGAGGAAAACCCAGATAAGAAATGTTGTGTTTTTGAGTAAAAGAGCTTGAATTTGAAGAATATTTGTGGTTTTTATTTCTGGGTTTTTTTTTGTTGTATGGTATTGATTTTCTTCCTTTATAGTAGAAGAAAACCCAGATAAGAAATGTTGTGTTTTTGAGTAAAAGAGCTTAAAT
Source organism: Amaranthus palmeri (assembly GCA_019776075.1). Lineage (NCBI taxonomy): Eukaryota > Viridiplantae > Streptophyta > Magnoliopsida > Caryophyllales > Amaranthaceae > Amaranthus > Amaranthus palmeri. The sequence continues at coordinate 78,686 of JAAKBH010000478.1, forward strand.
TTGAAGAATATTTGTGGTTTTTATTTCTGGGTTTTTTTTTGTTGTATGGTATTGATTTTCTTCCTTTATAGTAGAAGAAAACCCAGAAAAGAAATGTTCTGTTTTTGAGTAAAAATCAACCCATAAAGTTTATGTGAAATGGGATGAAGATGTTGAAGATTTCTGATTTGGGTAATTTAAGGAGAAGATTTGGGTCAATTTTAAAAATAAACCCAGAAATTTTATTTGAAATGGGATGAGGAGGATGAAGAAGATGAAGAAGATGAAGAAGAAGGAAGAAGAGGATGAAGAAGATGAAGAAGAAAGAGAAAGAGGATGAAGAAGAAGGAGGAAAAGGGTTAGTAACCGGGAAGAAGGGTTGGTCAACGGTTGAAATTGTGGTCAACGGTAACTTGGCCGTAATACTGGTCACTTTTAAAACTTTGAGGCTGTAATTCATAAAAAAAAAACTTTGAGGCTGTAATTCATAAAAAGGGTAAACTTTGAGGCTGTTTTTCATAAAAAAACCCTAGATTATTTAAAAAGCAGATAAAATCAAACCTATGGGAAAGACACTTAGCCAAAGCCGCAATTGTTAATGTTCCTCTCAACCCAGATTTTCTCTAATATCTATAATTCATTAATAGAGATATAGAATGAATGTTTGTCTGAACTTTTTAATTTATTTAACACATTGTTTTTTTAAGAAAAATCCAACTTAAATTTGCTAGTCTCTTACTCTCTTCAAATACAAATTATCAATTGACACAATTTTAGAAGGGTGCATTTTTTTGGGTTGACTAGCACAATGAATATTTTCAATTGAGACAATTAAATAGCTTAAAGAGATTATTTAATAATTAAAAAAAATAATTACACTAACGGTCATATTTTTTCGTGTTCTATAAAATGAGACCAATTTTATATTTTATGACATAATTTTAAATTGACTCATTTTCTTCTTATTTTTCTACCTTTTTTTGTCAAATAATCCAAATTATGGAAGAAATCCAAACAAAAAAGTAGATCTATTTCAATCAAATAAAAAATATATTAACTTTGTACATGAAAATATAATTATGAAAAAATAAAGATAAATGTTAGATAAATTAAGGTAGAGAAAGTATGGTGGTGACTGGTGTAGATAAAAAGTAAGAAAGAGAGGATGAAATTTTAAAATAGGTCATTGTTAATAAAATTAGGTTGAAAGATTAACTTTTAGGAGAGAGAATTAATGGAATGACCTTTTAATTAGATTATCATAAACAGGGGCGAAGCCACATGGGGGGCTGGCGGAGGCCTGCCCCCCCCCCCCCCCCCCCCCCCCCTTGCCGAAAATGCGAGCCTTTTGTAGTTTTGGCTTTGGCCCCCCTTACTAATATGCTATATAATGTAAAAAGAGTAAAAATATAATAAAAATTACTATAGCTCAATGGTTGGAGTAATACATTTGTAATCTAAGGTTATTGGATTTAATCCTCACTTCAACAATTATTTTTGTATAGATTAATAACTTTATACTATAATGTCATTACTATTTATCTTTCATAATATAATATTTATCTTTTTAGTGTGTGTTTATATTTTTCTATCTTAAATTTAATAGTGTATTTTAAGAGAATTATTAGGCAAATATATAGAGCTCAAAGCACTTAATTTTTTGAAAAATAATAATTATAGAGAAGCAACAATTCTATTTATTGTTAAATATAATATTTGCAATGATTCAAGTTCATTTCAGTCTATATGATTTTAATATTTTCATAGTTTAACTAGTGTCTAATGGTGTTCGTTCGGGTCATTGTTGATTTCGGGTTAGGATTTTCGGGTGAGCTTGAAATCGGATTTCGTGTCCATATTGTTTTAACATCATCATCATCATCATCATCATCATACCCAGTGTTCCCGCACATAGATACTCTATGGTCAGGGTCCGGGGAAGGAAGGTCGACGGCGTCTCATACCCAGAAGGAGAGGGCGGTCATAAGAGTCCTTCGGCTCTAAAATAGTCCTCAAGGATAGGACCTGTAAATATCCGAAACCTGCATCTTACACCCACATTAGCCAAGCATAGGGATCATTTAAAAAGTATAAACGATACAGGTAGAAGAGACAGTGAATAGCGATGACAAAAGACACAGAACAGTAACAAACAAGTCTAGTTTGGTTACATAATAGTAAATTTTTAAAGTGGAATCTAATCGGATTTGGTTACAATGTCGTGTAAATTTCGAGCCATCGTATCTGTTTCTAACACCTCTAGTTTTTATATAGTAAAAAAAATTCTACCGCACCGACAATTTCCCCCCCCCCCCCCCCCCCTAATTCAAAATCCTGGCTTCGCCCCTGATCATAAATGTTATTAATGGTGATCCAATATTGGGTGGGTTGGAGAAAAGGTAGGCAATTGTGGTCATCAATGTGAACCGTTCCATCAAAAGGTCACTTTAATTTTTTTTCACCCATTGTGCACATGTCAAGCATTGATTGGAGGATAAAATTAGCAAATTCTTCCCCGCCTTGCCCAAGAGTTCCACTTGTCCCCTTTTCATTGGATGATAAAAAATAGCCATTTATTTATTTTAATGGTTATTTTCTTAATTGATTACATTGTTTTTAAAAAAAATTATACCAATGGTTCTATTTTTTTAGATTTATAAAATAACACCAATTTTGATTTTTTTTTTTTTGCTTAAATTCATATTTACCTATCTTCTTTCCTATTTTCACTACTATTGTTTTGGTTAAAAAACACAAAAAGAGTTTTAAAAAAATCCCAAAAAAAGAGTTCAAATAAAAAAGTATCTTAAATTCAATTTATTATAATTAAATAAAAAATTATATTAAGTTTGTACATGAGAATGTTACTATTAAAAAAATAAAATATAAATATTATATAACTTAAGAGAGAGAAAGTATAGTTGGGTAGATAAAAAGTAACATAAAGAAGATGATCTTTTAAAAGAGGTCATTGTTAATAAGATTAGGTTGAAAGATGAATTTTTATAAAAGTGAAAAATTGTAAAAGAGTGTGATGATTTTTTTTAGATCACCATTAAAAATGCTCTAATATATTATATATGCCAAATAAACCTTATTTAAAATTCTCTCTCCAAAAATAGAAAATTAAAATCAAAAGTAAAGTTGAAATTTTTTGAATTAATAGCCAATCGCCCACACAAGACGAGTTCACTAACTTGGTAAGTCTATTTACTAACAAAATTACAACATCTTTATATTACCATTTTTATCATTTATTATCGGTCCAACCAAACGTTTTGCATGCTTAAAACTTATACTAGGATAGAAACCCGTGCAATGCACGGATTTTTAAATACATTTATATCTTAATGAAATTTTAGACGAACGAAAATATTAAATGACGATGTGTAATCAAGTATTTACATACATATATTGTAATTAAAAATAATTAAATATAGAAAAACACAAAATAGGTTATTAATTAAGCGTTTATATGTTTTGAAACACCTCTTTATATATAACTAAAATTGTTTGAATGGAAATTCTTGCAATTATTACTCCTGCCATTATTATGAATCCAACGTTTTATTTTCGTAAATGATTAAAATTGATTGAATTGAAAATCATGCAATTAATACTCCTACCATAAATACTCTTATAATGCTAGCCAATAAAATAATTACAAATGACACTCTTATATTCATTCTAATTTTCTATACTATACATCAAAATTTATATAGTGTCTGATGTGGTGAAATCTCTTTGAGCAAATACGTGATAAATCAAAGTTTCACCAACTATCAACTTTTAAAAATAAGAACTAGAAATAGAAAATTTAAGAGCAGGAAATATTCGTATTAGATAATTAAACTAAAGATTATGTAAAAGCAAACTTTCTACATAACCATCAATTCCTACTTGTCACAATATTTCATTCATAATAAGTTAATAGCTCAAAATAAGTTTGAATGAAGTCATAAATCAGTTTCTATATATCAGAATCATACGACTCATAGTCATCTTCATAGGTATAGTCCGACAAGTCATCTAACTTAACTTCAACATTGTCAAGTCTTGGACATCGCCATTTGACCTAAGCAGGTGGAGAAAAAAAATCTTGTATAAACCTGTCGCACCTTTTTAGGCATCAGATCAAAGAAGAAAACATCAATCTTCTTGTCGTCGTCAATGTCCTAATGATCGAATTCTATGAAAAGAACAATATCCTTTTTGTCATCGTCAAAGTCTAAAACGCATCTGTCGTATTTATTCTTTTTCTTCATTAACCACAAAGAAAAGTTTTCTTTATATCTTCGATATTTAACCAAATTGAGACAATCCACCCCATTAGGAAAATCGGAATAGGTATTATCAACACTATAATTACTGAAATAAATATGATTAGAAAACATATAGCAAATTGCCAAACAATTTTCAGGCTGTAAGAGATTATTAGTGAGTAGTGTTGAGGATTTCAAAGAAAATGAAATATAATTTGCAAAAAATAAAATTTCATCTCTAAAGCTGTTTATAGTTGATGCTACCTTATATGTTCATTCAAATAGTAAGGGCACTGTATATGACCATATTACGGTTTAGCAACTAAACATAAACAACCATTTGATTACAATGGAACCATTGACACACTCTAAACGAGCCTATTTATACGACCACTAGCAAAAGGTTTCAATACTATCGTCTTATTGCTAGGATTGATTGTTCCTACTCGCCACCTATCACCATTTACCTGAAATAAAAAAAATATCGTCGTTATACGCAATATCATGAACCACAAATTTGTGTTTCTTCTCCTCTTGTTGGGTGCAGTCATTAATTTCAACGCATTCATTTTCTTGTTTTTGCGCAGTGTTTCGGTAATGAAACGAGGAAGTGCAAAAGACACTTAAAATACCTGGAATAGGAGTAATCGAGGATGATTGTCAATATACTGAAAGTGCTAATGATCCTTCCGCTGATGAGACCTCAAATCCTGCAATACAACGTTGTTAACATTAGCCTTGCCCGGGGTGGTTTCCCGAAAAGCCCCTCCGACACTCAAGTCAGATCGTAACTTTTGATTATTCTTGAATAATCCAATTTTTGAATCACTTAACCAAGAATATTGTTCCACAAATATTAACTTGCTATCATAAGTTAACTTTCTTAAAAATAAAGGAAAAATACAATTAAAATTAGATATATTAAAAATTTAAAGTGAAATAAAAAATTAAAATAACATCACCCTCCCCTTCCCCTTTACCTCTGTCCATCATTTTCACTCATCTTCATTTTCCATGGCAACAATTACTTACCACTACTATTTTGCACTTTCTTTTCAACTTTCGTTGCTTAAGCACATTTGTATCAACACTTGCCATCTCTTTACAAATTTACATAAACAAATCAAAATTTATTTTTTTATTTTGTTTCACTAAATCATACATATATAAAAAACTTGTAAAATTCCATGTGTCACAATTTAAGAGAACTTGACAAATAAAATTCATTTATTGGCTTAAGATTAATGACATGCCAATTGATCTTGACCATATTATCTACTATTAAAGTATCTTTGACTAGCATTTATTTATAGTTAAATTTAGTAAATTAAAGAATATAATATACTGCATAATATATTATTAACAATTTTCAAAATTACAAAGTTAATTCATACTTTAAATTTGATTTTCATTTCCAAAATTACAAAGTTAAATTTAGTAAATTTAGTAAATTAAGAATATAAGATCCTTGCTGCACATCGTCATCAACAGGTAAACATCAAAGAACAATTTATTTTAGGGAGGTAAAACTTTTTGTACTTTGCCTTTTTGTCAAATTTCATATTCTTTGATTTTCATTTCAATTATTAATGTGTATTAACTGGCAATGAAAACAAAAATAGGCAAAGATCGTCGTCAACAAGTGAAAGCTTTTCTTGCTGTGATTGTAGGAATGGCTGCTTTAGTTTTCCTTAAAATTGTTCATGATTATGAGAATCGTTTTGTTGCTACTGAAGTTGTTTACCAAGGAGAAAACTAATGCTTGTTAGTGTCTTTTTTCTCAATTGAATTGCATTGGATCTTCAGTAAGTCTCATGGAAGACGGTCTATTCTATAGACGGAATCCATGAAGTCCAGCCCAAAATATAACATAGTATATTTGGGGTTATAATAAATTATTTGGGGTTATAATAACTTATATTTGGGGTTATAGAATAGTATATTCGAGGTTATAATACCTTACATTTAGGATTATAACATAATATAATTGATATTATAATAAAAAGGAAAAATTATATTAAACCACCTTTTCTATACACTTGTTTTTAAAAAACCACCTTATATAAATTAGCTTTTAGTTAAGTCCTACTGATAGTCTCGAACTTGCATGGTAAGAAATGCAGTTTACTACTAGCAAATGATTGTTCAATGCCTAAATTAGCTTTTAGTTAAGTCCTACTGATCCTTCTAAGCTTTCAATCAAGTTTATCATGGTTAATGGTAATTTTGGTACTGTTCATCATAGTGTTTATGATGGTCTTGATGTTGCAGGTTTTTCACATTTCATCAACGTAAAGTGGGAAATAATTTTCTAAATTACAATATTAAGGGCAAAGATTTAGTAAAATACCAAGGTTGAGAATCAGATTCATGTTTTTAAAACAAATTGACAACAAAAATCAACAAATTGATACCGTTATTCACGTTCGTGAAAATGATAAATTGCTAAATTTAAAATTTTGCAAATGCAGAAAGTGAATTCAAGTCAGAATTTGATCAGAAAATGTAAATTGATATAAATTGCTTGTTAAAGGAAGTGGCAAACTCAGAAAAAGAGTTCAACTATGAGAAAGGGAAACTCTAACATTATAAAAATTTCAGAAAATGAATCCAATGGTTAAATAATTAAATGAAAAATAATTTATAGCATTCCAAAAAAATTAAGATTGTAAACAAATGCTTAAATAATTAAATGAATGCAAAGAATTAAGCAGCACAAGTAAATGATGGGAAACTTATTTCCCATATTACCGTACACGTAGGACGGTTCTTTTTTTTTAAAAAAATTCAGACAAAATCGCTACATAAGATGGCGATTTGACATTAATACATAACCGCTACCTTAGATAACTAGGGATGGTAAAGGGTCGGATCTGGACCGGGTCTGGGTGGACCCAGATCCAGATCAGTTTTCAAGAACAGGGTCAAAATCCGGATGCACGGGTCCAATTTTTTTTTTATCATGTATTGGGAGTCATGGAATAGTAATAAGTCGCGACCTTCCATCTTTTCCATATCTACATACAATAACCCTTCCAAGTTAGGATTTATTCTTGTCAAATAGTTCGAGAAGAAAGCAATGCTCGTTTCCCAGGGCGCGAGCTAACGTTTATCTGATATATAAATGGGAGAAATAGATGACTCTTCCCCGGTCTTAATAGAAATTCATAATGTGGGGTAATCTTTACATCACTACTGTCATCCAAGTCATGTTGTTAAGTGTCCTTATATTCTACTTGGGTGCTTACAACTAATGGGGGAAATCTTGTTGAGTTAGCAGGGTTAGGTTAGCCGTGGAATTATTGTCAGCCATGGTCAAAATAAATTAATAATCGAAATTTTTCAAAGAATAAGGTTAAGTTCATAAACGTATTTAATGCCTTGATGAATATCTACAAAGCTATATGAATATATTCAAAGATTATGATGAACAGTTCAAGAAATTCAAAGAAATTTGAGGGATGTTTGAATACCTTGTTGAAGATCTTGAAGATTTATGTCAATTAAAGCTTGAAGATTTGTCAGAAAAGTTTGAAGATCTATTAGAAACTTTGAAGATCTTCAAGAAATTGTCAAAAAATTTGAAGATGGGATGAATATTATCAAAGCGTCTTTCTCTAGCTTTCTCTCACTAAAATAAAATTATGAATGCAAATGAAAGTTAGGAGAGGAACAGTTCCAAAAGTTCTCTATTTATTACAATAAAGAATGCCCAACTACCAAAAACTTTGATATTTAAAGTTTGGAAAATGAAAAGTTTCAATGGTGAAGAAGCAAAGTAAAGTCTTTTCAGGAAGTTGATAAGTCGGACCCCTCAGTATGTCTTGGATTTGGAAAAATTTCTAAGCCCTATCCTCATCATCCTCTTAAGATTTCAGTAAGGTTGATAAGTCGGACCCTGGAACAAATCTTCATGAGCGAAATTTTTTCAAAGTATTGGAAATCCTACATCTTGCCGCCAGGTCGGTAAGTCTTACCCTAAAACTTACCTATCAATAAAAAAGGATCTCTAAATATTTTCAGTAGGAAGGCATATTTTAGAGAGAGGGACGCAAGGTCGATAAGTTGGACCCCCCAAGGTACCTTGTTTGATTCAAAAATTCTAAGTATGAAAAATAGCTCTTTTTATCTGTCCAACTTATGGACATGACGACATTATTAAAAAAAAGAGATCCTTAAGCTCAGCCACATGGTCGATAAGTCGGACCCCCAATGGTGGGTTGAAATATGAATATTTAGCTAAGTTAGCCCCATCCTTCTCATCAACATGGCGACCTCCAGACAGGTTCGCGTCGCCACATTGATAAGTCGGACTCCTTAAGGGAAAATTATCTACAAAATAATTCAAAGTATAAACAATGAGTATACGTCGCAACATCATCTCATGTCCCGGAAAGTGAGTTAGAAGAAGCATTGCTCACTTGGGGCTTGGTCATATAATTCAAAATAATTCAAAGTATAAACAATGAGTATACGTCGCAACATCATCTCGTATGATAGACATCCTTCAGAGTGAGCCGCGGCATAGTTCTATCTCAAGGTTAAGACTTCCTAATTATAGTCCCTTGGCTCACTTGGGGCTGGGTCATAAGTGGCTCCATCCTTACATTTGAAAGTGAGAATTCATAGCATTGGCATAGGGTCGTTAAGTCGGATCCCTTGGGTAATTTGAAATCCCAAAATTATTCTAAGTTAGAAGACTCCATGCGCTGTCATAGGGTCGATAAGTCGGACCCTCCTTGGCAACTTAGTTTTCTGAAAATGTTCTAAGTATCAGCATCTATGACGATTCCGCGACATGATATGAATAAAATGGTTGAGCCTGTAAGAATATTCCGCGCCTTATTCCTACATTTGAAGTGTCCTTTTATTTAAAAATTCGGCTAAGTTAAATATTTTCCGCGGTATGATGGATGTATAAGCTTGACTCAACCATTGAATATTATCTTCATTGTTGTGGACTCGATAAGTCTGACCCCTTAAGGGGATCCACCATGGAAAATTTTTCTAAGTTATTAGCCTTTTACAATGTCTCGTCTAATCATAAGCCGCGGCTTGAAATGTTGATGTCGTGGAATCTTTGTTATGTCATGGGTCTATACATGTCGCAATTTTGTCTCCTAAAACAGAATTCAACATTTTGATGGTCAATTTGGGGCTTGTCAGATCGATTTCAATATTTTGAGAGTGCCTAATTTAACTTTTGATGGGTCCTTTTCCGCATATAAAGCAAGATGTTTCGTATCATCGGGGCTCTCCGCTTACATCATCCTTCATGTGTGAGGTTATATGGTATGTAACATTTATGTTATATTTATTTATGGGAAATTTTATGATATACCACTGAGTTTCTTCATAATTCACCATATACACTAGTGGAAAAAACCTCATTTGCTACGCATTAAATGCTGCGGTTTTCGAAATACGCAGCAAATAACAAAAAAAAAAATTAGTTGAAGATTATTTGCTGCGGTTCATGATTAAACCGCAGCAAATGACCTAATGTTGGCCCATTTGGTTTTGATGATAACATAAACTTTAATAAACAAACATATTTTGTCTTTGAGATTGTTTTGATAGGTCAAATATTCGATCTTTATAAGGGTCGTTGATAGACCATCAAGCGTTGAAAAGGGATTACTAAGTAACTGTTCCAAGATCAAGTCAGAGTTCGAAGATTGGTCAATCGGAGACAGTGCAGTGTTCCCAGATCAGCGGTCAGAGAAGGAGTCAACAAAAATAATTAAGAAAATAATTTTTAATTTTTATTTTTTTTTTGTTTTGTTGTACGGATGAATAAGTCTGGAATGCACAAGGAAATTAATTAAGGAATTAAGATAACTAACTCCTAAAAAGACTCCTTAAAATTAGGATCTTAAAATTAGTTTTCTTAAAATTGTCTTAGCTATTTTTAGCTAGAAGACAAGAAAACTTGGAGTAACCACCAAGCTTTCCTCACCACTCTCTCACGTAACTAGCCCACAACTCCCACAATCTTTGATCATGGGATTATGGCTAAATTGGATCTAAAAATCTATTTAAAGGATTTTTCTACAACCGGCACATTTGATGATCAATTGAGAGAAAAATATTTTTCCGAAAATATTTGTGCCCAAAATATTTCGTGAGGTTTTTCTAAATTCAAAGAAGACGAAATCTTGATTGATTTTAATTGCTAATTAATTTCAAGATTTAATCCTTGTGCAATTCTTGTTTGATTCATCCATTTTAGATAAATCTTGTAAAGGGTTTATTTGAGTGAATTTGTATTTAGACTTGGGTAAGTCTAAAGGGGAAGAGAGAAGAGTAGAGAAGAGAAACGGTAAGGAGTTACCGAGAGAAGAAAAAGAGTAGAGAGAAGAGAAAGAGTAGGAGAAGTTATTTTATGTAATAGAGAAGTGATTTACATAAAATAATAGAGAAGAGAAATCCCTAGTGGGTCGTGGTTCTTTTTCCCACGTTAAATCTTGGTGTTCCTTTTAGTTTTATTTAAATTGTTTTGAGTATTTTTATTATTCAAATTCCGCAAGATATAGGGCGAAAATACTCCAAAGGCGAAAGTAACAATTCACCCCCCCTCTTGTTACAGTTCATTGTCTCTAAGTGTTTCTACAATTGGTATCAGAGCCCTGTTCCTCATTTGATCAGGAAACCCTGAGAGCCGTATCTTGGTTTATTAGAGATGATGAAAATGAACGAGCGCGTGGAAGAAGGGTACTCTACTCAGAGACCACCAATGTTCGATGGCAAATTCTATACATATTGGAAAAACAGAATGGAGATCTTCATCAAAGCCGAAAATTATCAAGTTTGGAGAGTCATCGAAATTGGAGATTTTGAGGTAACAACTACCAACTCCAATAACGAGACTGTTCCCAAACCTATCACAGAATATGAGAAAGAAGATTTTCAAAAGATGGAAATGAACGCTCTTGCTATTAAATTGCTTCATTGTGGGCTTGGTCCAAATGAACATAATCGCATTATGGGATGCAGAACCGCCAAACAAATTTCGGATCTGCTGGAGGTTACCCACGAAGGAACGAGTGAAGTTAAGCGTTCCAAGATTGATTTGCTCATGTCTAAATACGAAAGATTTGTGATGGAACCTAAACAAAGCATTCAAGAAATGTTTACAAGGTTCACGAATATCACGAATGAGCTTGTCTCCCTTGGAAGGCTAATTCCCTCAGATGAACAAGTGCGAAAAATCCTAAGAAGCCTACCTCAAGATGATCGTTGGAGAGCAAAGGTCACAGCCATTCAAGAATCTAAAGATTTCACAAAGTTTAATCTGGAAGAGTTGGCTGGATCCCTTATGACTCATGAATTACATTTGGGAACAGCTGACAGTTCCAGGAACAAGGGTTTGGCTCTGACAGCGAACGATCAAGAAGAATCAGAAACTGATGAGGAAGAGGCAGCCTTGCTGGTACGTAGGTTCAAGAAGTTCTTCAGGAACAACAAGTATAAAAATCAAAGAAACAACAAAGAAAGAGGAACTTCAAATTCCAAAACATATGAATGCTACAAATGTGGAAGTACCGAGCATTTAATCAAGGATTTCCCATTATGGAAGAATGACAAAGGCAAAGGGAAAGCAAGAGAAACAGGAAGACAACCTACAAAAGGAAACTTCAACAAAGCCGATTTACGCAAAGCCATGATAGCTGCTTGGGGAGAATCCGAAAGCGAAACCGAAACCGAAGCTCCCGTTGAAGAAGAAGTAGCCAATCTTTGTCTCATGGCGACGCATGATGAAGAATCTAAAGGAAAAGAGGTACTGTCTACTGATCCATTTTCTGATTATTTATTTAAATTGGATAAACATAGATTAATTAAAATGATTTTAGAATCTCACGAAAATTTAGAAAAACAAACAGCCATCTGTCTCAAAACTGAAAAAGACCTTAAAGCATGCAAAGACCAAATATCCTACCTTAATTCTTTTAGGTCCGATGTGCAAACTCGATTCTTTGAATTGCTGTATAATAATGTGATGTTAAAAGAAGCAATAGAAAGGGTTAAAGAAGAAAACATCATGTTAAATATTAAATTGAATCAACTTAAGCAATTTGAGATGGAAGTAAATTACGAGTCTAATAAAGAAATTAAATGTGTTCTTTTACAAATGAAATTAGACCTAGAATCCGCCTTAAAAGAAAATGATCGACTTAAGCTTGAATTAAATTCAAGAGAAAAAGGGAAAATCAAAGAAGTTCCCAAACGGATTCTTAATACTAGAACCAAAGGAACCGAAGGTCTAGGATATGACAAACATGATAAAAAGAAAAAGGTCTACGTTGATCTCCCAAGTAACAAAGTCTGTTCCTTTTGTGGCAAAACTGGGCACCTAAAACATCAATGTTTAAAAAGGGAACAGCATAACAAAACGAACCAAATATATGTCGATAGAGTTTGGATTAAGAAATATGATTCTTGTATAATCGACACGGAACCCAAGGATGGCTGGGTTCCACCCTCTAACAACTAATTTCGTTTTGCAGGTTCTAGTGAGGGGGAACAGCTCATGGTATCTCGACAGTGGCTGTTCTAAGCACATGACAGGCGATAGATCAAAATTTCTCTCACTAGAAGCCTATGATGGAGGAACGGTGACCTTTGGCGACAACATGAAAGGTGAAATCATTGCAAAAGGCAAGAAAGGAAGGTCAAGTTCCCATGCTATAGATAATATATTTTTGGTCGAGAATTTAAAGCACAATCTTTTAAGTATTTCTCAATTTTGCGACAAAGGTAACTCTGTAAACTTTACTTCTAATAAGTGCATCATTTCTAGGAACGACACAGGAGACATCATTCTGGAAGGAATCAGAAAAGGGAACACCTACGTGGTGGACCTGCACACTGTTCCTAAACTATGCCAAAAAAGTCTATTTATAGCTATTGAAAATGCCTTTTTATAGCTGTTATGAACTGCTATAGAAAATACTTTCAACAGCAATAAATCACTAGGGCTATAAATAGTCTTCCATGATTTCTACAGCGGTTTAGGAACCGCTATAAATTACTGTCAATGCTATAGCTTTTATAACAGCTATAAATAATGTAACCTTTTTTATCCAAAATCGTCGGAATTTAGAGTATTAATTCCGATTGTCTTGGGTTAGTCGGTATAGACCCACATGGAGCCACGCAGGCCTGCGCTGCCATCCATGCGTGCCAACTCCTATCTCTCACAATCATGCGCCTAGCAGTATTCGAACTTGAGACCTCAAGTTCCAAAGCACACCACTTCAGCCACCAGACCAAGAGGTATTTCGTAATATATTTTGCAAGGCTATTATACTTATTAGCTAATGACTTGTACCTCAATACTTTATTTGTAAAAATATTAGTCGTTAATCAATATTATTATTATTATTATTATTATTATTATTATTATTATTATTATTATTATTATTATTATTATTATTATTATTATTATTATTATTATTATAACCCATTTTAGTGTACTATTAGTATAGTATTAGCTGTATTAGCATATTGTTACTCGTATTATTATTATTATTATTATATTATTATTATTATTATTATTATTATTATTATTATTGTTATTATTATTATTATTATTATTATTATTATTATTATTATTATTATTATTATTATTATTATTACCTTCAATTTCAGTTGAAAGTTCCTTTTTCTTGAATTTCACGTCTAGGTGATTTTGTTAATCTTGATTTGGTGTAGCTGTTTGGGGTGGATTTGATGAAACAAATGAGAATTTTGGTTTCTTGTTGAATAAGATGATGAGCGTTTGATACTGCTTTCTATAACGGTTGAAAGGGCAATAAATGAGAAAACTATATTTATAGCTGTTGGAAACACTATAAATAGAATACAATTTTTTATAGCGGTTGCAACAGCTATAAATAAGGTAATATTTAAAGCTGTTGGAACCGCTATAAATAAGGATTCCGTTTTTATAGCTGTTTTGACGGCTATAATTAAAAATTTTTCTTCTACAGCGGTTGCAACAGCTATAGATTGATATTCTTTTATAGCGTACCGAAACAAGTGCTATAAATCAAGTGCTATAAAACCAGTCTAAGCGTTATAGAAGATGACCCTCTTCTTTGGCATAAAAGATTAGGTCATGCTAGTTTTTCATTGCTTAATAATTTACGATCTAAAGACCTAGTAAGAGGATTACCGTCCTTTAAATTTCAAAAGAATGAAGTATGTGATCCTTGTGCTAAAGGAAAACATGCAAGGTCATCCTTCAAACCTAAAAATGTCGTGACCACCTCAAGACCACTTGAATTAATTCATATGGATCTTTGTGGACCTATGAGAATCCAAAGTCGCAGCGGTAAGCGATATTTTTTTTTTATAGTTGATGATTACAGTAGATTTACATGGACTTTATTTTTATCTAGCAAAGACGAGGCCTTTGATGAATTTGTTGCATTCGCTACTAAAATTCAGAAATCTAGTAACAATCAACTAGTCCACATCAGATCGGATCATGGTAAAGAATTTGAAAATTCAAAGTTTATGGATTATTGTAATGAGCATGGTTTAAGTCACAACTTCTCCGCACCTAGAACACCACAACAAAATGGTGTGGTTGAACGTAAAAATAGAACCTTAGAGGAAATGGCTAGAACTATGTTGATTGCTAGTGGTTTACCTAGAAATTTTTGGGCCGAAGCTTTCAATACTGCATGTTATATATTAAATCGCGTATTAATTAGACCAATCACTTCTAAAACCCCCTACGAATTATTTAAAGGAATTAAACCTAATATTTCATATTTTCGAGTTTTTGGATGTCGATGTTTTGTGCATGTCAATGGAAAACGAAATATAAGTAAATTCGATGAAAGAAGTGATGAATCGGTATTTCTTGGCTATTCATCTCATAGTAAAGCGTATAGAGTTTATAATAAGAAAACCATGTGTGTTGAGGAATCTGTTCACATAATATTTGATGAAACTAACTTTATGACAAGTGAACAAGAGGCAGGTGATTTTAAGATAGGTCTTGCTGATTTGGACGATGAAGAACTTATACAAAAGGAGCAAGATCAAGAAGAACAACAACAGGTTCAGAATGCTGAACCAAATCAAGAACAGGAGCCACAGGCAGAACAGGAACAGCCTGCAGTTCCTAATCCAGATATCCCAAGAGAAAATTAAGAAGAAAGAAATGATGGTGAACCAAATCGGAATCAAGTCAATGAGCCTGCTTCCACATCTGTCTCCACCAGAGACTTTGTTCCAAGACCGTGGAAACTCCAAAAATCACATCCACTTGACTTGATCATAAGCGACATGAACAAAGGAATACAAACAAGGTCACAAATGAGAAACTTTTGTGCACACTTTGCTTTTCTTTCAACAATGGAACCCAAGAATCATGAAGAAGCTTTACAAGATTCGGGTTGGGTGGTAGCTATGCAAGATGAATTGAATGAATTTGAAAGAAACAAAGTATGGCACTTGGAACCTAAACCAAAGAACAAGAAAATAATTGGACTGAAATGGGTATTCAGGAACAAGCTGGATGAACATGGAACAATCGTAAGAAACAAAGCAAGGTTAGTGGTAAAAGGATACAATCAACAAGAAGGTATTGACTATACTGAAACTTTTGCTCCCGTAGCTAGATTAGAAACTATTAGAATTCTTATTTCTTTTGCTGCTTTCATGAATTTTAAGTTATATCAAATGGACGTAAAATGTGCATTCTTAAATGGGTTTCTAGAAGAAGAAGTATTTGTGGAACAACCACCTGGCTTTGAAAACTCAATTTCTCCGGAACACGTCTACAAGCTTGACAAAGCTCTTTATGGGCTAAAACAAGCTCCTAGACAATGGTACGAGAGATTATCTAAGTTTTTGATTGATAACAAGTTCATACGTGGTAAAATTGATAAAACCTTATTCTTTAAGAATAAAGGTTCGAATATTTTAGTTGTTCAAATATATGTTGATGATATTATTTTTGGTGCTACTAACGAATCGTTATGTAAGGAATTTGCTGACCTAATGAGTAATGAATTTGAAATGAGTATGATGGGAGAATTAAATTTCTTCCTTGGTTTGCAAATTAAACAAACTGCTAACGGTATATTCATTCATCAACAAAAATACATAAAAGAACTTCTAAAGAAATATGGACTAGATAATGCTAAGACAAACCATACACCCATGGCCACTAACATTAGGTTAGAAGAAGACGCTAACGGTATTAATGTTGACCAAACGATGTATAGAGGCATGATAGGATCTCTACTATACTTAACAGCTAGTAGACCCGATATATCCTTTAGAGTTGGTTTGTGTGCTAGATTTCAATCAAATCCTAAAGAATCACATCACACGGCAGTCAAAAGAATTTTAAGATATTTAAAGGGAACAGATGACTTATCCCTATTTTATCCTAAAAGTGATGTCTATGACTTGAAAGGGTATAGTGATGCAGATTATGCAGGTGATCTTGTGAATAGAAAAAGCACTTCAGGAATGGTACAGTTTCTTGGATCTTGTTTGGTATCATGGAGTTCCAAGAAACAGAACACAGTAGCTTTATCCACTGCAGAAGCTGAATACGTAGCAGTAGCAGCCTGCTGTTCCCAAATGCTTTGGATTAAACAACAGCTAAGAGATTTTGGTATTAAACTTGAATGTGTTCCTATTTATTGTGACAATACTAGTGCTATTTGCATTTCAAAAGATCCAGTGCATCATTCTAGAGTTAAACATATTCATATTAGACACCATTTTCTTAAGGATAACGTAGAGCATAAAAATATTATTGTTAAACATGTCAATACTAGTGATCAAGTTGCAGATATTATGACCAAACCGCTTCCAAGAGAACAATTTGAAAAGATGAGGTTGGAGCTAGGTATGATCAAGCTTCACTAAAGTTTAATGCTAGTATTTCTCCTCAAAACATCTTGAAAAATCGGAAGGGTTCAATCAACCACAACAACCAAGATTGATTATTCAATCATTGCGAGATTTGGGTATGCTTCTATTTAAATTTATGTCTTAAACTTAATTTTGATTGCTTGCATGTTTGAACTGATTAGACCAAGTAGCATAAATTTATTTTATATTATATATTATAATATTTCACATATTATAAATTATTTTTTCGAAAAATCACAAAAATATTTTATTTTTCACAAATTCCAGCATTTTATTTCTTTTAATTTATTTCGGTGAGCCAACATATTTTATAAAATGGAAGACGGATCATCGAGGTGTTTCGGAAAGTAGTTATCTTAATCGACATATCCAACGAACTTACACTTAAACTTTTCGTTACCTCACTCGGTTTATACGCTAAAACTAATTCAAGAAGTTGTACTCTCTTTTCATAACCGTCCCTTCACACACTTTATATAACCCACTCCTCACGTCACATCAATCAATTACCATAATTACCAAAGTACAACTTCTCCTTTATCATTTCAAAAACCGTCAACCCACCTTCCTTCTTCAAATCCCTAACCTTCCTCAAATCAACTCACCATCACCATGAAAACTCCCAAGACTTCATCTACCAAGAACACCAAAGGAAAGGCACTCAAGTTCATACAACCGGAACCTCTACAAGTCATTCACCCTACATCCGACAACCCACAATCATCAACTCCCTCATCACAACCCAAATCATTTTCAAAACCCATGCATGTTGGCACAAAAAGGGCTTTTTCCACCAAAGGAAGCTCATCTTCAAAACCGGCGAAAAAGGCCAAGGTCGTGGATCCTGATTGTGCAGAGGAGGTTGCCAAAGAGATGTCTGTAGGATTTGGTTTGGACAAGTATTGGTATGATTCTACTCCCTTTCCTCAATTACACGCTATTTTAAGTAATCAAGGGTGAGAAGAATTAATGAGCAATTTTTCTTGTAATCCTATTTATCCACATCTCATGAGAGAGTTTATTCAAAATTTCACTATCGACAACGGGGTTTGTTCTAGCGTCATTAAAGATATTAAAATTGAATTTAATAGCTTAATGTTGGGGGAATGGTTCGAAGTTCTAGTGGTAGGGTTTGACACATATTATGTTGGGTCAAAGATCATTTTTTCTGGCATTACTGAAAAGACTGTTTTAAAATTTCTTGGTCAAGAAAGCAAAAAGAGGTTTAGTCACATGTCTCTGTCTCCACTACACAAGCTTCTTTACAACATTGCTCGTAGATTTATTTTACCCCGTAACTCTAAGCGGAGTGAAGTAAACTTACGAGATGCAACTTTGATCTATTGCATGGCTAATCACATTAAAATTAATTTTCCTTCATTAATGGTATCACATTTGTCTGAGTGCATTGAGAAAGGACTTATGGTTGGATATGGTGGCTTATTGACTTGCATTTTTAAGAAATTTGGAGTCCCATTGGATGGACTAGAATTTCCCATGAGCGCCAATAATAAGATAAGTGAGAGGTGTCTTACCAATTTGCACCTCCAATTAAACGAAAAGGGAATTCTAGAGCATGCCATTGAGGAGGTTGATATAAGTTCTGATGAAGAAGAAGAAGAAGAAAAAGTTGAAAAAGAAGAAGAGGAGGAGGAAGTAAAGGAAGAAGAAAAAGAAGATCAGGAGAATGTTCCCACTGTCACTACTGAGGCAGAAACTGATAGGAAACAAGAGGATGCTGTGAGTGAGGGGGAACAGGTTGAGGGAGAGGGAGAAATGGAACAGGAAGATGATGAGGACCTTCATGTGCCTCTAAAGAAAATCAAGAAAACTTCTGTGCTCACACCAAGAAAGAGCAAGAGCTTAGCTTCCAAAAGTTCCTCGAGCCAACATGATGACACTACTTCTCCAACCCCACCGTCACCAAAACCAGACTCACCCACACCAGTTGACATTCCATCATCACCACCATCACCAATTCCCACTTCACCAACACCTACTGGTTTTGATAGGGATGCCTCACCCTTTCCTCCAACTCCAATTGATCTTATCCTTGGTAAATTTGATTCCTTGCAGTCTCAACTCATTGCGTTTCAAAGTGAAGTTCGTGCCTCACTATTTACCATTGCTGAGCAACTCACCGACATGGAAACACGTCTTGGTGCGAAGCTTGACACAGTGGAGGTGCAAACTGAATTTGTTGATGAGGAACCTTCTGCCTGATCCATCCTGCTTCTGTTTACAATTAAAATTTAATGTTTGGTTGGCCCATTTTATTTGTAATCTTTAAACAATATTTTCTTTTGCTCTTTGTGTACCAAGCTGGGGTACAAAACAGTTTATGTTTCGTTTATGCTACTTACTAACCCACTACTTTTCATCCTTCATATCATTTTTATTTTCTATCCCCATGGTCTATGATGTTTATATGCGTGCTTTCTTGATTCATGTTTTGGCATTTATTTTCTTAGTTTTCAACTTACTATCTTAATTTGTCTAATGCTTGCCTTAAGCTGTGGATTGATTCACACCCCTACTTTTTGATTGATGCCAAAAGGGGGAAGAGTGGCAAACAAACTTAATTGATGCTTGTGAATGCTTACGTTTTTGCTTAATCTTGATAATTGATTCTTTGTCTTGTGTTCTAAATTCATTCTCTGTTTTATAAGACTTTAGGTTATTTTAGTTTGTTCTAAAATTCTAAAATTATTTGATATGTTTAAAATGTTCTTAGTTTACTTCATATTACTTAGTTTGTTGACTTACTGTTTGATATACTTAAGCTTCATATGGATAAAATAATTTGTCTTATGAAATGATCATCATGGGATTACTTATGTTTGGTTTATATGGATAATTTGATTAAATATTGTTTGATATGATTTATTAAATATCACTCTTGTTTATCTTTGATTCTCAAAACTCATGATATTTTGAATTACTTAGATTGTTGTGTTTCTTATTTTATGTTTTTATATTTTTTAATTTATAAGTTTTTGTTATTTATGTTTATGTTTTATTTTGTCTTGTTTTAAATTTAAAAACTTAAGTCATGTTTAACCACATGATTTTTGAAAAAAAAAAGTTTTAAAATTTAATTTATTAGAGTAATATGATTACATGAGAGTTTAGTAAATTATTTGTAACGATTTAATTTACTAGATTTAGTTGAATGTGTGTTAATCTCAAGCATGTTCATTATATTTGTTTTGCTCTATTTTATTAAGTTTGTTTATAAAGTTTGTCATCATCAAAAAGAGGGAATTTGTTGGCCCATTTGGTTTTGATGATAACATAAACTTTAATAAACAAACATATTTTGTCTTTGAGATTGTTTTGATAGGTCAAATATCCGATCTTTATAAGGGTCGTTGATGGACCATTAAGTGTTGAAAAGGGATTACTAAGTAACTGTTCCAAGATCAAGTCAGAGTTCGAAGATTGGTCAATCGGAGACAGTGCAGTGTTCCCAGATCAGCGGTCAGAGAAGGAGTCAACAAAAATAATTAAGAAAATAATTTTTAATTTTTATTTTTTTTTGTTTTGTTGTACGGATGAATAAGTCTGGAATGCACAAGGAAATTAATTAAGGAATTAAGATAACTAACTCCTAAAAAGACTCCTTAAAATTAGGATCTTAAAATTAGTTTTCTTAAAATTGTCTTAGCTATTTTTAGCTAGAAGACAAGAAAACTTGGAGTTACCACCAAGCTTTCCTCACCACTCTCTCACGTAACTAGCCCACAACTCCCACAATCTTTGATCATGGGATTATGGCTAAATTGGATCTAAAAATCTATTTAAAGGATTTTTCTACAACCGGCACATTTGGTGATCAATTGAGAGAAAAATATTTTTCCGAAAATATTTGTGCCCAAAATATTTCGTGAGGTTTTTCTAAATTCAAAGAAGAGGAAATCTTGATTGATTTTAATTGCTAATTAATTTCAAGATTTAATCCTTGTGAAATTCTTGGTTTGATTCATCCATTTTAGATAAATCTTGTAAAGGGTTTATTTGAGTGAATTTGTATTTAGACTTGGGTAAGTCTAAAGGGGAAGAGAGAAGAGTAGAGAAGAGAAACGGTAAGGAGTTACCGAGAAGAAAAAGAGTAGAGAGAAGAGAAAGAGTAGGAGAAGTTATTTTATGTAATAGAGAAGTGATTTACATAAAATAATAGAGAAGAGAAATCCCTAGTGGGTTGTGGTTCTTTTTCCCACGTTAAATCTTGGTGTTCCTTTTAGTTTTCTTTAAATTGTTTTGAGTATTTTTATTATTCAAATTCCGCAAGATATAGGACGAAAATAATAGAGAAGAGAAATCCCTAGTGGGTTGTGGTTCTTTTTCCCACGTTAAATCTTGGTGTTCCTTTTAGTTTTCTTTAAATTGTTTTGAGTATTTTTATTATTCAAATTCCGCAAGATATAGGACGAAAATACTCCAAAGGCGAAAGTAACAATTCACCCCCCCTCTTGTTACAGTTCATTGTCTCTAAGTGTTTCTACACCTAAATAAAATTTGAAGATTATATTAATATCTGCTGCGGTTTTGAAAGTGGGCCGCAACAAATAAGTTAAAGCAAATTAGACGATTAATATCTGCTGCGGTTTTGAAAGTGGGCCGCAGCAAATAAGTTATTAGCCCAATATAATAGCCCATATAAGCAAATTAAAAGACCTAAAACATAAACCCTAATTGATCAAAACCGGCGGCTCTCTCTCTTCCTCTTCATTCTTTCTTCTTCATTTCCCATATCTCCCTAAGTCTTCTACCTTCTTTCTTCTTCATTTCCCATATCTCCCTAAGTCTTCTACCTTAGGTTCGAAGGAGCAGTTTCCCTATTTCCATCTCAAAAACGCAAGTCTTCTTCAATGGCGTTTCTCTAATCATCAATGGGTTCGAAGGAGCAGTTTCTCTAATCATCAATGGCGTTTCTAATCATCAATGGCGTTTTTTTGTAAGTTTTTTTCTGGGTTATTTTGTTAAGCTGTGCAAATCTCTAATCATCAATGGCGTTTCTAATCATCAATGGCGTTTTTTTGTAAGTTTTTTTCTGGGTTATTTTGTTAAGTGCAGATCTCTAATCATCAACGGCGTTTCTAATCATCATCATCATACACCAGATCTTCATCATCATCATCACCCGATCTGTAACTTTTTATTCGTTTTTTTGTAAGTTGTAAATTATTTAGAAGAAATTTCGTAAGTTGTAAGTTGTAAATTTCGTTAATCTTTGTAAATTTTTGTATATTGTAAATTTTAGATTTCGTGTATTGTAAATTTTTGTAAATTTCGTTAATCTTTTCATTTCATGTATTCTAAATTTTTGTAATAAATTATTTGATTTTCGTATACTAGATCTTTATTTCTGGGTATATTGTTGTTTGATTTTTGTTCTTAGTAAAAAACAAAAATAAAAAAAAATAAAATAATTCTTTCTGGGTATATTGTTCTTAGTAAAGATGAAGACAAACACTAGTGGAATAATGCTAATATTTGCTGCGGTTTTTAGGGAGAACCGCAGCAAATAATGCTGCCTCATTTACTCCCTAAAACATGGTATTTGCTGCGGTTTTAAGGGAGGACCGCAGCAAATAATGATATTTTTTACTGCGTTTTTAAACCGCAGCTTTTGTTTAATGCTATCAGCTGCTCCTATAAATGCTTGGGTCCTAAACCGCAGCCTATAGTGGCTTAAAAACCGCAGCAAATGATGTTTTTTCCACTAGTGATACCACATCAAATGTTGTAGATCACCATATACCATTTAGTTTTAATCCGTTAGCACATGATACCATTAATGGCAAATTTCGTTAGTCTGCCGTTAGTCTACCGTTAGTGGTAATTATTAATTCACCATATACCATTTTTTTTTGCGTCAAATACCATCATTTTAAAATATAGTTATATCCATTGGTTAATGTAACTTTTGTGTGAAACTTGGTTTGTATATAATTATATTTTGTTAAATACTTCGTTTTGATGATATTTCTTTTGAATATAATTATATTTTAAAATGATAGTATTTGACTCACAAAAGCAAAAAAGTAATGGTATATGATGAATTAATAATTACCACTAACGACAGACCAACGGAATTTGTCATTAATGGAATTTTAAATTACTTAAATACCCCATTATTTTTCTTTATTTATGATCAAAATGCCCCTTGACCTTTTTTCCCTTTATTTTGCTTGGCTTCTTAGGGAATAACCACCTGATACATTAAGATAACTACCTATGAATCCCCTGTCACCCATGATCTCCTTAATTATCTTCCACCTCATTTATTCATTAATTATTATAAATACCTTCTCATGAGTTCATTTAAAAAAAGTTCTACAGACAACCTACAATCCTCTAACATACATCTTAGAATTCCTTCATCTCTCATTAAAGACAATTGAGCTTTAACAACACTTCATCTTCAGGTGTTCTCAAGGTCTCTTGTCAATTCAAGTTTTTCTACAGAAACAAAAATCCATATAAATAAAATAAGAGAAGATCGAAATAACTAATAAAAAAATTAATCAACAAACCATTTTAATTTTTAAAGCAAATAGGAAAATCAAACCAATTAAGCAAATTTAATCATAGCACTAAGTAATTCCATCTTACTTCGCCAGTGACGCAACCTTCAATTTATCACTCGTAAAATTTCAAGAAAGAGCAAGAAAATTGTTAAAAACCAAAAATAATCAAATAATACTCAAATAACACATAAAGTTGGGTCACACATTTCATTACACACATTGTGTGCGACTCTAAACAATCAATCAAATTAAGGAATAAAAGAGCATTATTAGTGAGTGGAAAATAAATAAAGAGAGAAGTAGTAAAATAGAATATTTGCCCAAAATAATGTTCGCAGAAAACATATTTCACAGTGTACGTCCATGGGTAACTTATTTTCCATTATACCGTCCACGTATGAAAATAATTTTTGTATCTGTTTTTATACAAAATCGCTACTTGAGATAGCAGTTTGGTTTGAAAGTAAAACTAAACCATTATCTCAGGTAGCGGTTTGGTTTATTGCAATTTATTTTTAAAAAAAATTCAAAAATGCAAACCGCTATCTGAGACAGTGGTTTCCCTTTACAAAAGAAAAAAATTTGATCCTGAAGAAAACTGAATGGATAAATGGAGATTAATAATCCCAACTTTACGTGATCCGCTCAAAACAATCCCAACTTTCGATTATTTTCTAATATACCTAACTTTGCCACTTTGTTGCTCAGGACATACCTTTTAATATGGTAACCGTTTATAACAGAAAATATGCGAAAGTTGGGATTGTTTTGAGCGGATCACGCAAAGTTGGGATTATTAATCTCCATTATCCTTCTTATTTCCATGACAAAAAAGTGATTTACCTGTTATAACCGGTTACCATATTAAAGGGTATGTCCTGAGCAACAAAGTGGCAAAGTTAGGTATATTAGAAAATAATCGAAAGTTGGGATTGTTTTGAGCGGATCACGCAAAGTTGGGATTATTAATCTCCATTCATCCAAACTGAATTTGGGACCTCTATTTAACTGGTATTTAAGCACCAACTAACTAAGCTACAAGAAATTCTTGGAAATAGTTGTTCTTAATTGATTTATCATGTTATTAATATGTTAAATAGAAGAGAGAAAAATGAGTTTCCTGGAATTTGAACACATAACCTCGAGCACTCCACACCTTTCCAAACCACATGTCAACCAACTGAGCTCCATGGTATGCTTAGTATTTTCCTCACGCACATATATTTATTATGCAATTTATTAATTATACAGAATGAAAAAATGCTCTACATCCGCCTATTTTTTCGTTTTTATTTTTTTTACCTATTAAACCAAACCGCCATTTCAGATAGCGGTTTGGTAATAACAATATTTTTAAAAACAAAAGTTGTCAGACCAAACCGTTTTCTATAGGGACGGAAATTGGTATTGGACCCGACCTTGATCCGTGGATCCGTATTTGTTTTCACGGATCTGATTCCCGAAAAAATAGACCCGTCGGATCCGGGTCCAATTAAACTTCATGAGTCCGGATCCGGATCTGAGAAAAATACCCAGACCCGGACCCGCAGATTTGAGGACCCGTTTTTTACATCTATTAAATATATAAATTATAATTTACAATACCTAAACTCCTAAAGTAACTCACTGATTGACTCCCACTTAATTCATGTATGAAGTACCCCATGACATGACAGCCCAGTACCCCACTAACTTAATTCAAAATTCAAAAATCAAATCCCACTTCTCCACTTAATTAATCAGCACCCCACTAACAGACTCCAGTCCCAATTCCCACGAAAATCAAACCCTAAAGGTACCCTTTCCCATTCCCACAGTCTCTCATACTCTCACAGGCACTCCAACGAAGCAGGAGCCTCCCATACCCCAGTACCACGCCGCCATTTCCACCAGCCGTCTCACACTATCGTTGCTCCTCCAGTGCCGGCGGATTTGAGGGTATAAACCCTATTTTTATTTCTACATTTCTTTTTATTTATGTTGATTAGTTTTATTTATGTTGAGTTTAGTGGTAGATTTATGTTGAATTTAGTTGTTTTGATTGAGTTATTTTTAATGTTAAGTAGTTTTGATTTATGTTAAGTTTAGACGTAGATTTACTTTAAGTTTAGTGCTAGATAAAATTTATGTTGATTTGTTTTGATGGAGTTAATTTTAATGTTGAATATTTTTGATTTATGTTAAGTTTAGTTGTAGATTTATGTTGATTTGTTTTGCTTAAGTTATTTTAATGTTGAGTAGTTTTTGATTTATGTTAAGCTATATAATATTTTTTTTTAAATGATCGATTGAAATTATATATTTTGTTAACATTAGTCTACGAATAGCTTTATGACAAATCTCAAAACGATCCGAAAATATTAAAAAGGGTAAAAACTAATAAGACCTGTTTTGGATCCGGACCCGGTACTGGATTCGCAGTATCCACGGAACCGAATCTGGGTCTTGAAAAACTGGACCCGCGAATCCGAATCTGGATCTGGACCCTGTTCTTGAAAACGTCCGTGTCCACCCAGACCCGGTCCAGATCTGACCCGTTGCCATCCCTAGTTATCTAAGGTAGCGGTTATGTATTAATGTCAAACCCCTACATACAATAAACCTTCCAGGTCAAGGTATGTAATTTTGGCTAGGGACTATATTTTTTTGATCATGTATTGGGAGTCATTGAACATTGTCACCACTTTTGATGTATATAAAGTTCAATTTGATGTACTTTTGATGTATATATTACTATTTGACGACTGGTTATATTATGTCGCGACTTGATGTATCATGATTTTCGTTAAACCCCTAAAGTAATCGAGTAATTTGTATCAAACAAACATCAAAATACTTAGAATATTTTTGACAAAGAACCCTCTATATGGGGTCCGACTCATTGAAAGGATAGCTTCTTGAAGCTTTCTCAATACTTAGAAAATTTTCGACAAAGAACCCTCTATTTAGGTTTTGACTTATCGAAGTGGTGGCTTCTTTAGGCCCTTAACACTTAGAATATTTTGGACAAGGGACCTTTTACTCAGGGTCCGACTTATCGATGTGACGGTTCCTTTTAACCCTCAACACTTAGAATATTTTTGACAAGGGACCCTCTTCTTAGGGTCTGACTTTATCGACTATACGGATCACTAGTGATAAAATGCTGAATTTTACAAGATTTGCAAAAATAAAACTTGATTAAACAGATTCATGAATGTTGTGAAATACGTTTAACAAACTTGATTTTTAAATGGACATGTATTGTGAAAGCATGTCAAGTACGTCTGACATTTGAACTATTTATGAAACATCTGATGTAAATGATCAATAATACTTTATAAAATGATTTAGAGAAAAATTCTAAAAATCCAAATTACATAGCTGAACGGAAATACTAACTGAATGAAATACTTACTAAATGAATGAAAGATTCTGATAATAGACGACTGACTGTTGAAGATGAATGCATTCCATATTGATATTGTGGCCCCTTGCATATCTTGTTAAATGAAGTATTTTTTCAAATGATCTACATTCTATGGTCGCTAATTCATGTCCTCCAACTCAAAAGTACCTGGTTTAATGGTGCGGATTATTTTGAATGGTCCGTCCCAATTAGTGCCAAGCTTGCCTTTTTCCTCTATCTTTCTAGTTGCCTCAACTTTACGAAGTACGTAGTCCCCCTCTTGGATTTTTCTAGTTTTGACATGCCATCTAAATTGGCGTGTCATCCTCTTACTCTGAGCTATAGACATCAACAAAGCATTTCCTCTTGTTTCTGGTAAAAGGTCTAAATTGATTCTCTTTTCTACGAAATTTTCTGTGTGTGTATAGAATGTGACTCTCATTGAAGGGATACCAATTTCTACGGGTACCACTGCTTCAGAACCATAGACTAAGGAGAAGGGAGTGTGACATGTTGCTTCTTTTATGGTTGTTCTGCTAGCCCTTAGGATGCCTGGTAATTCTTCGTCCCAAGTTCCTTTTGCTCCTTCGATCTTATTCTTGATACCATTCAGTATTTCCTAGTAAGCTGATTCTACTTAGCCATTGGTTTGCGGCTTGGAAACTGAACAAAACCAGATCTGAATGTTGAATTTGTCGCAATACTCCATTGTGTTCTTGCTAATGAATTGTCGTCCATTCACTAGTGGAAAAAAAGCTATTGGCTGCTACTTATTGGCTGTGGTTTTTAAGTACACGCAACCCATATGAGTAAAAAAAATGTTGTTAAAAAAAATTAATAAGGGCTGCGGTTTTGTCTATTGTCCGCAGCCCCAAAATGTAGCCAAAAAAAAATAGGTAAAGGGCTGCGGTTTTTTAACTGTCCGCAGCCCCAAACTGTAGCCAAAAAAATAATATGTAAAGGGCTGCGGTTTTTAGTAGTGTCCGCAGCCCAAAACTAAAGCCCAACCCATTTATATATAACCCTAAAAAAAACCCTAGAAAACGAAGACATATCAGGCGCCTCACTTCACTCATTCAACCCTAAAAATTTCGAACTCTTCAACTCTTCAGCGCCTCACTTCCCTCTTCCTCCCTCTTCCTCCATCTTCCCAACTCCTTCCTCTCTTCTCTCTCTATGCAAAAACCCTAAAAAACGAAGAAAATTTTGAAATTTTCTGAAATTTTAGTTCGAAATCTTCCTTATCTTCACTCTTCCTTGAAGATTTTCTGAAATTTTAGTTCGAAAAACCCATTTCAAAATTTTCTGAAATTTTTAGTTCGAAATTTTGGTGAAGAAACCTTGAAGATTTTGAAGATTTGATGAAGATTTGATGAAGAATTTGGTGACGATCTTCGTTTTTTGTAATTTCAATTGTATTTTTTTTTTTCTTCCATTTGTTCTTCGTTTTTTTTCTCTTCGTTTTGTTCTGGGTAAACGTATATCTTCGTTTTTTTCTTCTTTTTGATGCTTTGGTGAAGATTTGATGCTTTGGTGAAGATCGTCGATTGTAATTTTTTCTCTTCGTTTTGTTCTGGGTTGTAATGTTCTAGATCTGGGTTTATAATTTCGTTTGATGCTTTGGTTTGTTTTGATGCTTTTGCAAACGATCAGATCTTTGATTTGATGCTTTGGTGAAGATCGTCGATTGTAATTTTTGATTTTCTGGGTTGTAATGTTCTAGATCTGGGTTTATAATTTCGTTTTTTAATTTCTTTTTAATTCTGAATCGTTTATGTTCTAGATCTGTTTGTTCTTGGTTTAATAATTTCGTTTATGTTCTAGATCTGATCGTTTGCATGTTTCGTTCATTATCAGATTTTGATTTTTTTTTTTATTTTCTTAAGTGACTAAAGGGCTGCGGTTCTATATATGTCCGCAGCCAATGATTTTTTTTTTATTTTGAAAAATAACTAAAGGGCTGCGGTTTTAATGTCCGCAGCCAATAACGTTCTCTTATTTGCTGCTACTCTAAGGGTTGCGAGACAAAACCGCAGCCCATACCCCTAAAATGACCGCAGCCTTTAAGCTTTTTTCCACTAGTGATTGTCTATAATGATGACACGGGGTATACCGTACCTTGTTATTATGTTTCGCCAAATGAACTGACAGACTTACTTATCTATGATGGAGCGTAGGGCTTCTTCCTCCACATACTTTGAGGAAATAGTCGATGGCTACAATGATGAACTTTCTTTGCCCCTTGGCAGGTGGGACAGGACCAAAGAGATCCATCCCCCACTTGTCAAAAGGTAATGTTGCTTGAATGACGGAGAGATAGTTAGATGGCATCCTATCTACCTTAGAGAAGTATTGACACTTGTTGTAGTGCTTGATAAGTTTTTCAGCATCTTCTTTTAGGGAAGGCCAGTGATATCCACTTCTCAGCACCTTGCTAATCACGGTTCGCACTCCCTGATTGATTCTGCATCCACTGTCGCGTATTTCCAGGATGATGTAATTCCCTTCCTCTAGAGTCACACATTTCAACAATGGCTACGTGTGGGATTTTTTATAGAGCGCTCCTTCATGGAGTTCAAACCATTTTGCTTTTTTTAGGAGGAGTTTGGCTTGGCCTTCATCTGGTGGTAGATTTTGGTTCTGCAAGTAGTAAATATATGGCTCCATCCATGTTTCTGATATGTCGATGGGGTAAACCATGAAGTTAAAGCTGGGGTGTGGAAGTACTTCCCATATGATATCACAAACCGCGATGTTTCAGCTAAACTGGCGAGTCTTGCTAAAGAATCAACTTGTGCATTCAGATCTTAGGATGTGAGCCAATGTGAATTTATCAAATTTTTTACGAGTTCCATTACATGTGTTAGACACATTTTCATGCTTTCGTCCTTGGCTTCGAATTTTCCATTGACTTGCCCTACTATCATTTGAGAATTAGAGAATATGGTTAACACCTTGGCCCCAGCTTCATAGCATATACTGAGCCCCAAGAAAAGTGCCTCATATTGTGTTTCATTGTGTGATACTGCGAACTCGAATCTAACTGTCCTTTCTATGCGAACTCCGACAGATGATATGATGAGCAAACCTGCTCCACTAGTGGATTTGGTGGAAGAACCATCCACGTAAAACTTCCATTCTTGATTGGATTCAGGAGGGATTGGAATGGTACTTTCTGCGATAAAATCAACCAAGGCTTGGGCATTTATTGCATTTTGCGGCTCGTATTTTATCCCAAAATCTGCCAATTGGTTGGCCCAATCTGTGACGCGACTTGATTGGTTCTTTCTCTCTAGGATCTTTTTCAGAGGTTGGTTGGTCCTTACTACAATCTGGTGTAATTGGAAGTAAGGTTTCCCTTTGAGCCGCGGAAGGCATGACTGATGTAATAGACAAGGAGTTGTTTCTTTTCTGTTGCCGCGATTAACACTCCTGACGAAGAATATTCGGATACAGAAACATACAATACCCGGGTTTCTCCATTGATAGGTGATACCAATTTGGGAAGAGAGACCACGTATTCCTTTAGTTGGTTGAAGGATTTCTCGGCCTCCTCGTATTAGGGAACTAAATAATACAATACAAATTACAATCGGGAATTTGTATAAACCCCTTTGTGTGATGACAAAAATGAAATTACAAGAAGATTACAAAAGCAATAAACTAACGAAGATTATTGTGTAACGACAACCGTTACCCGGAAACTTGATACAAGTTGAAGGCGTGTGCTCACTATCCTTTTGTGATATTTCCCCCATAAAGGTATTTGGGTTGGTGTTTGGAAATTTACAACGAGATACAATCAACAACAATACACCCTTAGTACTTAGGATGTATTACGTAACAACAATGTGTTTGAAAAAACTATGGGCAATGTATAGCAAGAACAAGAGTTAATTACTCTCTTGAACAAGCAAAGACAAATGAGAGAATAAGAGAAGAGGAATTCAGAAATCGGGTGCACCAAACACAATGCACAAGCTCTCTATTTATACATAAGAGGAGCCTTGTGCATTCATCACTATTGATGATCATACACATTAATGCCATTATTGTATATCATAATTCTCCTTAATACTCCTCAATTATACCAGAGATTATGAGCATAATGACGAATCCAAGGCATTAAACACAAAGAAAACGGGATGAAAAGCAACGATACTATTCTGCCCTAGACCGCCGAGTCGGCGATGGGTCCAAAATAGGGACCGCCGACTCGGCTTTTGGTCTCTGACCAAAACCAATTTTTCCAGAGAGTAAAAGCCGACTCGGCTAAAGCTTTACCAGGAGGACCGCCGAGTCGGCTTTTAGCCACTACCTAGGTCCCCCTTTTTCCTTTGTTTAGTATTATCTTTAATGCCTATTGGACCTAGTATAATGATACGTTTTGTCCCACTACTTTTAGTACCTTTATTGATTTATACGGACTTAGTAATTTGATACGTATTGTCCCACTACCTTAGTAGTACATAGTGATTATATTCAGGATTATTATACACTAAATGTTCAACACCTCGGTCCAATCGAACTTTGCTTGTTTGAGAGTTTTGAAGAAGGGGGAGCACTTATCTGCTAACTTAGACATGAATCTCCCCAATGCAGCCACACAGCCGGTTAGTCTTTGGACTTCCTTCACCGAGGTAGGTGACTTCATGTCAATTATTGCACGGATCTTGTCTGGATTTGCTTCTATGCCCCTTTCATCTACTAGAAAACCGAGATATTTCCCCCAGTGACCCCAAACACACTCTTATCAGGAATAAGTGGTGGTTATGCAAGGTTATGAATGTTTCCGTCAAATTCCCGGCATGTTCAGAGGCGTACTTGCTCTTGGTGATCATATCGTCTACATATACCTCCAACTTCCGTCCTATTTGGGGCTAGAAGACCTTGTTGACCATCTGTTGTTATGTGGCCCCCGCATATTTCAAGCCAAAGGGCATGACCTTGTAACAATATACTCTGGAATTTGTAATAAAATTTGTGTGAGGTAGATCTTCTTGGGCTAAAGGGATTTAATAGTAACCCATATTAGCATCCATGAAGCTCAGCAAAGCGTGGCCGACTGTAGAATCCACCAATCGATCTATCTTGAGAAGCGGATAGTCATTTTTAGGGCAAGCTTTGTTAAGATCTGTGAAGTCGACACACATCCTCCATTTCCTATTTGGCTTCTTTACAAGGACGACTTTATAGAGCCAGTCAGAATACTTACATTCTCGGATAAATCCGCCCTTCGGGAATTTATCGACCTCTTCTTTTGCAGCTTTAATAATCTCTTTTCCTTGATGGCGCAACTTTTGTTTTACCGGCTTGTAGCCGTCTTTTATGTTAAGTTTGTAGCACGTGACGTTTGGTGGTATGCCGGGCATTTCTTCAATAGAATAAGCAAAGATATCACGGACCTCAGCTATAGTTGCCAAGACATCGTGTCTCACTGCTTCCGAAAGGTTTTTGCCTATCTTGACCATCTTCCTTTCGAACACTTCAACTTACTCATGTTGTTCAACGAGTTAAGGTCTTGCTAGAGTGTTAGGGGTGTCTGTATATACGTTCATGACGAAGAAAGGTTCCTCTTCCTTCCTTTTAGAGAGAACTTCCGAAGATACTTCTTATTTTAAAGTGTTGATGAGTCATTGACGAGCCGTCACCTGATCTCCTTTGAGTACGCCCACTTTGCCGTCATCCTGTTCGAATTGCAGTAGCAACTGATGTAGAAGAATCGCAGCTTTGAGCTTGTTGATGAGAGGGAGCCCCATGATTACATTGTAAGGGAACTTCAGATCTACCACAGTGAACCGGATGGGTATTGTTCTGCATGCGTCTATTTTCCCAATTCGTACAGGGAGGGTAATAGTGCCAAGAGACGTGACTTGGTTGCCTCCAAATTTATTCAATGGCTTGTTTAGTGGTTTGAGGTGTTTTTCTTCAAACTTCATTTGTCGGAGGCATTCCATTATGACAAGATCGGTGGTGCTTCTTGTATCCACCAATACCTGTTTTACCTTCATATGCCCGATCTTGATTGATACCACTAAAAAATCAGTATGAGGCTGATGTAATGGTTGCGAAGTAGCGGCATCAATTTTCATGACGGGCCTAGATGATATGGTTTTTGCCGGTCCTTTGAGCAAGGTGTGAACACTATCTTTAGCGCACGGGTAGTGGGATAGTCTTCAGAATAACCTCTGCATATCATGTTGATAGTCCCCTATGTGTTGGGACTTCCCTTCCTAGTTTCCTCCCTCCTGTGAGATCTTCGCTTCTGATTCCAGGTTCGCCTTTTTGTGTCATTTCTTGTGCCATAATCCTTTTGGTTAATAAATCGTTCTAACTTCCCCTCTTAAGCAAGCTGGTATAGAACGCGTTTAAGTTCACGACATTGTGCTAAAGTGTGATTGTGCTCCTTGTGGTAGTCACACCATAGATTGACATTACGACGATCGAAAGAGGTAGTAGTGGGAGGAAGAACCGATAACTCGTCCCTGACAGCGAAGAAGATATCTTTTCTATTTCTATTGAACATGGGATTATTACCTCTATCCAGCAGATTTTGCATTCTTGGTCCATCTTTCGCGGCATAAACATGTCTGGGTC
The DNA here is from genome assembly GCA_019776075.1 of Amaranthus palmeri. Lineage (NCBI taxonomy): Eukaryota > Viridiplantae > Streptophyta > Magnoliopsida > Caryophyllales > Amaranthaceae > Amaranthus > Amaranthus palmeri. The sequence goes on from JAAKBH010000478.1 coordinate 112,351, forward strand.
GAGGAGGTCTCATATCCGATGGGTGATCGAGACGTCGCGACAAATATTTCATTTCCCTTCTTGAATATTCTCCTCTATTTTTGGAGGATTGGAGGGACGGAATAGGGTCCTTCCTAACTGATTTTCGTTTTTTGGGGTCATGTGCTTGACATATCTCAGAGGCCGTGACATAGCTTTGACATTGCTTTATTGCGTCAACATATGTCTTCACTTGACTCTCTACCAACTGGAACTTCAGCTTTTGGGCCTTCATGTCGTTGATCAAGGCATTCAAAGCAACCGACTCTTCCAGCTCTGTCACTTTTAGCACAGCCTCGTGGTATTTCTTTAGGTATGAGGATATGGACTCCCCTTCTTATTGTGTTATACTGAGCAAGTGGAAGTTTGATTTTTCTTGTCTTCGGGAATCTACGAAGTTATAGAGTAATTTGTCTTCGAGTTAAGCAAAGGTGTGGATACAACTTGTGGGAAGTGAAGTATACCATGTCAATGCAACTTCTGAAATAGTGGTAGGGAAGAATTTGCAAAATAGAGCGGGTTCGGAAGTATATAGCAACATCAGATTTTGTATACCATTATATGCCATCAAAAGCCGCCATATTGAGAATTTTGATTCACGGGGTTCGGACTGGCCAAAATTTCAGCGGAAAGTGGAGAGTTTATCAACATAGGGGTCTCTAATAAGAAAAACTTGCATTCATCGGAACGCGGAGAGTTTATCAACATAGTGGCCATTATATGCCATTATATGCCATCAAAAGCTGCCATTAAAGTGATTTTCGACACCATCTTCTTTGTATATTGGATAGATAAAAGATAAACTTGCTCAGAAATATAAAGTCACTAATAAGAAAAAGACATATCGGTTTTAATAATCTATTTCGACGGATTGATCATCCCCGAATTCTTTGTCGACATGCTAACCATGGATTGTGGTTTCAAAAAGTAAACGCTTGAGTCCGAAAAGGAACAAAACAACTTTAAACATAAAACCCAAAAAACAACACATCGGAAGATAAAATATACAAACGAAGGTTTAAAAGGCTTTAAAAACAAAATCCAGCAGCAGTATTCAGTACAATCCAAGAAACCACACCCAGTAGCACAATCAAGTAGCAAAGCGACATCATAAAGCAACAACCAACAATGAGGCAGTATCAACAGCAGCAACCGTAACCCTATCAATATGCCAAGCAACAGGTCAGGCAACACACAAACAGATAATGTATGCTTCTGTTAGGCAACAGAAAAGTAATATGCCAAGCAAGAAGGCAGCAACTATTCCATAAAAACAGCAACGCAAATCATCAAAATAACAATCAATAAGTATTAGAATATGGCAGCAGACTAAACCGAGTGAGCATCAACAAGAGCTTGTAAGCAGCAATAAAACAGAAACTTAGACTATCGGAGCATCACAACAGAATGTTGCACCCTATGAGGAATCAACAACAAACCCAAACCAGTAATAGAATATCATCAAAGTAATCCTCCAACACCCCAGCAACAACATGTCAACAAGACAAAGCACGAGCAGCTAACAATGGACCATTTGACCCATAAAACCAGCAAAACAGCAGTGATAAGTGCAATTATTTGCACTCATCGCTTGCATTTCTATGCCCATTTCCAATGTTTAGAGGCGGTTTAGGGTCGTTTTGTGTGTTTTCACTCCATTTCGGTGTTCCATGGTCGTATTATGGGAAAATGGGTGAATTGTGCAATCTTAAACCATTTTTGTGGGTTTTTGGTGCTAATCATGCTTACAGTGCTCAAAGAACGTATCAAGCTATCAATTTTGTCAAGCCATGAAGAGTAAAAGAGCAAAAGAGTAGAAAAGTGTTTTACTTAATGCAAAAATTTTGAGGTGAAATTTGATACATGTCTACTCTTTTGGCCATAACTTTTGATAAGAAAATCGCATTGATACAAGGTTTGCGGCATTGGAAACTAGACTTCAAGATCTTTCTAACGGTATATTACACGTCCAATTCCGACAACCGACCAAAAAATGGCGAACGTTTGAAATTTGCAGAATCTGACAGCCCAAAACGCCGACTCGGCTTCCTGGGCGTGGAAGTGGCTGCCGAGTCGGCTTCGGCAACTGATTTTTCCGCACACTCTTTTCTGATTACTTTATTTTTGACTTATTTTCTTTTATCTTTTTGTTAATTAGCTTCTTAGGGTTTATTAGTGGGTATTTAGAGGCATATTAGGTGGAGTCTCCTAAGCCTCCTTGAGGGAGGGAGATTTAAACCTTCTTCTTCTTCCTCCTTCCTACTTAATCTTTCTCCATTGAACACCATTTTTATTCCTTATAAGCTTTTAATTTCTTGTCTTTCTTATTAGTAGTTTTAATCTTTCTTTATCATTTTTGTATTAGTTTAATCTTCCTTTGTCAAACTTTAATTATTTTCTTAGAAATTGTTATTCCTTGAAAGTAGTTTGTTCTTCATTGTTGTTATTTGAATTATTTGTGGTTTCATTTGGTTTTTAATCATTGATTTTCTTACTTTGTCATTTAATTTATTGTTAGTCATGTCTAATATTATCTTAGGGTTTATTTTAATTGCATTCACCATGATTAGTAAGTAGATCCATTTTCTAGGGTTAGGGTTTGAACCAATTAGTTGAGCATGAATTGATTCTTGTATGTGTCTATGAAACTATGGATTAAAGTGATTAAATTGTGCCAATCAACCCTAAATTAAATATGCTTTGTCGGACCATTCAATAGAACTAGCGTGTGAGATTGGGATCGACTTTGCTTTAGGGTAAATTTTAGTTAAATTCTTATTAATTCGTTCAATAAAATTAACGTGTGAGAATTGAATTAATAGGGTATAAATCTAATAGTTAATCAACAGAGCGAGAGTTTGAGATTAACAAGATCATGTTTAATCACATAATTAATCCGACATTTCATAGACACTATTGAGAATTGGATCATACAAGACTTTAGGTGATTCCCAACACCCTGGATTTCATCATCATATAGTTTAAACACATTTTAATTATCGTATTTATAGTTGTTAGTTCACAACCAATCAATCCTTTTTGTCCCTAAGCAATATAATCAATCGAAATTACCAAGTTTCTTGTCCTAGCTTCCTTGTGTTCGACCCGCGACTACACATACACCGTACGCTTGCGGTTAAAATAAAATTTGCACATCAAGTTTTTGGCACCAACATACCACACTAGCAACAAGTGAATAGAGACTAAAAACCATAACATCACCCTAAGCAAAAGGCTAGGCCACCACAATACACAACCAGAAACCAAAAGTAAAACTTCCAAATAACAGATAACCATTAAGTATCAGAAATTAAAAACCTGCTACACTGAGGACTATTGTCCAACCGGAAACCTATTAATCGAAGTCTAATCTATTGCTGGACACGCCGAACAAGGGAGGAAGAAGACGAACTACCTAATTCCAAATTGCGTCATTACGAGCGTGCCAGATGGCATAAACTAAGGAGGCATACACTGCGCACATCACTTTTTGTTGAAGTTTACCAAGCTTGTACTTATGAAAGTCCATCAGATCAATACCTTTGAATCGTAATCCAGTCCAAGCATTGAGACCCTCAAGACATCTAATGCTAAAAGGACAAGCAAAGAATAAGTGCTGAACAGTTTCGGTGGTAGTCGTTCATAAAGGGCACAAATCATCATTCAAAGCACAATGGAGATGATCCTTTGTTTTCAGCTTACCAAGTGCCAATAGCAAACAACAAAACCTCGTCTGTGGCAATGAAGGCTGGGCAAGTGATGTATATTGTGATGGTGCTGTCTATGCTTCGTTGCTGCTGGTCTATGTGCAATTGTGCATTTGTTGATGCTGCTGTTGGCTGCTTTAACTCGTGTGTCTTGCTATGGCTTTTAATATCTGATACTTACTGAGATGCTGCTGGTGTCAGCTTTTATATTGTGATGCTCTAGCTGAGCAGTTTTTCTTTTTGTATTTTAATTATGAGCATCTTTGTTTAGCTCTGAACTTATAGCCGTTATTTGTATTTCGGCTTTTTTTGCCTCGGATTCCTCGTATGCACATGAAGAGTGGGTCGAGGAAACCCTTCCTCGAAGGTGGGCCTCGATTCCACACTGATGCAAATAAGAAATGTGAGTTTCCATGCCTTGATGTATTTTGTGGTTTTTCTAGTAAATGGAAAAAAATTTTGTTTGCCAAAAAAAAGGCTTTAAAAACAAATGATCCAACAAGGGTACATATGTCTAATCTTCGAAAGTCGATGCAACTTGCAACGATACAAAATACGCACTAGCACCCCCAAAATGCAATGCAAAAAGGACTCCAATACCTGTGTATATTGGTTAGTTATTTTATTATTTCCCATTCTTTAGTTCTGTGTATATTTTTCAATTCTTTAGTTGTTTTATTATGTCATTTAAGTTATTTGTTGGTATTGGTTAACTATTTTATGATTTGAATTGTTTGTGTAATTGGTGTTGTTTGCTTAGATTAGTAAGATATTAGGTTGTGTGACTTAAAAAATTAAAATTGTTTCAGAAAATAATTAAAAATAACATATTATTTATACAATTTGAAAGTAAACTCAAGATCACAATTCGTATCGTATTTCAATTTTGGTAAATTGAGAAATAGATAGAAAGGGTATAATTTAATACAAATAGAAGAAAATTCTTGAACTTCTTGAATAAGAATAAAGATGCGACAACATTCAATTCCCTTAACCACCATGGAAAGAGAATTTGATTTTCTCTTCTAAACTATATTGAAATTTAGGGTTTATATTATGTTGAACACTAAAGGAAATTGTCGGTTGTGGAAAGAAATTTGAGATGACTTCTTCCAAATTCTTAAACGGAGAACAAGATTAGGAATTTCGGATGAGGAAGGGTGAAAGAAGATTAAACACTTAGTGTAGTTTAGTTATGAACTTGGGATGACCTTTGCAACGGATTAAAATGACATTGTCACTTTCAAATTAAAAATATGAAAAATAAACGTGGATAAATGTCTTAATTAAAATGTTGTTGAAATACTCCTTTTTTTATAAGTTCACAATCGACATCATTTATTTTTTGGGAAATTATCAATGGTACCCCTGTGGTATAGGGTATTATTAGTGGTACTCATAAGTTTTTTTTGATTTCAATGGTACCCATACCTTTTTAAGGTAATTACAACCCTGACATTATGTTACTTATTTCCGTTAAGTAGACGAAAATTCAAGCATATGTTCTTACTTTGTCTTCTTCATCATCTTCTTGGGTTGATTACGCCATTGTTGATGATTATTCCTTCTCATTGCTGCTCTACTTCACGCTGGTAAGTTCTCTAATCTTCCTTCCTTTCTTTTTGTACATGCAAGATATTGGGTTGTTTCATTTGTTTCCCTAAATGTCGAGTCTGATGGTGCATTTCTTTTTTCATTTTTTCAACATAAAATGTGCGATCATTAGGGTTTTGTTGTTGAATTATAGTGTTTAAAGATCTTTGAAGTCGTTGTTTTAAAAACTGAACCCTAAAATTAGGGCTTTTTTGAATTTTGAATTTTTTGTGCAATGGTTGATTGTTGATGGATTTTTTTTGGTTTTTTTGTTGGTGGATTATAAATGGATGATTGTGTGTTGTTGAAGTTTGTGTATAAGGGTAATGAGACAGAAGTCTTTGTTGAGGATGTAGACCTAGTGAACTTGTTAGACATGATCATAAACTATTAGGATAAATCTGAGTCTTTGGGACATTTGATGCCTAATCATCCCAGTTTCAGTTATGTTCACAAAAAGAAACATGTTCAACTTCATGATGACAAAGCTTTGTTGGTGATGTTTAGAAGAAATACGGGTCAGGAAAGTATTTGCATCCATGTTAGGGACTCTAAACCTAATGCACTGTTAGATAATGCAAAGAGACTTAGATAAACTTTAAAGGAAAGTGCACAGAAGAAAGAGATGTCAACCAAGCCTTTGCAATGTTAGATAGTTTGAACCAACACACGTGTCTTTCCAATATGTGTCAGCTCACTGCCATACCATGTAAGCATGCAATGCGAGCTATTTTTCATGGGGGTCTTGATCCACATTCATTTGTTCATCAATGGTATTCGGTGGAGAAATACAAGTTGGCATATGGTCAAAGCATCAAACCTAACCCTAATCAAGAAAAATGGCCAGCTACAGAGCATCCTAGCATACTACCTCATGTGATTAAGAGAGGAGTTGGAAGACCTTGTAGGAACAAGTTGAGAAGTGATGATGAAGACAAGAAGGAAAAGAGGAGCAAGACAGTAAAATGTGGGAAGTGTGGAGAATTTGGTCATAAAAAATCCACTTCCAAAGGAGGATCAACAAATAAACAAAAGTAAGTAAGAAACTGTGATGAAGCTTCAACTTCCAAAAGTAAGGCAAAGAAGTCAGTGGCAAAGAAGAAGGCATCAAAGAAGCTAGGGAAAGGGCAAAACTAATTGAATGGTGTTTTGGATGTTGTAATTGTAATTAGTAACTTCTGGTTGAACATTAGATTAATCCTCTTTTGTATGTAGCATATATGCTTATGGTTGAACAATAGCTTAACCAACTTTTGTATGAATTTGAACTTAGTCATTTTATGTAATGTAATAGCTACAATTTGGTATGCATTTTGATCTACATTTTGGAATGAAAATTAAGAAGAAGGAACAATTTTATATAAATAACATTTCATTAGCTTACATTACATAATACCTAAACTTACATAACTAATAATTAAGGCTTAACAATGGCAATAACCAACAACAACAGGGAAATCATTACAATAAATTTCATGAAATCAACAACCCTAAGTAAGCTATCAACCTTCTTGGACAACCCTAGAACAGTAGTTTTGAATTCATTAAATTGTTCCCCATTCAAGAAGGTAGGAGAAGGCCCTTGAACCTCTAGAAGTGCAGCTTCATCAAGATTTTCCTTCAAATCAGGAAAATAACCCTATTTAAATGCTTGGCACGAAATACATTTGTAGTAGATTCTTCCAAGATTGTTAATTGAACCAGAAACTCTAACACCATAGAACTTTATTTACATTAAGGCATCCTGCAGGTGGTCTTTTAGTGGTATCGGAATAAACTTTGCTGCAAAAAGATGAATACCTGGAGGAAGTACCATGGAATAAGAAGAAGGAAGAGGAGAGGGAAAATAAAAGAAGGAGAATCGTGTGTTTCAAATGGAAGAACCTGGGTACATGGGCGGACCTAGCGAGTACATTGGGGTTGCATATGCAACCCCATCCCCCAAAAAAATTATTGTAGTTTACCTTTGTAGAATGGAACTCATGCCAATTTATTAGTTGGAATCATTGATCATTAATTAATGTTTGGAATGATCTTGTTGGCTAATATCCATTAGATTTATAATTTTTATTTTCTTTTTTTAACTAAATATTACTACATTCTCATATATTAGCCTCAATTCTGTTAGAGTATATAACATATTTGAGGGCCTCAACCATCAACTTAAACTTTTGGTTGAGTTAGTTCCTTGACATGGTATCAGAAGTCAGTGCGACAAGAGGTCACGAGTTCGAATCTCAACCACCCTTCATTTTAAGTAAAATATTTAGCACCATGTGTGAGGAGAGTCTGTGTTGAATCCACACTGATAGCCCAAAGGCTCTCGTGTGAGGGGGTGTGTTGGATATAACATATCTTGGGGCCTTAACCATCACCTTAAGCTTTTGGTTGAGTTGATTCCTTTACAAATTCAATGTAGTACTCACAACTAACTTACTTTGCTTGGATTAAAAAAAAACTCTTTGTATTTTATCAATCATAATGTTAAAACATAGTCATTGTTTGATTCGTCTTAACGCATGATTATTGTATTCACGTTTTATGAGTTTTTGTTATCTATAAACAAAGCTATTTGGTAACGAATAAGAGTACTATTTGATTGCATAAAAGGTGACCATTCAGCTTATAATTGGAAACTGTGGAAGTATGATGTGTTGTTTTTGTGTTTGTTTGACTATTTTTATTTAAAATGATTTTGTGCTAATCAAATTTGTAGTTATTAAATGTTTACTGTTTTTGTGGATAATGAAATCTTAAATTATGTAACCCCATCCTTAAAATCCTAGTCCCGCCACTACCTGGGTACATAAACAACAACAAAACTAACCATGGTTAGATTAGATTCAAAATTTCATGTTAAGTTAACGGAAAAAACCCTAACAGTGTCACGGTTGTAATTACCTCAAAAAGGTAGGGGTACCATTGGAATTTAAAAAACCATATGGGTACCACTGATTATCACATGGGTACCATTGATAATTTCCCTTTATTTTTTTTTTTCTGTATCCACCCCTGCTCACTCATATTAACCATTCTTCTAGAGTTATGCAGATGGCTACAAGGAAGGAGAGAGTCGAGCACTGGGAGGATAATGATGTGTGTCCAAACATAGCTACAAGAATCCAGACCCTAATCCCTGATTTCTTAACATATATAGCTTTCAAGTCTAGAGATGGTTTTATGAGAGCCAATAGGAACCCTAATAGGAAAAGGGTTGTTGATAAGGAAATATGGGGAAAGAGATCTACTACTATGAAGTATATTAGGTGCCGAGAATTCGGGTACAATGTGAAAAATGCAAAGGAGGCTTAACAACAAAGAAAAAGAGAGCTTCTTCCTCACAACTCATTGCCACTACTTATTCACAACCAATTCAACCTAAGTCTAATTAACCAAGAAGAAGACCGTTTACAAGGGTGTACTCATAACAACCAAAGACACATACAACTTAGAGTGATGATGATGCCGACAGTATGAATAATCTCCTTTTGCTTATGAATGATGTAAAAAGTAAGATATTATGTAGTAAGGTTGTTTTGGAGGATGTAGCTAGTATGATATGATGATCCCATTTTTGAGGATATAGTAAGTCATAATGAACTTCTATGTAATTACTAAGTAACCATGTATTATCATCAAAGTTTGTTGAGTGAATCATTTTGTTAAGTCACCCATGTATGGTTAACGTTTTTTAATTTCATAAATACTCCATTCCTTTTAATATAAGTACATTAAGTTACATTCATCCAATGATTGACATTACACATTCATTTAGTAAGCAAAAAAAGCCCAATAAACCCTAACTTCACAACTTAATTAACATTGCATAACATAATTTTAACGAGAAGAACAAGTATTAAAAGACCAACAATTATCATAATCTTATAATCTTTCTAATTGCCTCAGCAGCTAGTGAAGCGGAGTGGTTGAGGAATCTCATGTTTGAGATACCTTTGTTACCTAAGCCAATTTCACCGGTGGCAATCCATGCGGATTGCATGACGGCTTTAGGTAGAGCGTATAGTCAAGTATATAATGATAAGTCTCGTCATATTGCTCTTAGGCATAGCCTAGTGCAAGGACTTATCATTAACGGGGTCATAACTTTTGACTATGTGAACACTAAGTTCAATGTGGCGGATTCGTTTACGAAAGCCATGAATAGAGATTTAATTGAGAAAGCCTCAGTTGAAATCAGTTTATGTCAATAAAATCATTTGGGAAGGCCTAATTCACGCATGAGTAACATCGTGTCTGAATTCAATGTGGTAAAGTCCTCTTGGTTTTTGAAAAGCAACACGTTATATGACCCATCGTTGCTTTGTACCGTGATGAAATTAGGTAGACGTCTTGAAAGTTCTCAAGATCAAGGGTTAAAGAGCTCTTGGTGTTATATCCACGTCACGGGGATATGCTTTATATGTACTGAGAACCTACCTATATAAGTTTGAAGTGTGGCCTCTTCAAGTAGTCAAGATTGACATAATGACTATGATAAACTTATGAATAAGGTACAGAGCCTTATAATGTGTCAAGTTAATAACTTTGTGTTATTTGTTTTGTGCGTACTACATCTTCAAGTGGTTGGAAGGGTCATTTGATTCAATTCCTTATGGAAATCAATTCTGGCTCGATCACTTGTTAAGTATGTTGTACTAGGCGTTAATTCAATCCGAAGGGATATTAGCGTTGATGCATGAAATGTATTATGAGTTTTGGTAAATGAAAGGCTTATTATACCCAAAATGGGGGAGGATTGTTGAACATTTAGTGTCTAATAATCCTGTTAATAATCACTAAGTACTACTAAAATAGTGGGACAAATACGTATTAATATACTAGGTCCGAAAGGCATTGGAAGTTAAGACAAAATAAGGGAAAAAAAGAGCCAAGACAGGCCTGACAGCCGACTCGGCGGTCCCCCTTTTACAGCTAAAGCCGAGTCGGCTTTAGCTACTGGAACAAGGGGTTTTGTCAGAAGGTTTCGCCGAGTCGGCGATCCTTGGGATGGGCTCACCGCCAACTCGGCGATGGAGGCTGGAAATTAAACCGTTGCTTTTTCTTCTCGTTTTCAATGGAGTAAATGCCTTGGATTCTTCCTTAATGCTCATTATCTATGATTTTATGAAGGAGTATAATGCCATTGTTAATGACATTGATTGGTATGATTATGATTGTAATCAATCATAATCTTTATGGTGATTTATGGGCATAAGCTCCTCTTTTATACTCTTTGGGTATAAATAGAGGTCCTTGGTCTTTGAGATGTTTGCACCTTTTCTCTGAATTTCTCTAAGTCTTCCTCTCATTTGTCTTGTCCTATTCAAGAGAGTAATTAACTCTTGTTGTGCATTCCATTGCTTATAATTCCTAAACACATTGTTATTAAGTTATATACTCTAAGTACTAAGAGTATATTGAAGTTGTTTATATCTCGTTGTGAATTTCCACATATCAACCCAAGTACCTTGGAGAACAAATACATGGCGGAGGATGCTAGCTCCAAGAAATTCCTAGTAAGTAATTTCAATTCGTATAAGATGGTAGACGATCGCCCTATAATTGATCAATTTCATGAATTACAAAGGATGCATGCTAACCTTAAATTGCATAAAATTGAAATTGATGAGGTCATTTAGTGTCAAGTATAATAGACAAATTGCCTCCTTCTTGGAGGGATGTTAGACATGCTCTTAAGCATAAAAGAGAGGAGATTACACTCTCCGATCTTGGACAACACATAATTGTCGAGTCTAGCATACGGATTCATGAGAATCGAAAGGATGAAAATCCTAATGTTAGTACCATCAACATGGTTGCGGAAGGGAAACCATCCCGTTCCGGAGATAAGAGGAAGAGAAATGATTCTTCCAAGGGCAAGACTACTATTCCTAATACCGAAAAGGTATGTTGGGAGTGTGGTAAACCCGGGCACCGAAGGAAAAATTGCTTTGTTCTAAAGAACAAGCAAAAGAAGGCAAAGGGGAGTGGTCAAGCTTCAACAAGCAAAGGACCATCCACTCAAGGTAATCTTGCATGTTTAAATGAAAATTCTAATATAAGTTTTTCATCTATGAATACTAATATTAGTGCTATGCAGGATGATTCTTTGTCTTGGTGGATCGATTCGGGAGCATCGAGGCATGTTTGCAATTCTACTAAATGGTTCAAATCCTTTAACAAGGTTGTTGATGGGGAACGTCTCTACATGGGAAACAATGCACCTATCATAGTCCAAGCCAAAGGAGAAATTGAGCTATTGTTTAAAACCGGGTACCGGGTTGACCTGGATCCGGAAATTCGGGTACCCGCTTTTTTCGGGTACCTAAAATTGCGATCCGGTTCCGACTCGGTTTAAACCGGGTCGGAAACCGGATACCCGGTTTTATTAGAATGTTTTTTTTATTTTTTATTTTTTGTCGTTTTTTCGTTCAACTATACGTTTGTTTATCTCTATTTTCACTTAAAATATTTTTTTATATAAAATTCAAATACAAACTCCCTAAAAATTTTAACTTAATTAGTCATAAAAGATTAATTAAGAAAATGAAAGAATAATATTATTGTTAATGGGATTAAGTAAGAACAATTATAAAATTCAAATATTAACTCTTCAAAAATATTCAATCCAAGGTTAGCTTAAGAGATATCATGCTCATTTTATTTACGAAAAAAAAGAAAAAAAAATAATACCGGGTACCCGGTTTTCAAAAAGTCATGACCCGGATCCGAATCCGGTATCCGATTTTAAAACCGGGTACCCGACCCGGATTATCCGGTTTGCAAAAACGGGGTAAATTATCCGGTTTTAAAAACTCGGATACCAGATTATTCGGGTCGAAATAACCGAATCGGCTTATTATGAACCCCCATAGTATTAATGTGTAAATTTCTTGAAAAAATAATAACACTTACATTTCTTAAAAAAGTAGTGATATCAATTAGAATATCCAAAAATTAAAAAGCCAAAGCAAAATTTTACATCCTATTTATGATTTAGCCTTACATCGGAGAAGTATAGACGAAGCAAAGTGAACAGTCGAAAATGGCGACCACAACGCGGCAGAGGCGGCCGCAACTATCAGATCAACCATCATCATCTTCATACTCTAAGCTCGACAAGCCTTCTCATCGTGCTGGCAAAGGAGAGGGCAGCAATGATGGAGGTTTAGGCTGGGGATTGCCATTGTTTGCACTTGGAATGCTTAGATACATGAGTGCTACATCCAATATTATTCATGATTGCGATGAAGTTTTCAATTATTGGGAACCTTTACACTTTCTTCTTTACAAGTCTGGTTTTCAGACTTGGGAATACAGGTTCAATTAAACATCTCCTGATTAAGCTTATACTTCTCATTTTGTAATTTGTATATAATCTCATCATAGTTTTTGATGTTGATAAAATTATTATGTTTCATCAATATTCTTTGTTTAATGAATTCATGCTATGTTTTAGTAATTTAAGTTAAGTTGTTGATTTTTTTTCCGAATATATAACATATGATGGGCCTCATGATATGTTATATACACTAAAAATTTTAAAATAGTTTGAGGGAGGTAATGATGATTTGGATGCATAGAGTTATAAATTGTTTGAACAAATTGGGTTTTAGGAGTAATGGTAACATAGGGTTAGGTTTTAATGGCAGAATAGGATATTTATTGTTGAAACTAACCTGGATGGAGTTGAAGCTTTCGCGTTCTACCAACTGGGATACCAAATTCTGTGTTATTCAGTATAACTGAATTTTATTCATACGACCTAGACAAGTTTTGGCAAGAATCTTGTAGGAATTGTTTTTCATGGTTCTGATTTGAAGTAAATTTTAAAAAGTAATATTTTTGCGATGTTTTGATTGAAAGAAATTCAGGGAAAGGAATGAGAGGGAAATGGAGGGATTGTATTTTTTTCATTTGGTTACCAAATGGTAGGGTAGGAAAATGAAGGAAAAAAAACCAGAGGAGAGAAACCCTTCACATTTTGTACAAAATAATCATCCCAAAAGAAAAAAAAAATTGAAAGAAAACACACCAATCTTCCCTCCCCCTCCCTTTTCTGTTTAAAATATCATCCAAACATCATGTTAGAGGTAAAAGCGTACGTTATGGAGATTAGCGATCACTATAGAACAGTGTTGAATACAGAGACTATTTTGTCATCTTTGAGGTGGCCCAAAATAGCGAATTTGTCTATTCATGTGATCTTGGTGTTTGGATTGATCAGCTTGATCAAATTGTAAAAGTGAATTGTTTTGCTTTCCTGCTGATTTTCATCGGGTATGCGATTTGCAGTGCTCAATATGCTCTCAGATCTTATTTGTATATAATTTTCCATGCTATTGTGGGAGGACCAGCTTCAATTTTGTTTGAAGACAAGGTAGCTTCTGTTCTGTCTGTTGCTCTTGATGTAGATATGTTATAATTTGTACCTTGCCGTTTTGCTAACATGCGGAAACATTTCTTTTCAGGTGAGAGTATTTTATGTGATAAGGCTCTTTCTAGGGCTTATCTCGGTGGTCACAGATTCATTTCTTGTTGTAGCAATTTCTCGAAAGTATGGAAAACGTCTTGCCTGTTACACCCTTGCAATGCTATGCTTAACTAGTGGATGTTTCTTTGCTAGTACAAGTATGTAAGCTTTGAATATTTTCTTTGTTCTTTATGACCTTATGTTATTCTTTATTTTTCTTGTAGTAGAGAGAATTACGCTACCAAAATTTGAAGCTTTAGTTTTTACCTCTGCGAAGTATGTTTTGTAATTTGGAAACTGTATTTCAGGTTTCTTGCCAAGTTCATTCTCTATGTATGCTATGTCGCTTGCATCCGCATTGGCTCTTCTGGAAAAACCTGCTTTAGCAGTTGCTGTTTCTGCAAGTGGGGTTATTATTGGCTGGCCCTTCTCAGTTTTAGCTTTCCTCCCTGTCACAATATTCTCTTTACGTAAGAGCTTCAAACAAGCATTTGTGGCAGGAACCATCATATCTATTGCTGTGCTGGTACGTTCAGCTTAATTGGTTTTGCAATCCTTTAACTTTTAGAACTTTCATACGATGTCTTATTTGGGTTTTGCTTTTGAAAGATTATGTTAGTACCATATGCTAACTATGTCTACTGGATGCATGACTGTCCCAGGCTCTCTCGGTCTTTGTTGACTACTACTACTACAAAAGATGGACATCTTCTGTGCTGAATCTGTTATTGTATAATGTGTTAGGAGGTGGTGAGAGCCACTTATATGGGGTTGAAGGACCACTGTTTTATTTACGCAATGGATTCAATAACTTCAATTTCTGCTTTGTTCTTGCTATGCTGTTTCCTGTAACGTTGCTAGTGCATGTTGTGCGGAAGAAGTATGTTCCAGAGTTGGTGGTGATCGTCTTACCAATATATATTTGGCTTGGATTTATGTCCTTGCAGCCACACAAGGAAGAAAGGTCTGATAACTACAGCCTTTGCTGCATTTTGATATTGATCTATGAGTTTGTCTTAATTTGGCTTGTTGTTTCTCATTTCCTTATTTATCGCATTCCATGATTTTCTGTTTGTTATTATTTGTGAAAATTTGAAAAGTGCTCTTTATTGAAATCAAGACCCAATGTCAATAGAATTAGTGCGTAGGATAGGTCATGGAGATTAACTCTTCATGGATGCTTGTTTACATTGAATGTCATATCATTGAGCTGGAAAGATAAGGCTGTATTCTGGCGAGGTGGATGTGTATCAGCTTAATGGCCTTCACTCCTCACATATTTAATTAAGGGACAATCCACCATTAAATTTAGTTGTGTTATGTTACAGGAAACCCCATTCTTTGACTGAATCAGCACTACAGACAAACAGATGATGACTGTTGGTGCATCTGCATGCAAAGAGTGAGATAGAAGATTTTTGTTGTATGTTGGATATTACCCTGTGATGGGTGATGGGTTTACCATTCCTGTAGTGGCATAATGATCAGATTAAGCAGTGATTTCTGTTTGATATTATCATAGGCAGTCGCACTTGGTGGTTTTTGTCTTGCGTTGGTTGTCTGACTGTCAAGTGCCATGGTTTATTTCCCTTTCTTTTTCGTCTACTTCTGTCTGTTATGATTTATTTTATGTTAGGCCACACTTTATATTTAACAAAAGTTTCTTATTATAGCAATGACTATATATACCTGTAGTGACGTAGGTCGATTTCCAGACTAAACAGCTATTATTGTTTGGCAATAATTCATAGGCAGCTGGATTTGCTGGTGGTTGTGGTGTGTTTGTCTGACTGTCAATATTTGAATGGAAGTTTGGGGAATTGTTAATTGATGTTTACGCTTTATACCCATGTATAGCTTTTGTTTTGGTTAAGCAGATCATAGATTTGTTTGGTGAGGTAGCCTTAGGCACTAAGCTGAATATTTTGTGTTTTTGCAGGTTTCTTTATCCAATCTATCCACTTATATGTGTGGCTGCATCAGCATTCATTGAAAGTATGCCTGATCTTTTCCGTGATAGATTTGACCCTAATGATAAGTCCCTGCTTGTTTTGGTAAGCTTTTCAGAAACCTCATGATTATTTATTTGTTTGTCGATATTTAATAATTATATCTTACATAAAGCTGTTTCTTTTTAATGAGCAGATAGCAAAATTTTTCAGGCCAATTATCCTTGGCTTTATATTATGTGTGTCCCATTCACGCACATTCTCCTTAATTCATGGGTACTCAGCTCCTCTTGAGATCTATAAGCATTTGCAGTACCATGAAGATGCTGGAGATGGTGAGCTCTGGAAATCAGTTTATGTTTTGCCAAAATTTGACGTCCTCTGCCTTTTCTTTTACTTGCAACTCATTTTTTAAGCATGCATATTGGGGAAGATATTATTGTAAATGAAAAAATTAAGCAGAATAAATTTAATCGTAATAACCTAATATCTTTTTCTAATTGGTTAGTTTTTTGGCTAATGTAGTATGTCCATTCACTTCTTCAATTCTCTTCTGTAAAGTGTGTGCCATGAAGGTGGGTTGCAAGTAAATAAAAAGAGGAAGCATTACTTTTTCATCTTCGTTGTAATGGACTTATTCATTGTCCGAGAAAGTTAGGATATGAACATTGCAAGTCTTGGCGACAGTCTTGCAAGTGAGTATCTGACAAAGACTTGCTTTGGTGAAGTAGAAAAGTGTTAATAGTCTTGAAATGGAGGAATGTTATGATTTTTTTCTTGGTTCAATAGTAACATGCCAAATCATAATTCAATTTTTTTTTTGACTTTAAGTGAGGTTGGGAATAAAATGTAAAATTAGAGTCTTATATGAGTCTGAATAATAAAAAAGTAGATAAAAGTTAGTAACAGTCTGATGTGGGTCATGTGGCGGAGTCCGAAGATTGGTGTTCACACCCTAAATATGAATGAATGCTAGGTGTGACTATTCATTTGACTCTGCCAAAGAAATGCCTTGTTTCTTGGTCACTGAAAAGTGGTACGTACTTCTGTTATCATGGTATGACAACATACAATTATATATCGTGCCGTTTAATACTTATTGCCTCTGCTGATGGTGTTGTGAAAGTGTTGCTTTGGTTTTATTAATTACATTACCCAGATATCTCATTAGTTGCTTGCAATGCTTTGAAACTATTAAAAATCTGGAATATGTTTATTTTCCCTCGGCCTTCATCCCCATGCACAATACTTTTTTCCTGTCAAAACTTGGATGTTTTTCAAATTGTCAACCCATGTAAGTTTTGAGTTCTCGTTCCTTCCAAATATCAGGCGATAAAATTTTGATGGGGTTACTACCCTGAACTACTGGACATTCCCATGAAATTTTGATTTACCTGTATGTAATCTCCGAGGTTTGACAATTGTGTGAAGTGGAGTTATCACTTATCATACCTGAAATCAGTGATTTTCTGACTTCTATGTTCCTTTTATTCTTGTGGCATATTAGGTTCAACTCTGTGCGTTGGTAGTGAATGGCACAGATTTCCTTCTTCATTCTTTATCCCTGACTATGTGTCCCATGTGCGCTGGATTGATGATGGATTCCGGGGTCTTCTTCCTTTTCCGTTTAATGCAACACTCGGTGGAACTTCAGCTGCTCCTCCTTATTTCAACAACAAGAACAAAGCAGCAGTTCAACAATATGTAACAAACATTAATTTACTCGTGAAAATTCCCCCTGTTTTAGTTCTGGCCTTACAGCACAAATCAGTTATCACTTGTCTCATTTATCCTTGTTGATGTGCAGCTCCAGGATCTTGAAGCCTGTACATTGCTTGTTGAACTGCACTTGAAACGTCCTTTTGCTTACCGCGGTAGTGATTTGTCAACATGGGAGGTCCGATTCGTACTTTCGCTAGCATCTCATTCAAATCTTATCGTAATTGCACTGTCTGACCATCCTGTTATTACTTGTGTTTGTATCATAAGCAGGTTGTTGCTGCTTTACCTTACTTAGATAGAGAATTCTCGCCACCCTTGCACCGGTCCTTCTTTATCCCATACTTTTGGCAGGAGAGAAATGTTTTTGGTTTGTACAAGCTTCTTCGACGAATACCAAAATGAGCTGCATGATGCATTAGATTTGATTGAACCAAAGCATATGTACTGCTAACTGACTTTCAACATGTATTGATCCATTTATGGATGAGGCTTTGATTTTTTCTTAGAACTTCGATAGAGCAACTTCAGGTTAGTCAATAACTTTTCGTTTTGCTTTTTAGTCTCTCTGTTAAGATCCGGCACTTGTTCTTTCTAATTTTAGCAGTTTTGGAACAAAGACTTGCTTTTTCTGGTCGAGTTACTCTCTATGTACCGTAGAATTTGTTACAAGGATAAAATTTGAGTAAATCAAGAAAAGAATACTATGGGTAAAAAAAACGTGTGATTTATATGGTAGTGAAAGAACTAAGAAGTATGTGAATGGTGTGAAAAGATAAATTAAATGTGTGAATGGGAATTAAAGAAAGAGCGTAGACTATTTATGAATTGGTATTGTTCAACATTTTTTGTATATCAGTGGGATCATGTTTGATGTATATTTTTATTATTTCAAATCATCTAACCTTTTATAGTTTTTAATTATGCAAAATTAAAAATATTAAGGATTAACATAGAATATTAAATAGCATAAAAACTAAAAGTGTAGCAACTAATTTAAATTGGAGGAAATATTATTTTAGCATATCTTAGTTTAGTATAAACTTTTTTCAAATTAAGTGTAATGGACTCGAGGAATGAAGAAGGCCCAAATCAGCCAGCCCTACAATTTACGTTCAACAGGATGAATAAGACGAGTTAATAAGGGATGGCAATTCAGTCCGAATTCGACCCTAGTCCGACTCGATCCGAAGAAAATAATCCGATTGAGTCCTAGGAAAAAGTCATCCGAGTCCGAGTTAGAGACGGACCGGAGTTGGACCTTATTAAAATTCTGACACTTCGACCCGACTCCGACCCTAAAGGAATTCCGACTTTGAATTTGACTTTTACACCAATTTTTTGTTTCCTTTCAAACTCTAGAAGACTAATTCAAGCTTTCTCTCATACAACTTGTAATTTTCGATTTTGAAAAACTACTTGGTATTTTTATTTAGATTAAAATCAGAATACGACAAATCAGATCTAGAGAAATAAAAATATGCCATATCAAAATGCGAGAAAATTTTGTTAAATTGTAGCAGTAGGACTATTTCTCTTGTTAAACTTGAAATATAAATATATATTTTTTTGTTAAATTATATTTGGTTAATTTTGTATGCTTTAATATCATTAGTACAATATCGCAACGATACTGTTTGATGATAATTCGACTCCGTTGGAGGTCTGAGAGTCCGAGTCGGGGCAATTGGAGTATGCCAACTATTATCCGGAGCAAAGTCGGAGTATGTATAATCCGAGCCGAGTCCGACCCTTTGCCATCCTCAAGTTAATAGGGTTTTAGCTGATTTTAGAATGAGCATCAAAGCTATTAGAAGTTTGTTACCCAGCTGCACAACTTGTTAGCAAGTTGTTATTATTGCCTTATTACTGTATATAAAATTATAAATAGAGGGTTAAGGAAATATTATTTTCATGCTTCTAATTAGAGAAATTGGTGTTTACACCTAGGGAGTTACTCAACCACCCTAAGAGTTAAAGCTGAGCACACTGCTTTGCTAATACAATATTATACAAGCATTCCCTCATTTCTTTCTCTCTTCTCTTTTCTCTCTTCTTGCTTTTCTGTATTCTGCTTTCTCTCTTCGGAATTATTGCCTTAGCATTACACTGCTCATCCCTGGTGGAAATGGCTCCTTCTCAAGCCAGCAGTTTGGATATTGTGGAAGAAAATCTGCAAAACGTTCTAGATGCTAAACTGGCATCGCGCCAGGCACTAGAGGACCTTATCAATGACATAGTGGCTTTACTGGACGAATCTCAATGGAAGAATAAGGAGGAAAATGCTCGTAATCATGATGAATTGAGATCATCTATTTTGCTCTTGATGCGGAAGTAAAAGCCATGGCTACCATAAACAACCCTCGTAAAGACCCAATGCACATTGATTCCCCAAAAAACGACCCTTCCCCTCACAACAACCTTTTTATTTCTGGTGGTGGATTTGAGATTCCCCAATGAAAACCTATTACACCAGACCCAAAACGATATCACAGTACTTAGTCACCTAGTTGGAGATTAAAGAAACTTGAACTTCCCCTTTTTCCAATGGCAATTGTAACACCCGAATTTCCTTCCGTGCTTCACGATTTTGGTTTCGTTTAAGTGGTCGGAAATTCAGGGACCACCTGTAACACCCCTGAATTTCCGACCACTTAAACGAAACCAAAATCGTGAAGCACGGAAGGAAATTCGGGTGTTACAGCAATCCCAGTGGCTGGATCTCTAAGATGGAATCTTATTTCAAGTTTCACAATTTGGATAAAAAAGACTTAGTAGATGCCCCCGTAGATGGCGATGCTCAGCTGTGGCAGCAATGGAAAGCACCGAAAAAGTCGATTACGAGCTGGGCACAGTTGAAAGGAATGATGTTACGCCATTTTCGTAGGAAGGCTAGTGGCTCTCAGTGAACAATTGGTTTCCATTTACCAAGACGGTTCCATTAGAGATTACTGTAAGAATTTTATCTCCTTTGCAGCTCCATCATCTCATATATCTGAGGAAGTCATGCTTTCAAATTTCATTAGGGGTCTAGAACCTAATATACGGGCAAAATTAAGGGTTGTGGGACCCTAAGGATATCGATACCGTTATTGAATGGGCTGAAGAATACAAAAATGCAAGAGAGAATAGAGAAGAGAGAAAGAAATGAGGTAATGCTTGTATTTTATTGTATTAGCAAAGCAGTTTGCTGAGCCTCAACTCGAGTGGTTGACTACTTACCTCGGTGTAAACGCCAATGTCCGTAATTACAAGCATTAAAATAATATTCATTCTCAACCAATTTAGTTGTCTCGTTTGCTTGGGCACGGTTATTAAAGATGGTGTGGGGTCCATTAAAAAGTGGTTGTTTATTTTAATTGATTAAATTAATTGTAAAGGTGGTAGTTGAAGTATTGTACTCCCTCTGTTTTCATATGTTCTTCTCACTTTCCCCATTTGGAAATTTTTAAAAGTTCTTCCCATTTAGAATCTTTCTATTTTAGTAACCAATAGAATTCAAGGAAATTATTACACTTACACTCTAATCTATAAAAATTAATTTACATGTTAATTTCCAATGCATTTACTTTACATACACCCAATGAAATTTAATGATATTATTACACTTACCCTTTAATCAATAGAACTTTTATTTTTTATATTATTTTACTCAACTCTCATAGTATCTATTTTGTAATTATAGTTTATATTGGTTTCTTCCCAGATTCCAAATGGGAAGAACAAATGAAAACGGAGGGAGTAAGTAGTAAAAACGGGGGTATTTTGGTCTTTACTTGTGTGAACATGGGATATTTAAGTAAAAAAAGATTGACAAAAAAGGAATGTGACAATCGATATGAATTTGTCAAATAAGAAAATGTGACAACTAAATTGGTTCAAAGGAAGTATTCTTTAACCTTCTATTTACATACACTAATTAAGACAGTAGTAACAACTTGCTAAAAAATTGTCTAGCTGTGCAACAAACTTCTAACAGCTTTGATGCTCCTTCTAGAATATGCTAAACACAAATTCTTACTTGAGACCGTCTTTTGTAAAGATGGCTCTTAAAATTCCAGCCCAATTCTAAACATATATTGTTTCAACTCTAAATACAGATTTGGGCTGGACTTTTGAAAGTCGTCTTTACAAAAGACGGTCTCTCAAGAGAGCACCTGTAAGCTAAAACCCTCTTAATTCTTCTTCTTCTTCCCCTTGCTGTATGTAAAACTCTAGGGCTGGCTGATTTGGGCCTTCTTCATTCCTCGAGTCCATTACATTAAAATATGCCAAACTTATAAACCTCATGTAGTGGTGTATAGACAACTACACATAGTTGCAATTGTGCAGTGAAAATGGAAATTAATTATTTTTATTTGGTTTACAGAAAAGTACTAAGCTAGGAAGTTAATGAAGGTAATTGAATAGAATTTTGGTGTAAAATAAATCTGATCGAATTGCAATTTGGTGGTTGTGTTTGATTTTAGTATAAGTGTTCATTCTAGTCAGGTGCAGGATCGGTTCAAAATCGGGTTAATTTTTATATAATTTAAAATTCATTTTGAAGTCGGGTAAAGACTCAAGTCGGGTTTGTTTAAAAAAGGTCGGACAATTATTGAGTTATTTGGTTATCGGGTTTATTTTGAACACCTCGAGATTTTACAGTTTAGTTTCTAAAAGTTCATCTTCATCATCATACCCGATCTATTTCGCTCATGAGAGCTATTATTAGGGTTATGGGAGAAATGGAAGACACTAAATCATTACCTATAAAGGTGGATGTGGTGAATGAAAGACCTGCAAAGGAAAACAAAGCAAGACAAGAGCATAGAAAAGACAGTGAAAGATCAAAATAGATAAAAGATTATAAAAGCTATCAAAAAGACAAAACATCAAATAAGACAAAGGTGGCACAGGTGTAGGCGTAGGTATTCAAGGTCTATGACACAAACACAATGTCGCTAGCTAGTTTTACGCTTGTTAAGTCTTTAGAGAAATGCTGTTTATTCATGTCATTTCTAATTTGCTTTTCTCAACTTACTACTGCAACTTTTTTTTTCCATCAATTATGATGCTTTCTATTGATCTAATAGGTGCGTTGGTGTGCTTCCTTTGCACATGGTTCAAATTATTTCAATCTCTTTCACGCATCTTTGTAAAAATGAGTGCTACCTCTAGCGTCTTTTATAGTACCTGGTTCCTAATTTATCCATTCTGGCGGGTCTGCACATCTACCTTGAGATTTGCGTCTCTAATACATTCATCTTATGCTGATATAGTGATATATCTTTTTAAATGGTCAACACTTTGTCCCATACAATACTATACAACTAGACGGGTCAAACTGCAAGTTGATAAAATTTACCTTTTTAATCTAGTCGGAAAATTCCTATCACATAATATACTAGTGTATGCTTTCCATTTAAGCCATCCAACTTAAACGCGATGCATTATACTTGGTTAGTTAGACGGAAATAATAATACTTATAAAGAAAAATTATCCCAAATAATATCAATTTATTTTTCTACATATATTCAGCTTTCAATTAAAAAGTAAGAAAATTGAATAAAATTATATAAAGAAAAAAGAAAAATAATACTCCCTCCGTCCCACTATTATTGTCCATATTTCCTTTTTGGGACATTCCACTTTAATTGTCCACTTTCTATTTTTTGCAAAGACTTTTTACCTAAATACCTCCAACTACCTCAACTTATATTATTTAAAATACACTACTTACCACCTTTTCAATTATTATAATCACTTAAAATACCCCACTACCACTTTTTCAATTATTATAATCACTAAAAATACCCCACTACCACATTTTCAATTATTATAATCACTTAAAATACCCCACTACCACCCCTTTCTTATTTTGCGTGTCCACATGAAAGTGGACAATAACAGTGGGACGGAGGAAGTATAACTTTACGCCATTGCTGTACAGCACATGGTGTTTCAAAATTTTTCGTCTTAATACATTAAAACTAGGGATGACAATTCAGTCTGAACCCGACCCTAGTCCGACTCGATCCAAGGAAAATAATCCGATTCGAGTCCGAGATAAAAGTCATCCGACTCCGACTCCGACTTTATGATCCGAGTCCGAGTTAGAGACGGACCGGAGTTGGACCTTAATAAAAATTCGAGACTCCGACCCGACTCCGACCCTATAGGACATTTGACTTTGAATTTAATTTTTACACTTATATTTTGTTTCCTTTAAAACTCTAGACGTGACTGATTCAAGCTCTCTCAGTCTCTCTCATAGTAGTTGTAATTTTCGATTTTGAAAAACTACTTGGTATTTTTATTTTGATTAATGAATCAAGATACGACAAATGAAATCAAGAGAAATAAAATACACCAAATCAAAATACGAGAAAAATTTGTTAAATTGTAGTAATAGTAGGATTATTTCTCTTGTTAAAATTGAATTGAAATTGAAGTACATATATTGTTTGTTAAATTGTATTTGAAAAATATATTTTGTTAATTTTGTATGCTTTAATATAATTAATACAATATCATAATGATATTGTTTGATAATAATCCGACTTTGCATCCGACTCCGTTAGAAATCCGAGAGTCCGAGTCGGGGCAAACTTGGAGTATGCATAATCCGACTCCGATTGGAGGTGGACTGAAAACAAAAGTCCGACTATTATATGGAGCAAAGTCGGAGTATTTATAATCCGAGCCGAATCCGACCCATTGCCATATCTAATTAAAACCTTATTGACTCCATTCTCCAAATTTTCATTCTGTTTCATTGTTCTAAATAAAAAACTAAAAACTAAAATTGAGTTAACGAGAGTGTTAACATTGGAAGAATTGTTCAAAAGTAGAAAGAAACTAATTGGGTAGCACATTGTTGTAGAGTTTCAATAGAAATGAGATGCCGCTTGAACATGTTTTTTCTTATATATTGCTTGCTACTATGCAAGTACAACACCTAATAAGAACTAGAAGTAGTGGAAGCCAATCTCTCAGAAAGAAAATATGGATCACAATTGTTCTTGTTAGTAACAAATTCTATAAATAGTTCACCATTTTTACATACATTATAATTATATAAATGTTACAATTAAATGATTGAGGACTAACAGAATAGTTACCAAACTTTTCTTGGACCCATCAGCCCAAGAATATCTTCCCACATCCCTCCACTATTCACATTATCTAGCCCAATAACACTTGGGCTGCATGCTGCTACTGTCCAATACCCGGCCCGAATCTCTTCCTGCAGCTGCTCACTTTCCCATCCACAATACCCATCAAAGAACCTAATATCATCTAGTCCAATCACATTCCTCTTCACCATCTCTGCTGCACAACCCACACTCTCCTTTGTCCCATAATACAAACCTTTCATCACCTCATCAAACACACCACTTTTGCCCACACTGTCGTCTCCTTTTGGCCCGTTTATAAGGAACAATCCCTCTTCCAGTGGGCCTCCAAAGTACAAGGGTCGGTCCAAAAACGTACGTGATGCATCTAACACTGTGGACTTGGTTTCCTTGATGGACATCAGTGATGGGCGGTTTAGTATGAGTCCAGTTGGGCCTATTGGCCCAGTTGCTAAGATGAGGATCACAGTCCTCTCAAAGATGTGCACCCCATCAAGCTTCTCTGTGGCTATGAGTAGGCATCCCTTTTCCGGCCCGTGGATTGTGTGGGCCCATTTATCACCAATTATCTGCATCTGTGCATCAGCATCTACCAAGTCTGCTGCTGATGTAGTGGAATTTTCAAGGTTGGAGAGCTTCTCAGCTGCCACAAGTTTTGCTCTGAATGATCTCCAATCACCACTTAGTGTGGGATTTATGTCTTCATCTTTGGATGACGAGGATCCTAGTTGGCAACCTACATAAAATATGTGACTTAGAAATCCTATACAAATACTTATTCTCCGTTTGGTTATTAGTATTGAACAGAAGAAGATATAGTGATAAGAATATAGCTAGGAATTCATTTGGCAATTCGATGATCACGCTTCGTATTCTACTTTTTTTCATTGAACTTGTGAGAGTGGTGTCAAGTTTGTAATTTAAAATTAGAAAGACAAAATATGTGGTGTTTGGCAAAAGAGCTTATTGAACAATTTTACCTTATTTTGACACAAATAGATGGTATGATAGTCAAACCATCTAATTGTAATTTTTGGCAGATTACCTGTTTGAAACAACTTATTATTATGAATAAGCTAATTTTGAACAAGATACGTTTAGTAGTATGTTCAAAATCAGTTGTTCAAACGAGCTCATAACATCAACTGGTCAAATCAGTTACCATCTATTAGCTATCAATCAATTGCCAAACACTCTCCACATGATGAATCATAAGAACTTCGTTACCATGAAAATCACATCATATGGCATATTTCACGAAAATTAAATCTTAAAAAAAGGAAAAAAGATCTTAAAAGGAGAAACTTACATGATATGGAAGATGAATTGGCACGCTTATAACTGTGAAGTAAAGAAGTCTTGTTTGGAAGGGTAAAGACTTTAGATTTTAGCAATGGATTAAAGTAAGTGATCTTAGTTAAGGAATTTGAGCTCAGATTCAGAAAACAAGCTTCCATCTTTATGTTTTGTGTTCTGAAAATAGAAACTTTTGGTTGAAGATGAATTGGTAATGGCTAATAATATGGGCAAGTAGTAGTATTCTTTGAAGACACTAAGATTGTTATTTGTTAGCCACACAATGCAAGTCAGTTACAATTTAAAGTTGGATAGGGTGGCTTTTTTGCACTTTTTGTGGGCCATATAGAAAGTGGATATGATATGATGTGGCCAATAACTATTGGCTTAGATTATTCATATTCATCAACAAACTTAGCATTTTATTCTCATTTTTTTTTTATTGTTTTTTACATTATCTAGAGATGGAAAAAAAATGGTTGTGTTGAATTTGAACCAATTTTGATAATTAAATGTTTTTAGAATTCTTGGTGTAGCTCAATTTGTTTAGTTATGTAATTGGACTTGTTTAAATTTGGTTCAATTAATAGAAATGATTGATTCGACAGTAAAGAACTCATATAATATGATAGGCAGGGCCGGCTATGATTTTTTTGAAGACCTAGACGAGATATTAGGTTGGGGCCCTCTTAAATATTTTTCATGTCTACATAAATAATGTAAGGCAAATTATATGTGTAATTAAATTAATCACTCATATAGTTTTACTATAATTAAAAACAATTAACAAAACAATATCACTTGATGGTCGATTTGAGTGATCTAGATTTGTATTGAGTCTCGTATTTTTTCCTTCAAGTTTTTTGAATTATAGTATCCTCCTGTAATTGAATGAGTACACTTAAAAAAACTAAAATCAAATCCAAAACATAACTCAAAAGTATTTCTTATAGTTTATAAACAACTTAAAATGTAAAATTGTCAATTAGTGCTTACAACATCATCATTTACTTTGTTCATTTGTAATAAATGTTTGTTTTGTATCATAATATGGCCTTCATTAAACAGTTGGTGGAAATTGAATACAAGAAATCAAGCATATTTTCAAATTAATTAAT
Organism: Amaranthus palmeri; assembly: GCA_019776075.1. Taxonomy (NCBI): domain Eukaryota; kingdom Viridiplantae; phylum Streptophyta; class Magnoliopsida; order Caryophyllales; family Amaranthaceae; genus Amaranthus; species Amaranthus palmeri. The sequence continues at coordinate 139,343 of JAAKBH010000478.1, forward strand.
CAAAAAATCAAGAATCAAAATCGACCAAATATTGAAATTCAAGACAAACATAAAAGAGAACGGATGAAATGGAAATTTAAGATTGAAATCGAATTTCAGAGGAAGAACATGTAATCGAATTTGAAGACAAATTTCAAATCTAGAAAGGGAAAGGGAATTGGAATTGGAATTAAACTTAAATTGAAAACAACTTAGTGGTTGGAGAAGACAAATCGATAAAATATACTGACATTCACAACAGATGTACACCATACACAAGGAAAATTGATACTCCCTCCGATTCAATTTACTTGTCCAGTTTACCTTTTTCACACATGCCGAGGCAACATTTTAACCTTTAATATCTTTAATTGTGTATAATTAAAAATTATAAAAATTTGATATTAATAATCTTTGCATTGAGACGAACAAAATAAGATCCCACATGACTATATTTTACCTTATAGATTAAGAACAAAATACAAATTAAGAGTGATTAGTGAATAGTAACCAAAAAGTAAAGTGGACAAGTAAACTGAATCGGAGGGAGTATGAGCTAATTTTGGGAATTAACGAAGAGTTAATTTTGGAAACATATAATTAGGGATGGTCACGGGTCTAGGACCCTGTTGGACCAACCCCAGACCCGCCCCTTTTTTAAGGGTCTGGATCTTATTTTTTGAGACCCTTCGGATCCGGGTCGGATCTGGATCTAAAAAATAATTGGCGGGTCCGGGTCCGGGTCCAATATTCGGACCCTAGACCCGCCCCCTTGGACCCTTATAAATATTAAATTGTCCATTTTTATTTGTCTTTTACGTATGAACCGCCCTCAACACTTATTTTTTTTCATATAATCATAATATATATATAAATAAGGAAAAAGTGTCAAAAAGTACCTAATAAAAATTTTTTTTTCAAAAAAGTACCTAATAAAAAATTTTTTTCCAAAAAATACCTAATAAAAATTTATTTTTTCAAAAGAGTACCAACTAACGGTTGGGGTTAACTTTTCCGTTATCTTTTTTTTGTCCATTTTTAAAAAGTACCTAATAAAAAATTTCTTTTCAAAAAAGTACCTAATAAAAAATTTCTTATCAAAAAAGTACCAAGAACACAACATAATTATCCAATACAAACACAACATAATATTTAACTTTATGTACATATCCATAAAAAAGTTCACACATCATTCAATACAAACACAACATAAGAACATCATCCAACACAAACCTAGAGCAAGTAACGGTTGGTGTTAAGTTGACCGTTTATTAAAAAGTGTCAAAAAGTACTTAATAAATTTTTTTTAATAAACGGTCAACATAACACCAACCGTCACTTGTTCTAGGTTTGTGTTCGATGGTGTTCTTATGTTGTGTTTTTATTGGATGATGTGTGATGATATTCTTAGAGTTATATATTATGTTGTGTTTGTATTGGATAATTATGTTGTGTTCTTGATACTTTTTTGAAAAGAAATTTTTTATTAGGTACTTTTTTGAAAAGAATTTTTTTATTAGGTACTTTTATGAAAAGAAAATTTTTATTAGGTACTTTTTAAAAATGGACAAAAAAAGATAACGGAAAAGTTAACCCCAACCGTTAGTTGGTACTTTTTTGAAAAAATAAAATTTTATTAGGTATTTTTTGGAAAAAAAATTTTTATTAGGTACTTTTTTGAAAATTTTTTTTTTATTAGGTACTTTTTGACACTTTTCCCTATAAATAATGTCTATGCTACTTGCTAAGTGCTAACCCAATTACCATAATTTTATGGACTCGAACTAGTGTTTATAATAGAATTTAAGCGTATATGGGTGACGCTAAGCGAGTTTAGATGTTAAATTAGTATTAAATATTTGAAAATACGATAATAACTCTCTTACAAATATACGAAACATATAATGACTTGCAAATGCTTCAAATTTGACAAATCAAAGAGATTTTCTTTAGACCCATTAAGGACCCTAGACCCATCAGATTCGGAGGGTCTGGGTCCGGGTCTGGAAATTTTGGATCCTTAGGGTCCGGATCCGGGTGTGGATCTCAAAAAATTAAAAGGGTCTGGGTCCGGGTCTGGTTGGACCCGCCCCAGACCCGCCCCATGACCATCCCTACATATAATTAATGGATTTATTATTGGAAATCAATGAAGGAAGTTTGGAAACAAGAAATTAATTTAGTAATTAAAGGAGAAATTTTGGGAACAATGAGCCATTCACACTGAATTAAAGAGTGCACACCTATTTTAATTCATTCAACTTCAATTTTCCATATCAAATAACAATTAGGCCCCTTAATTATTATTTTTCTACTATAATGGGCCCTCTATTTAACTAAAATTCTGATTTCTTGACTTGGGCCTTGGGCGTGGTCCATTTGGCCTACCCTCAGGGCCGAGAGTCACAGTACTCACACAAGACCAAAATTAATATATTGTACACAAAATCTAGTTGAGCAATCAAATATGCCCATTGGTTCATTATTGTATAAATTAGTTTAATATATTTGAATCTAAAACATTTTGATTCATGCATATCTTTGGTAAATGACTTTGGTAGGATTATTAGTTAGTTTGACTAGGTGTAAGTATCAATTGATTTGTTACTTGTTAAGTGGATTTTTTTTTTTGAATATCACCTGCAGCTTTTATTACTGTAAATCAAGAGCCACGAAAGTTTGTGGACTTGGTGGGAAAGGTTCCATACATATTCTTTCCATAGCATCGTCGGTATCCCACCGAGCAATCATATGAGCTGCGTGTTACCATTTCTACGCACAAAACTACACTTGAAATTTAACAAACAGGAACTAAAATCAACAATATGAGCAATAAGAGCATGAAAATAAGTAGACCCTTCTTCCTTCTTCTGGATAGCATGCATTACACCAAGTGAGTCTCCCTCTAAATGTATGTCTTCATAACCCAAATGTTTTGCCACCTCCAAACCAAACAGAGCAGCCGCGACTTCCGTAATAGGAGTGCTCCAATTCGCCCTACAACGTCGCGTACCAGCAAGCAAGACCTTTCCTTCTACGTCTCAAAGCATGATTCCCAAGCCTCTGAGTAAATCGGATCCTACATGATCATCAAAGTTAATTTTGATCCATTCCACCGCCGGGGGCTCCCATTTTTGAAAAACACGAACAATTTGCACAGGAGGGATTCCGAGCTTTTGATTGTATATCTGGTAGTCACTTATCATTCTCGTGAGGGCTGCCGAGAGTTGGGTCACATCACATTGGCCATGGTCCATCACTTGAATGTTCCTGCAAATCCAACATGCCCACAAACACGGGGCTATAGCATTAAGTTCCTCCCTTGATGCATGGGTCAATAGCCATCTGAGGGTATCAATGAAAACAGCTCTAGGAGCATCTTAGAGCAGTGAAAAGAGAGGGTGGTTTAGCCATAAAGATTGAGAAATTCGGCAGTCCAATATAGCATGGCAAATAGTTTCAATACCTCCATCACACCATGAGCAGTCTGAGTTAGGAGCCATATGTCTACGATGCCGCACCTCGTTAACCGGGAGTGAATTTTTACAAGCCCGCCATAGAAATTGTTTGAGCTTAGGGGGCCATGGCAGCTTCCTAATTTTCTTCTAAATATCATCATCGTGAAGCGAGGGAGATGGATCAGCTGCGGGGCGCATACTCAACCAATAGCCAGTGCGAACATTATAGTTCATGTCCTTTGATATAAAGTCCAAATTAGCATGTCCTCTACATTATTTGGCGGAAGAGGGATTGTAAGAATGTGCTCAATAGTCGAACTGTCGAAGGTGACCTGTACTGAGTCCAGCTTCCATTCTCTTGTCTCTTGATTATGAAATTCCATACAAGCCATCCTTCCTCATTGTTCCCAAGGAGCCTCGGAGTGATAAATTTACCATCAGTCATAAGCCATCGATCACTCTGAATGTGAATTTTATCCCCCCTACCAACACGCCAACCAAGGCCTTCGATGAGTAGAGATTTGAAACCCATATGCTTCGCGAAGCTAGACTTGGATCAAAAACCCTATTAGCGTCGAGAGGATCCGTATGCTTGTAGTAGCGAGCCTTTAAAACAGCTAAGAGAAGCGGGTTGTCATTATTGTGTAGTCTCCACATTTGCTTTGCTAGGAGAGCTTGATTAAACATTTCAGGTCTCTAAAACCCATCCCCTTGTTAATTTTTGGTCGATATAACTCTGCCCAACTGTGCCAATGGGTTTTCCTTGCATCCCTTGAACAACCCCACCAAAAGTAAGCCAGCATAGAGTGAATTTCATCAAGCAAACCGTCAGGGATTTTAAAAATGCTCATCATGTAAGTCGGGATAGCCTGGATCACAACTTTAAGTAATACCTCCTTCCCAGCTCTAGACATAAGTTTCTCCTTCCATCCTTGAATTTTCTTCCAAACGCGCTCCTTCAAACAAGAGAACACAGATTTCTTCGAACGCCCAATAAGAGTCGGTAGGCCCAAGTATTTTGAGTGACGCTCTACTTCACGGACATGTAGCAACTCATGGATCTCCCTTCTTGTTGCGAGTGGCACACTTTTACTGAAAGAGACTTATGTTTTATCAAAATTGACTTTTTGGCCCGATGCTCTTTCATACAAGCTAATAGTATTAGCTAACTCCGAACATTCTCGAACAGTAGCTCTAGCAACAAGAATATTGTCATCCGCAAAGAAAAGATGCGATAGAGGGGGGCCCTTTACAGATTTGAACCCCATGGATTGACTTATTTGAGACTAGCTACTTTTGCAATTAGGGAAGAAAAAGCCTCTACACACAAAAGAAAAGGATAAGGGGAGATAGGATCTCCCTGTCGAATGCCCCTTGACGGAATAAAATTGCCATGAATACTGCCATTGATTTTAAAAGAGAAAGACACACTAGTGATGCAGCTCATAATACGTCGCACCCATCCATCACCAAAGCCCATCTTCAACATGACTCTCTCCAAAAAACCTCATTCAATTCGATCATAAGCCTTGCTTATGTCAAGCTTTAAAGCAAGGGAATTGTTCCTACCATTCTGTCTGCGCTTCATTGAGTTGAAAGATCAAAAGCCAGAAGAGCATTATCTGTGATTAAACGACCCGAAATGAAAGCACTCTGATTGATGGAGATAATACGATCCAACAAGCCTTCCCATCATTTTAGACACTATTTTGTATATGACGTTACAGCAGCTGATAAGTCTAAAATCTGTCAAGTGCTTAGGCTCATTGCATTTTGGGATAAGAGAGACACATGTTTTATTCACACCTTTGAGATCAAACATACCCCTCCACCATTTAACAACCATACAGACAACATCACCACCAATAATGTCCCAAAACTTCTGAAATAATAATGTATGAAAACCATCAGTACCTAGGGCTTTTGTAGGGTGCATTTGGAACAATGCCGAACGTATCTCCTCCGCATGGGGTTCTTTCTCCAGCTTGTCATTCATCTCATCAGTCACCACCGTACCAATACCATCCAGCGCACCCGCGAAACCAGTGGGCAAACTAGTGGCAAAGAGCTTGTCGTAGTATGCCGTGATAAGTCTTTCCATATCGGCCTTGCTAGTCAACCACTTCCCCATCATCATCATAAAGACCCTTAATGGTGTTTCGCCTTCTACGAGAGCTCGCCTTATGGTGAAAATACTTGGAGTTCTTGTCTCCATCTTGCAGTTCATTTGCCCTAGATCAAAGGTGCCAGTAGGACTCTTCCATGTTGTGCAAGCTATCATGTTATTCAGCAAGGGATTTACATGTATTCATCATGCGTGCATCGGCTGTGCATCTTTGAGCCGCCTTTAGTTTTCGTTCAGTATCACAAATTTTCTTCCTCAGAGCCCCAAAAGTATTCTCCGCCCATTCAGCTAGCTTACCCGCACAATTCTCGATCCGAAAACCAATCTCTTCACCAAGTTCAGCACAAGTGGACTGTTTAAGATAATTATAAAGATTTTTGATACATAAATTAAGGAAAAGAAACTACCATTATTTGTTGGTCTGATTCTAAAGCACCCACCTTTTATATTTGTTTGCATTTAACAGACTTAATTATTTTGGTAACCTGTTGTTTGTAATCGATTTAAAAATGAAGGAAAAGTTGAAAAAATTAAGAAAAACTCAAAAATACAAAAGCAAAAACCCAAACTACCCATCCTTTTCTTTGTTGGGTATTTTTTACTTCTTTTAGAAAGAAAATAGACAAATGAGTTTGGGATGAAAATAATATGGAAAATAAGCTTCTGGCAAAGTCACTATTGACAACACTTTAAACTCATTTGGGCTAAAAGATGGGTTTTGAGGTCATAAATTCAAATTCGCTAGATTTGGTCAAAGTCATTGTCCGCAACTTTGATCAAAGTTTAACTTTAACCAAAGTCTTTTGAATAATCAAAAACCTATGTCTTTTCTATACTAATATATATTTGATCAACTCTTAAAGGTCTATTGGAAGACTTTAAGAATTATATTAAATAGGAGTATACATTTTTTTGAAGTACAAATAGGAGTATACATTAGCATAGAAAAGACATTGTGTTTATTAGTAAAAAAAAAAAAACTTTGTTTAAAGTTTGACTTTAATCAAAATTGTTGTTAATGACAACTTTCCTTATATCGTAAAATTTATCTTTTCAACTCAAATGGGTTTGATAGTGACTTTGCTGGAAGTTTATTTTCCTTACTATTTTCACTCAAATTTCATTTATAAAGTGAAAGAACGACGAAAAAGATGAAGGAGAGCAACAATTAATATCGCTCGTGGGCTAGGAGTTTTTGGCAAAGGTTTTATTTACAATTTATTTGTACACAAGAAATTAAATTTTAAAAAGTCAAATAAAAATCAAATGTCAAAAAAAATTCATTTTTCCTAATAGGTCACAAAGTCCAATAAAAGCAAATAAGTACATAAGGTGAGAGAGTTTTAAAATCAGAACACTTAAATGTAGATGCTTTTTTATAAGCTCTTCGTTAAAAATTATTTGTTAACTATTTATTAAAGAATAAATATATTAAAAAATTAAAAGCCAAAAGCCATTTGGCTTCAAAAACTTTACCATTCACTTTTAAATGTTTAACTAAATAATCATTTGCCATGCACTCCATATAATTATGCTCCCTTCAATACATTTATCGGTCTAAAGTTTTATGAATTTTCTAACTTCTATTGATTTTGCTTACGTAAAATAAAGCCTGTCAAATGACAATTTATCGGTCTAAAAGTTTTATGAATTTTCTAACTTCTATTTATTTTGCTTACGTAAAAGCTTGTCAAATGTCAATTTATAATTTAAACTTCGACTCGATTGTTTTATGTTACAGCATGTTAAAGTAGCTCAACCCAATACTTCTACCATTTTTGGTTATTACTCCACTATCTACCAAGATTTCACATTTCTTAATAAAAATAATACCCACTATTTATAAATATTTCACCTTTCTTAATAAAATAATACCCACTATCTACAAAGATTCCACCTTTCTTAATTTGTGTGAAATCTTCAAATAGGACAATAAAAAAAGAACGGGGGGAGTTGATAAAATAAAGACAGAAATAAGAGTTTAGGTTTAGGGTTTTAATTTTTTGTGTTATTACTTCATCCTCCATTTAAAATGTTTATATACACAGAGATCTACACTAAAACGGGAAAGAATAAACTGATATACATAATATACGCCTAAGAATATTTTACTTCCTAAAATAAAATATCCTAGAATAATTAATATATTCTAACACTCCCCCTCAAGTTAGGTCATGGTTCACCAATGCCTAACTTGCACAATGCATCTCCAAATGTTTCTGCTGTAACTGCTTTGGTGAGGATGTCTGCCAGTTGATCCTTAGACTGTATCGAAGGAAGACTAATAATCTGATTCTCGAGCTTCTCCTTGTTAAAGTGTCTGTCTACCTCCACATGTTTAGTTCTGTCATGTTGAACTGGTTTATTAGATATATTGATAGCTGCTTCATTATCACGAAATAACTTGCTTGCCTTTGTCTGTGGAAAGCTTAGCTCACTTAACAATTTCCTTAGCCATAGTGCTTCAGTTACTCCTTTTGCGATTCCTCTGTACTCTGCTTCAGCACTTGATAGGGCTACCACATTCTTCTTCTTACTCCTCCATGTAACAAGATTTCCTCTTACTAAGGTAAAGTATCCCGAGGTAGACTTCCTGCTATCTTTATCACCGGCCCAATCTGAGTCTGTATACACTACAAGATCAAGATTCCCATTATTCCTGTAGAAAACTCCTCTACCACTAGTACCTTTCAAATACCTCAAAATTCTCATAACTGTCTCCATGTGAGGAACTTGTGGTCGATGCATGAACCGACCACTTCTACTGCATAAGAAATATCCGGTCTGGTGTGTGAAAGATAGATAAGTTTCCCAACTAGTCTCTGGCATTGTTCTTTATCTGTGGGTTCTCCATCTTCTAATGTCTGTAGCCCATGGTTGACTGCAATTGGAGTTTCAGCTGGTTTGCAGTCAAGCATTCCTGTCTGACTGCATTCCTGGCTCGGGTAATTTCAAGAAGGGTACGATTTTTTCGTTCAGCTACTCCATTTTGCTGTGGAGTATGAGGACAACTAGTTTGGTGAATGAGGCCATGGTTTGTCATAAAGTCTTTCATTTTGTGGTTTATAAACTCCCCCCCGTTGTCTGAACGAAGGATTTGGGGTTGAGTTTTAAATTGGGTAACAATCATATTATAGAAATTCACAAAAGTCTCAAACACATCAGATTTGGATTTAAGAAAGTAAACCCAGCACATATATACGAGTACAATCATCCACAAATGAAACAAAATATGAAAAACCATGATTATTATTTTCAGGAGTAGGTCCCCAAACATCCGAACGTATCAAAACAAAAGGTTTATCACTACGACTTTGACTAGAAAAATAGGAATGTTTATGACTTTTGGCAAGAACACAAGCTTCACAATTTAAAGGTTCATTACAACTACTAAGTGATGGAATAAGACGTTTTAAGTACCCTAAGGATGGGTGACCTAGACGTCTGTGCCACATCCGCAACTGTCGATCCAATGAACCTTGAGCAAGCAAAGTATGTCCCTTGTCAGTCGTCTCATCCACATAATAGAGTCCTCCACTTTGAGTACCACGCCCAATTGTCTCCCCTGTTTGAGCATCCTGCACAATACAATGAGAAGATGACATAAGAACAACACAATTCAATTCTTTCGTTAACTGACTAACAGATAGCAGTTTATGAGATAAATCAGGAATAAGAAGACAATTTTTTAAGTGCATTTTCGGAGAAATATCCACATAACCGGCTTGTGTCACACTCACGCACTCCCCATTGGCGGTTTGAATATGTGTTTGGGGTTTTTTGTGGGAAGACAATAAATCACATGGGTCAAAAGTCATAGTGTCAGTTGCCCTAGAGTCCAAGATCCACTTAGAAGACTTACAAAGTAAACTGGACCCAGTGACTTTGGATTTTGTGGGATATGGGCCGGCATTTAAGATTGGGCTGGAAAAAATAAAAGTGGGTTTTGTTTTTAAATTTTCGGGTGTAGGGCCTTGTGTGGGGTCATTAGGGTTGCTGAGTGGGTTTTGGGTATAAATACCCAATTTAGGTAAGTTTAGGAAACTCCCCCTTCCCCTTTCTCTCTCTACCGCCGTTCCACTTTCTTCTTTGTTTGAGTTTTCTGTTTCAATCACTTGTGCACCTTGGTTCTGGGTTGGTGTTGCTTGTTCATGGAGGTTGGATGTTCCAGTTCCGGTGACAACATTGGCCTTGCCGCCGGGTCTGTTAACCGGTCCCTTGGTGGCGGTCTTACGTTGCCGGTGCTCTTCCCACCACTCCGGGAAACCGATTAGTTTAAAACATGTCTCCTTTGTATGCCTCGTTCCTCCACAGTGACTACATTTAAGGTGAGTCTTATCTTCCCCATCTCTCCGGAATGAGGAGTTTTCCGACCGGTTTCTTGCCACCAGTCCAGTACCAATTTCTGAGGGAGATTTTCCCGATGATGAAGAGTGGGTCATGATACCCCTCCTCAATATTTCCCGTCGAATCATACCATATGCTTTTTCAACTGATGGAAGTGGATCTAGGTTAAGCAAATCTCTTTTCTCCTTGTCAAAGGTATCATTGATACCTACTAAAAATTGAAAAAGCCTCTGTTTCTGCATTAAAGTATTAAAGATGGTTATGCTTCAGCATGAATCATAGGATTTGGCATCCTATGATCCATCTCCTTCCAAATAGTAATGAGATTACCATAATAAACCTCGATTGAGTCTTGATTCTGTTTTAGGTCATTTGCTTTTGAGCTTAAATCAAATATCTGTAATTCATCTCGGCCACTGCATAAGAGGATTTCGATTCCTCTCCATAAATCACGGGCTATTGTATAGTCCAAAAATTGATTAATAAGCTCTTTGTCAATATTTGAAATAATCCATGAAAGGACTATGGAGTCCCTTTGTTTCCAGGCTCCATATATGACGGATCTCTCGGATGCGGAGGGTCGTCAATGATATGGTTGAGACGCCCTCTGCAATCTAAGGCAATATGCATCAATTTACACCAAGTAGTGTAATTTTGATAATTTAATTTTTCGGCAATCTTCAAATCAGGTGAGATAGTTTCGGTGGGCTGTGGGGTTGGAATTTGTGGTTTGTTTAATTGCTGGAATTTCTGTATCATGAATTCCAACTGTTCCATTGTCACAAGTTGTTGTTTTGGATCGATTTCGGCTATGGTTAATACAGGTAAGGTAAAAACAGAGTAAGGTAGATGATGAGGCTAAAAAAAAGGTGTCGATTGTCCCGGAAAACACCTTAAAGCTCTAATACCATGATAAAATAAAGACAGAAATAAGAGTTTAGGTTTAGGGTTTTAATTTTCTGTGTTATTACTTCATCCTCCATTTACAATGTTTATATACACAGAGATCTACACTAAAACAGGAAAGAATAAACTGATATACATAATATACGCCTAAGAATATTTTACTTCCTATAATAAAATATCCTAGAATAATTAATATATTCTAACAGAAGTATTGTATTTTTTATTTGGAATACGCGTTCTATTTATTTGGATCTCTTTATAAGAGGGTAAATATTAACACTTTGACTTGTATTAGACCGTCTCATGGTGAGATTAGTGGCGGAGCCACATTGGGTAATCCGAGGTCATGTACCCCTAGACTTTCTTTTAAAAAAATATTTAACGTAGACTTTTCTATTGGTAAGAGTAAAAGTGTAAAATTAATACTGAAGTCTTTTGATGATAAGTACTCTCTCATTTCAGTAATTTTGTGTTATTTATTTATTTTATTATATTTTTTAATTAGGTTAGTTAATTTAATTTGTTCAATTTCTTTTTCTGGTATGTCGTATATAAAATTTTGCAAATAAAACTCTGCCACAATCTCGTCCACTAATTGTTTCCCCCTGGGACTCCAGACCCTAGATCCGCCACTGGGTGAGACGACCTCAAAACAAGGTCATAAGCTGAAAGTTTCTATTTATTGAGCTATTTAATCCAAATATAAAACACTTCGTACTGAGATACCGTCTCAAAAAAATTGTGATATATTAATTGATAGAGTTACTCTTGTGAAAGGCCAATATTAATAATTTATTAGTTGGATTATTCAACACTTTTATAAAATGCGTTTCACGATGAAATAGTCTTATACAAGAATTTGTGTTAATTTATAATAAGTATATTGAAGAAAATAAGTAGATGTGTTTAAAAGAATGAATTAATTCTAGGTGAATTTAACGAAGGTTTGTAGCTTGTAGGGACCATTATTTATAGAGGAAATTGTCCAAAGTAATGGGAAAACCGAAAATAGAAAGTAAGCGTAAATTAAACGGGAGAAAGGATTACATGTGGAATAGTTTTTATTCAATTTATGTCAAATTATTATATATATTTTTTATGTTTTATTATACTTGATATATTTTACTAACTCCTATTCGGCCTAAGTGTTTCATTTTGTTTTTGGCACTCTTCGCTTATCACTCTTAATTTGTATTTTACTTTTAATCTATAAGTTAAAATATAGTCATGTGAGATCTTGTTTGATTCGTCTCAATATAAGGATTATTAATATCAAATTTTTATAATTTTTAATTAAGAATAATTTGAGATATTAAAGGTTAAAATGTTGTCTCTACAAGTGTAAAAACTAAATGGGACATTTAGGCTGAATAGGAGGGAGTACGTTTTACGCAATTGAATATGTAGATCAGATACGGTCATATGTATCCTAATCTATCCATAACATAACTAAAAAATTATGTAAATTTGATCTTATGAAAGTATGTGAGTATACGATTCAAATAACATCTTACATGACTATATATCTTCGGACACATTAGCCGCAATAGTAAAATAAACTTGAATGATAAATAGTAAAATAAGTCTAATTTTATGAGTATTTCAGATTGAAAGTATTGAAAATATAATGCAAATACAAATAAAATAAACTGATTTGTATTTCCTTTGTGTGGATGACAATGAAACTCCTTGCTTTGTAGATCACCAAATGGACATCATGAAGATAAGGTTGTGACAATCAAAGAAGTCGCTCGGAAACTTGATATGAGTAGAAGGCGTTCATGCACTTTCCTATTACGATATTTCTCCCACAAAGGTGCTTGGGATGATAAATGAAATTCACAATGAGATACAATCTACACAACAATAACCTAGCACAAAGGACATTGCAATAGTAAATACAAGTGTTGTAGTGAATTAAGAACTTTGAGGATATTGAGAGTTAATTACTCTCTCAATATTATCCCATGAAAGGAAGATTAAGAACAAGAGTATTATTAAGAAAGAAATCATAAATGATATGAAAAATGGGATAGATTGACCCTTGGCATGCAACCTCTATTTATAGAGCAATGCATCAAACAACACCTCTTTTTGAAACAAAAGTGTTTCACCAAACAAAGCTTATGAAACAAAGTAATGTTTCACCTAGCAAAGCTTATGAACCAAAGTAATGTTTCACCAAACAAAACTTATGCATTAAAGTAATAATTCATCAAACAAAACTTATAAATCAAAGTAATGATTCATCAAATTCTTTGAGGCATTTAATTGGACTTATCATATGTTCATTTTAGTCCCACTACTATACTAAGTATGTAGTATATACAAATCTAGGTCTATATACTCTAAATGTTCAACAGGAGGAAGTATCATATAATTTTTTATGGGCACAAAAAATTACAAGTTGATATTGTTCTGAGCTTTGGGCAGAGAGTGGACCGACCATGCTAAAAAAAAGTTTGTTCGTGGACTCAAATTTTCGAAAGTTTGTAGACCTTTGCAGACCTAATCTTAATGGAAAATTTGAAATAGATTAGACTCTTAATGAAAAAAAAAGCATGCAATAAGATCCAAATCAAACTTATTCCAAATAAATGAGTCTGATACCCCAGAGCACAGGTTCGGGTATGTTCGCACTTAATAAGTGCGAACAGTAATAAACGGGTAAAACAAAATCAAGTGTCTGTTCGCGCTTAGTAACTGCGAACAGGTCAAACAGGGTCAACATACTGATTTTAAGACAAGAGTTGTTCGCACTTACTAAGTGCGAACAGCCCGAACCTAAGGTTTGTAGATTACACACTTAGTTTTGGAATAAGTTTAATTATGATCTTATTGTATGCTTTATTTTGATAAATAATCTTATTTATTTCAAATTTTCATCTAAAAGTTGCTAACTTGCTATTCACTCTTTTCTTAGCGGATGGGAACCTCGGATAAATTGGCATGTGACCTATATATAAATTTTAAAATAAAATTTCAAACGTAATCAAACATTCCACACTAAAAATATAATGATAATACAAAGTATAAAGTTAAGTCTTAACATCAATGAAAATAATTCAACGCATTGTTCAAAACACACTAAATAACGGAATCAGCCGATCACTTGAAAGATCGTCTCTCTGAGAATCGTCTCTCAGACCTAGCCCAAGCTTAATGCCTACTTACTCTATCCTTAATGCTTACTTAAACCATCCTTAATGCTTACTTAAACCATCCTTAATGCCTACTTAACGTATTTGTAATGCTTACATGCAATATTATTAAATGCCTTCTTACAACTAATGTTATTCGAAATGACAAATTACATCATCATTGATGCCTACTACCGTGTTTTTAATGCCTACTTACAATATCTTTATACTAGATCACCGGGTAATTGTGCAGTACTTACAATGTCTTAAATGCCCATCGAGTAACTTACTCTATATTTTCTTTATTGGCCGGCTCATCTAGAGATGGTCTTTCAGAGAGACCACCTCTTACAAGCAAGGTTGTCGGGATCGGGATTCTACGAAGGATCGAAATCATCAGGTGGGATCGGATCGTTGGATCAGATCGTAGGATCGGTCGATTCTACAAATTTGCATTTATCAAGACCATGCTTATTGTTTGATGATTTTCAATATAAAGAAGCACTAAAAACACATCTTTTTTAATACTATGTGTAGATTAAAGATACTAGCTTCTTCATCATTATAATCGTTGTCAAAGTACAAGTTTCAAATTAATAATGTCAACACATAATGTCAAAATACATCATAATCTTTTTTAATAATGTCAACACATAATGTCAAAATATAAGTTTCAAATTAATCAAAATACATACTAAATTAGAGCATGAAGATGGATGAATAATCCCATAACAAATAACAAATATGTTCAGATTCATAACAAATAACATCCAATAATATCCAATAATAATCCCATAAATAACATCCAATAACATCCAATAAGATGGAGATTGCAAAATACAAAATATTGAACAAAAATTATGAAGAAGAATGATTTAACTCATCAAGTCGAGCAGCAAGCCAACACATATCGAGCAAAAATCATCAAATCGAGCAAAAATCATGAAAAGAATGATTTAACTCATCAATTCGAGCAGCAAGGCAACACATATCGAGCAAAAATCATCAATTCGAGTAGCAAGCCAGCAAGCCAACACATATATCGAGCAACAAGCCAGCAAATATCGAGCATCAATTGCAAAATACAAAAAATACAGAGGTGAGAGATGGATAATCGAACCTGAAATCAATGATTTAAGAAGAATGGTGAGCAGCCAGCAGAAGTTTCAGACTTCAAAGAAGATGAAGATGGGAGATGTGAGGTGCATTTTAGGGTTTAGGTTAAGAGGAATGGGTTTTTTGGGGAGATAATGAAGGACGCCGTTTTCAGGGTTAGGGAATTTAGGGTTTTTTGGGGGGAATTTCTAAGATTATCAAAATACCTGGCTTTAACACGAGATCGGTAGGGTCGGTAAAAAATCGCGATCCTGTGCGATCCTACACGATCCCAGCGACTCTATTGACGATCCCACCTATTTTCGATCCTGTGAACGATCCTACGCGTGGGGACCGATCTGGGTCATAGGATCGTACGATCTTACGATCCGGATCGCGATTATAATAACCATGCTCACAAGTATTTGTGTAACAAAAGATTCCCAAAAGATGAGACGCTTGACGATGTAAGAGGAATACATAAGAAAGTAAAGCTAAATGTCCACACTACTGGACTATCGAAATAACTAGACAATGGAATTAGAGTTTGGTCTCAGTATTGCATCTTCTCATATAATTTTAAAAGAAAAAAGAAAATTTCTATATTTATAAATCACAAATTGTTGTAAGAGATCGTCTTTAATTGTGCCAACCTAAATTTTAAAAAAGAAAAAAATTGGTAAATACATATGAATAATTGATTTGTATAACTACATGCTTACTTGATAGAATTTTAGGATATATCAAGTAAATATTTAGGATGAGTCAAAGAGAGGTAGGCATTTAGTATTCCATAAGTAACCATTTAAAATACATTAAATATGTATTTAGAATTTCTCCAATATGGTGGTTGGGGAAAGGAAAAGAGTTACACAGTAAATGGGAAGGGAGAGAGATTGATTTTAGGGTGGTGACCCTGAGTTTTTGGTTTTTCCACAAATGTTTTTTGAATCCACGTGGTAACTCTAAGCTTTCAACTTTTCCATATAGTAGATAAAATATTAAGTTTTTGATTAAATTAAGTATTTATTTCAACAGAATTTGAGATATGTGGTCAGTTAGGGCGATCACTACGTTTGTGTTTTGACAAAAAAAAGTCATTTTGTTGCGTAAATAGCGTAAAGTTAACAAAAAAACTTCCCTATTGTTTACCGCGTAGACCAATTGGAAGGTGAAGATCACCACGTGGAATAAAAAAAGGTTTGTCTACCACGTGAAAAAGTCGAAAATTCAAGATTACCATATGAAATTTCCCTTGATTTTTTTACTTCTTTCTGTTTTAATATATTTTTCTTTACTCATTTACATTTTTTTTCTTAAGATTTTAGATAATTATAAACAAATGAAAATACCACATGTGGGTTTTTTTTGATGAAGCAAACTAGAAGTGTAGTGTTTATGCAGGTCATCAGGTTAATTTCGGATGAAGTGTTTTGAGTGGGTTTAAAATCGAATTTTGTGTCAATATTATTTATTACATAATAATAAATCATTTTTGAAGTTGAATCAAATCGTGTTCGATTATCAGATCGGGTGATTTTAGATCATTAAATCTGTAACCTCTTAAGCAATCTGTTTAACATGTTAAAGTTCATGTAGACATTTAGAAGAAAATAACACGTAAAATTCAAACCTTGGTAAGTAACAATCGAACCTTCAAAAGATAATCACCAAACACTCGTATTTCTAAAATTAAATCTTCCTTCATTTTATTCAAGCTCTCAAATAATGTAATTCCTAATGTTCAATTAGTCCAAGAACCTTAAAATTTCTTAAGGTTGCGCTTGGAAACGTCCATTTCATTCAAATTGCAAATTTCAAAAAGAATTTGAGAATGACAAGATTTCAAAAAATCATTCTCAAATTTTCATTTTTAACCACTTTTAGAACTATAGTGGATTTAACTCAAATGCAAATTTGAAAATTTTTGATTTGCCAAATAATAAATTGAGTCAATTCAAAATTTCCAAATAAAATCCTTGTTCCCAAACATGGCAGAATTTTATTGAAGCTCTCAAATAACATCAAGTGTAATTCCTCATGTTCAATTAGGCCAAGAACCTTAAAATTCCTTAATCGTGGCCAGTGAATATTGATCAGCTGTTCCTCCGCAAAAGAAAGAAAACTTAAGTATCAGCATCTACAAACTGTGTAACATCGGCGACCCAACAAAAGCACGCCTTTGTATCGCGATATATAGTCTTATAAACATATTCTGAAGGGTATCTCTTACTACTCAACAGCAGTAAAAGAGTAACCATATGAATCAATTTACAAAATGGTGAATCGGTCTCTAAACCATCGTGTGCTCACCATCACCTTCCCAGCCACCACCCAAGTATCCTACCTCTTTCATTAGTATCGGGAATATGTACGACATAATTGTGTTAAGAGAAGAAAACGGACCTATGTTGCTTTTGGGTCTTATTGGTTACAAAAATGTCGGGTAGTTCGACTACCCAAAGCTGTTGAGAAAATGCAATGAAGAAGTTGGTCACGGGGCCATGATTCCTTCAATAGTATATGCAAGGGATTCTGCCAAGTTAGCTTTGAATAACAATGTCTGAAGTGTTTGCATCATATCGTACCCAGGATCAAGCTTCCGTTGCCAACCCTACAACAAAACAATGCAATTACGTAAATTACTACGAAAAAACTATTCACACCCCTCTTGCAAGGACTAATAACATATTTTGCGACTTCACCAAATAATTGGGATTGTTTTCAGATCATGTAGCGAAATCAAGAAAATGGGACACGATGATAAACTTTCCAGAATCAAGACCGGAGTTGTAAAACCCAGAGAGGGATTTAACCAATACTACAATTATGAATGTAGTTATGATAAAATATTCAGCAATGCTGTCTTATCACAAATATGCAGGAAAATGGATTACCTCAAGGACCAGGGTCGTAACAATCACAGTGCAAATGTTTCCATCAATATTAACTCTATGACGCCTGACTTGCTCAAGCAAATGATGCATGCAATCAGCAGGATGAATGAGATCGCCTTCCGGAGTACCCCAGAAATCAAAAGACGCTCTGACCTCCTGGAAAAATAAAATACCATAAAGGCGAAAATAAGGACATCAGCCACATGTAACCAAGCAACTTTACTAGTTTTGCAAGTAGCAATGTACATTGAAGTGAGAGCTTAAGAGTCTTCTGGAAAGAAACAGTACGGCGATTAAATACACATCGGTTACATTGAACCGACATAAAACTAAAAGAGAAAGGGCAGCGCCAAGGAATTTAACGCGTTACAACATACAGCCACAGCAGCAAAAAAGTAAAGAGATTGGGAAGTGCAAACAGTAAAAATGAACTTTTAAGTTTCAACCGTTAAATCATCCAGTTCCTCACCCCAAAGTGGGAAGATGAAAAAAAAAAAAAGATAATAAATGAAGGACCATAAATAGAAATTCAAATGGCATTAAGCACAGGGATAGCATCCAACAGATGCAGGAAAAGCAGGAAATGCAAGCAGAAGAATGCGACAAACAAGTAATAACTTCCAAATAATAGCATGATAATATCTCCATCGTCACCAAGAGCCTACTTACATCAACAAAGGCCAGTGGATTCGGACAACTCTGTTGCTTCGAAAATTGCAAAGTGCACTCAGCAGCAGTGCGCCCATCGCGACGTGCAACCGCCTTAAAGAATTCCAACAAATTAACCTGATCATTTTTAGAAAGTTCCGCAGTCATGCCTACATCAAGGAAAATGACATGGGGTTTTGACTTTATAAGCCGCTTTCGAGGAGACTTGTTCTGAGCTACCCTTACAAGGATATTGCCTGGATGCATGTCTGCGTGAATGAAATTGTCCACCTGAAGAGAAGAAAAAGAATTACAAAAATTACAATCCATAGGTTTCTTGTCAAAACATTCCATGGGTTATGAGCTTATGCCATTGGATTTGTAATTTTTGAACATGTTACTCTAAAAAAATATCCTTAGTTTAATAACTTGCATGAAATTGACAGCATGATGTAGTGCAGTAATAGAGACCATCATGAACCTCACAGTATGATTTAATATGAACTAAGATGATTTACCAATGGACAACTAGTACAACATATATCCGATGGACAGAACATCAGAACTTCAGTATTATTTCAAACTTCAACACATTAGAAGGCACCAAGCCACACAGATAATCATTGAATAAGAGAATACGATAATTCTTACCAACATCATTTTCAGAAGTGCGTTAGTGCCAATGTCAGCAAGGGCGGCTTTAATACGGTTATGACCACCAAGTTCATCAACAAAATGAGACACACTCTCACCTTGCTCAAATGTCTCCACTAACACAGCAGGATGAACAAGTGGATAAACAGGTTTCGGGAAGGATACATTCTTCCATCTGCGAAAATTGTAAATGAAGCGGTTTAAATGTGCAGCTTCTCTTGCCAAGTCGACTTGAGACATCATGAAAACAGAAAATTGCTGCACACTCTCGTCTAGTCTCAGCCACTTCAACGCAGGTATGACATTAGATATTTTAGCCACTGCATTTATTAAAACAAAATCTCTCCTGATTGACTCACTCACCCCAGGGTGCCTGACTTTGACAGCTACTTCAATCGGCTGCTTAACCTTTCGACCAGAAGGTTGAAACTTCAAAGTTGCACGATGCACTTGAGCTATACTGCCTGATGCAACAGGTATAGCCTCAAAACTTTCGAAAATGTCAGATATCTTCCGGCCAAATGCTTTCTCAACCGTTATTCTAGTATATTCAAAGCTATGTTCTGGAGCTTTGCTTTGGAGCTCTGCTAGCTCAGAACATAAATCGACAGGAAAAAGATCAGGTCGCGTGGCTGCCCACTGACCCCATTTTATAAATGCTGGACCCGCTTGTCTTAAAGTTTGTTGAACAACATGTAACCAAACTTTTCTAAAACCAGGTCCAAAACTATCTGCAAATGGAGCCATTATTATGCTTGGTGAGAATAAAATAGCCAAATAAAGAGCTCTGATTAACAAAATTGGAACTTCTAGTAAGGCTGAACATAAAATAGACATGTAGGACCATCTATCTTCACCAGACACACATACTGAATTTCTAGAAGGCAAACAGCCTGCGTCTGCACATGTTGTATGTGCCATTGTCAGTCCTCCAAGCATAATCCCAAGAGCACCATGAGTCATAACATGATACCTCATTGATACTAAACTGAAAGCTTTAGCAAGATTATTGACTATGGTCGAGGCTGAGTAACTGTAAAGTTGTTTCTGTGAGTATCTCCACCATACCAACTGAGCATGTCGTGTCACATTATTACTTGCGTACAAAAGAGAATTATTCTTGATAATAGATTGCATGTCCTTGTACTTCGAACATACCAAGTATTTAGCATGGTAATTTTTAAATAGCTTGGGTACACGTAACTCATGCATGTCATACAGGCCATCTTCTAAGTATCTGTTCATATGGGTTTTTTGAGAAGAACATGTATTTCTCCGAATGCTCCCAAATATCAAATTCCTGCATTCAAGAACAATATCAAATGTTTCATTAGCAATGCTTGGATATAACACACACATAGCTATTTGTCAAAATAGCAACGATTAAGTGCAAGTAAAAAACTTATGTCATACTATTAATCATGGAAAATTGAAAGCATAGTAACATAAATCCAAGTAGATAATATAAGTATAACTAATAACATAAGTCTCCACACCATAGTGTAAAAAATGTGATAGAGGCTGCAAATGCAGTTCGGAACGGTGATGGGGCAACGAGAGTGATGCGGTTATCGTAACACCAAAATATCGGTCGATTACATAAGAGATCTCTTGATACGACCCAAAATGTGGATTTTTTTCACCTTTACAACCCAGGAAATGTAGGTTCGTTTATTTCGAAAACCTTCACAATGCGATGCGATGTGGGCTTGGTTTTACTCTATGGTCCACACCCTAAAAACTATTCGCAAGAATGTTTTTGTTTGCCCACTTCACTATAGCTCCAAATATCAACGTGACTAACATCAACAAGCTCGACCATATACTTCAAACACATTCATCAACAAATCACACACGTCCAAGAATCGATATCATCAATGCTTTGGGGGTGTTCGAAATATAGACATAAGTCACGTATACATCAATATTTACATCTTTATTTTAGAAAAAAATAAGAATCGAAATAAAAATTGAAAGGAACATAGTCGAACCATAGGAAGTGGTTGATCCTTTTACATTAAATCATAAGGTAAAAGATAAATATGACAAAATAGTCATGTTTGACTACACCTGGTATGGTCCAATACATGACACGTGCCCCATTTTTGTGGCATATCCATTGACATGGGTACAATGGTCACATATGTCATGTTCGAGTATCATTGCATCAAACCCATCAACTTCAACACCACCCTTAAAAGCCACCATACAACAACAGCAATGCCCAAGCCTTAATCCCAAAAGATTGAGGCTGAAATGCCACCAAGAATATCGAATGTTCACATTTCGAATCCTCGATCACCATCCTTCATAGCTATAATCACAAAAACAAAAGAATAACGGGAGGAAATTAAAGCCCATTACCACCCCTATAGAACCATCTCAACTAGCCACTAATCATAGCTCCACTACCAATATATGTGAAATCTAATACTTCAAAAATGAAATCTTGTTGTAACTAGTAAGTGGTAACTATCCCCATCACCGTCATTAAAGTTCCACTAATCATAGGATGCTTGAATAGAACATTAAAGTTCCACACATGCAATTTTAGAGGTCAAATATGATCGCCTTAAGGAGGTTTCTCAAAGGGAGGATTTTGGTCGTGATTTTCTCCTCCATAACACCACCTAATTATTAGATAGGGAATTCCATGTTGATCCCTTGGGTGTCTTTCACTTTAGGGAAATATTGTTTAACAGCTCTCTATAAAACGAAACATAAACATAAACAGAACAGAAACGAAAACAGTAACTTTCCACTGTATTCTTTGTTTCCCCACCTTCAATGAATTGTTATTTACTTAAAAGGCGTGTAAGCTCTAAATAATAAGTTTACCATATCGTTCTTGATCATTTTTTTCATTGTGAGTTTTATGCCCCAAGAACTCAATTGAAGAGACAAATCAATTATTTTGTTTTGTAATATTGATTTTTGGATTCACAAATATAATACACCTATCACTTAAAAGGATCCTAACTGTTTATCTCGCCCTAAACGACTAAAATCTTAAAACGGGTCTACATGAGACATTAATTCAAATTTTATTAAAGTACTCCAATATTATCGTTGTCTTTGCTTCGTGACATTTATCTTAAATATGGTCACTAGATGTAAAATTTTAGTTTTCACCTTTATCCTTTGAGCTCAAACGGATCACATTAGACTTTTTTGTGTCACTCTATTTTCTCATACTTAATCTTTTGTCTCTACCCACTTGACTTTTAGAATAGAAACTTCTTAAATTCATATTCCTTCTTTGTAAAAATGCCTACCACATTCGCATGGCATGACATTAGCTGCGTTGTGAAGGTTTTCAGGAAAAACGAACTGATATTTCTCGTGTTGTAATCATAGTTACATGGAACAGGGAACATACTCACGTTTTGCAATCCGTGATCGTCTGTCGCCAATCACCACAAAACGCGACCCAAATCGCTCAAGGTAACATCCCGGTGTAGAAGAACTTACTTAGGGCTTGTTTGGTTACCCACTATTACCCTTGGAATTTTAAGTTCCTAGAAAATAGTATTGTGCTAATTTGTTTGGTTGCCAAAAAATCTAAAAATTCCTAGGAATTATAAAATCCAAGGGAAGTTAATTCCTATGAGACATAGGAATTAGATTACCATGTACCCCCCTTGGTCATTAACAATTCCCATGAATTACTTCCAAGGAAATGAAAATTCCTATTGTCAAACAAACAATATTAAGTAATTCCTAGGAAATTGACAAAAGAAGTAAATTCCAATGAATTACAACTTCCTATTAGAATTTAATTCCTACGTCAACCAAACGACTCCTTAGAAGGTATTTTCTCTTTCATTTTCAATTTAAAGAAAAAAAAGAGATAAAAACGAGATAAAACCTAGAAATCTAAAAAAAGTTCCATTTGAATATAATTTCATAAAGCAAAATAATCATTTTAATTTAATTTAATTATCAAATATATAAATTATATATACATTATCGATTTCGTACCCAATCGTTCTCGAGTCAATCTAGGTTGCGTTTCGTGATCTCGTTCCCATTCCCAGTTTCAAATCGAATGTTGTTCCACGTAACAATGGTTGGAATAGTGTGAATCGCGTTATAAGATGTATTAAGGAATATCCCATGCGATCACGACCTTGGAATAAAAATTCCCCAGTCAAGTTAAGTAAGGCGCGAAGCGCATTGAAGTGCCGAAAGCACATACCTTTTATACTGGACTTTGCTTACCTAGCTGCGGCGTATTCATTTGAGTCTGAGCTCGAGGCACACAAGGCGGTAAGTAATGCGCGCGTTTTAAATTTAAGATTTTAACTTATAATTTCAATTGTTAAATCAACTAAAAAGTTGATTGATTAGACACCAAAAGTACCTCATATAGTGCAATTACAATAGCTATGGGCGTACTATTACATAATAATAGTACTTCAACATCAAAAATGCAATTATAAGTTCAAAACTCCTCTTATGTGATTTCTTTTCAAAAATTCATACTGCACGTCTTTACCGGCTGCAATCTGCGAGCCTTTCTGTAAACGCATCTGCGATTACGCTTTTTTTCCATGATAGACTAGGATTGCATTTTTGCACTATGGCTCCATGTTCAATATTTGACAGGATTAAGCTTACTTAACCAAAAACTACACAATCATGCTATACCCTACCAACAAGAAAAAAAATATTCCAATACTCTAATGTCGTTAAATGGATCCCATCTAGGGGAACTGAGGGTTGGATGCACATAACATGACCCTTATCAGTGGTAACAAAGAGTTTAATTCTGATCTAGAATTTAGAACGGTGCACATGAGTGGTGTGGAGCATGCATCTAATACAAAATACAAGATGAAAATCACATCAGTGATTCTAAACATATGACGCAAATGAATTGAACCTCAACTTCAATAAGTTCAGTTAGCTCCAACTATTGATTTAATCCATACCATGCCCAATTATGCATAAGTTATCCTAATTTAATCAATAATTTATAAACAAGCATCTTGAAAATCACTATCACAGAGACTCTACAAGTCAACAACAAAGAGAAGTTCGTCTCAAAATTATTTCTCTTTCTCATACAAGATTTGGATCGAGCCTAGGAGTTCAATTCTAAGAGAACTCAACCCCATGGGAAAGGCAAATGTTGGGCTATTGACAAGGAATTACTCTCTGAATAACAACTTCAAGAATCAAGGATACATTTTCATTGATCAATTCATACCAATGGCAAGCATTCCGATTTAAATCACCATTATTTCGAAGTTAATAATATATTCATGAACATTGGTACAAAATATGTTGCAATAAATTCTTTCTTGCATCCAAAAGATTACAAGTCCTAGATTCGATTTCTGATTACAACCATTCATACTACTTTCATAGCAGATAACAGAATTATAACTGCAAACCCATTTCAACACCACATCTAATCTTACTAAAAATGATCTAAAATTTTGAATTACCAAAAAAGTTTATCCTAACCCTTTAACTCAAACCCTAGTATCTTACAAGAAACCGTTATCCCAACTCCAACTTTCTGGGAGATTCTATTAAGCTCGAACTATTTTATACAATCTATACCTTGGTACATGGGTTTTTCAGAAAACCCAAATCAAAAAAACCCCACAATAAAACAAAATAATACAGATAGATTCCTATAAAGTTAGTAGCTACCAAAAAAACATAAATTGCAACAAGAAGGGCGGAAAAGTTGGAAATTGGAAGAGAAATAAGAAAGACAAACCTGAACATGGCTGATACAAGGAAGGAATCAGGAAGTAAATGATATAGTTGTAAACACAAGGCGCATAGTTTATGAATCAGAAATTATTGAAAATCTCCCAAATGTTTAGCGAATGATGTAATTGACTTAGTTATGGAGCCCAGAAAAAGCGGCTGCGAGGCGAAAGGTCGGGACTGATTAAGGAGTCAATTCAGGATTCAGTCGCCCGTCTCCACAGCGCCTCTAAGGAACCTCAGTCAGTGATATAATATTAGGAATTTTTACTTAAAAGTTAAATAAATCAATAACCACAAATTCTCAACTGTTATGCAGTGCCGTTCTTGACATTTCGTGGGCCCTAGGTAAAATAAAAAAATAGGGCCCCTTTTATAATATCTCAAAATATGATTTTACATCGAAAAAAATATAGAAAATTGACGTAAAATGCGTATTATTCATAAAATTATTACATAAAAATCTGCAAAATAAATTAGGCAAAATGAAAAAAAAAACAATTAGTATACACATAAAAAAAGTATACAAAATTAATTAAGGCCAAAATTAGCATTCTGCTATTAATCAAACAACATAAGTAGTCATTGAACCTCCGTGATTGGCCGTAAATTTTCCAAAATATCTTCTAAATATTCTCTAGTTATCGGTATAACACAATTATACAAATATATTTTACGCTAATTCAATTCGAATCATTTCAAAATAAAAAATAAATTTGAAATAAATATCCACCAAAAACCCAAAAATAATCAAAATTATATTTAAGACTGTAACACAAAGAAAACTCAGAGTGATGGTTTAGGAACATGAATTCAAATCCAAAGATAATCGAGATATAAATTAATACCAGAGAAAAAGTGGAAGAGAAAACCCGCAACCAGAGAGAAATGGGCTGGTGGGTGTTCAACCGTTCAAGTGTCCATCAATGGCTACTTTTTTCTATGTTTATATAGCAAATCTAAGTAACTCTTGTTTTGAAAATTAGGAGTGTAAATTGGTGTTTAATTGAAAATGGAAATGGAAAATGGGGATAATTGATGATAAATAAATTAGATTGAAAAGAAGCATTAAATGAATAGCCATGGTGAAAAATGTATGGGAATCTGAAAAGCTGACAAGATTTGAGAAGTAAATAGAAATCAGAGAAGGTGAGAAGTCAGGAGTAAGCGGCGGCATTAGCTTCACTCGTGAGATTAGTTTTAGGTTTAATTTTTTTTTAAATTTTTTTTTTAATATTAAACAACTTACATATTAACACATATTTTGGGCCCCTTATATTTTGGGCCCTAGGCATAGGTAGACCTTGCCTACCCAAAAAAACGGCCCTGCTGTTATGCGACTGAAATGCAAAATCCCATTGAACGGTCCACGTGAGATTTGATAATGGACCGGTTTTTTCAATTATTATTAATTTATTATGATTATTACTAGGATAGAAACTCGTGCAATGCACGGATTTTTTAATACGTTGATATTTTAGTGAAAGTTTATATGAACGAAAATATTAAATGAAAGTGCGTGATAAATTATTTATATACATACACTAGTTTATATGCCCGTGCAATGCACGGATGTGTAAACATGTAGACATACATAAAAAATTGTAATAATAAACTAAACTAATGATAAAAACGTGTGATTTTAATAAATTTAAAAATAAAAATAAAAATAAAAATCACCACTATTTGAATGAAATCTATTTATATAGAACCAATTAGTTTTAGTGATATTTTATGGAAATATTCATACTAATATCCAATAAAAATTATTTTAATAAGCTTGCAAGAAAAGATTTCTTTTCATTGGGGTTTTAATCACATGAATAAATTATTATAATTTTTTCAAGTTAGGAGTAAATTTTAGTAGCTTTAACTTTTTAAGAGATATTTGGGTTGAATAAAAAATCTTTAATTTCTATATTTTATTAGGTGCTCTCTTGAGAGATCGTCTTTTGCAAAGACGACTCTCAACACTCCAGCCCAAATCTATATTTAGAATTGTAACAATATATATTTAGAATCGAATTGGGCTTTTGAGATCCGTCTTTAGTACAAAAGACAGTCTCCAATAAGAATTTGTGATATTTTATAAGGTTGGATAATGTACAACTACTCTACATTGAAATTTTGATTAATAAAATAAATGATGTGCTTCAATTAATTATATATTCATTTTTTCAATCGAAAAAAAAATTATAAATGGTGAGAAAAGATAAAAAAAATGCTACAAAATGAAAAAAAAAGTATGTTTAATGGAAAAATATATTCAATTATGACAGATTCTCCTATTTTTCATTAATGACAATTTAAATTAATCTTGTAAGATTTCCAAAAAAAAAATAATCTTGTAAGAGAAGCTTTGTAAAGAGCAAATTTATTATATAGTCATAAATTAGTTGACATTCATTAATACATTTAAGCAATAAGTAGCCAATGAATTTTTGCCAAATCATCGTACATTGAGAGGCCGCCATTTAGAATTTTACAGCTCTTTTATTAGATTGTATGATATCCCGATCAAAACCTATCACAATGTGAGGACTCTATTCAAGTGGAGCTGTTCATGGGCGGGCTACCCGCTAGGTCCGCCCAATTCAGCTCGAAACAACAAGCGGGTATAGACAAAGCTTTTCAAAAAAATTTAAAGTTTGAACGGGTAATACCCGGCCCGCCCGCCAAGATAAACGGGCGGGTAGCGACACCAAAAAAATATCTGCGGGTATACTCGCCCGCCCGCTTAGTTTATATTATTTATTAAATAATTAATTCTACTAAATATTAAACCATACTACTACATGACCTATACCCAACTTTAGTTTATTACTTTTCTACTAGCCTTAAGGTTTACTTCTTAATTTATAGACTTTACTATTTTTAACCCTCAAAACTTTCAAGCAAACGACTATCAAAGTTCGAACAAGTAGCCGACTCCACCGTCTAAATTCAATATTCATTTAATTTGAGTATTTTGAGACTTTATATATATTTAGAGTATTTTAGATAATGTATTATATTTTGTTTGTTCTTATAAAAACGTAATTTTATAATATGTTTTATGTTTTAAATTTTTATATAAAAATACCTGCCTACCCGCGGGTCCCGCCCGCTTTAAAAATGGGCGGGTAGCGACAAAAAAATATGCCCGCGAATGCGGGCGGGCTTTTGAATATTTGAACCCGCGGGTAGAATTTTTAGGTGCTATCCGGTCCACTACCCGCCCAAGTTCGCCCATTAACAGCTCTAATTCAAAGATACCTTATAATACATAATTGTTAAAACGATCTCACTGGGACATGTCTCATACTTGGATTAAATAGTTTAATAATAGAAACATTTAGCCTATAGGCTTCTTATTTTAAGGTTGTCTCACCGTGAAACTGTGATACCCCAGATTTTTCTTGAAAATGAATTGATAGACTACTCATATTAATAAGGTCCATATTCTTTTCATGGGAGCTCATTTGCTAACAACTCCACAGTTAAACATACTTGGTGGGAAACAATCTTAGGATGGGTGAGTGAGCCAAAGTGCGCTGGAAAGACTCGTGTTGGTTTGTGGGGCTAGTCTACTATCTCCATGAGTAGTTACCGGCGGTCCGAAAAGCCGGCATGTTACAAATGTGATGCATATATGTATATTAGGAAAAATTTTTTTGACAAATAGAAATTTTCATTAATCCAAACGAAGACAAATAATATACATATATGTATATTAGAAATTTTACTATATTCAGTAACCACAAATTCTCAACTGTTAAGCGAGTGAAATGCAAAAAACCCATTTAATGGTCCACGTAAGATTGATAATAGACATGTTTTTTTCAATTAAATAGTTGTGGGGCTGTCTGCTACGCATGTGGTCCTCAAGTTACACTTTCAAATGTATAATTTCAATTT
This sequence comes from Amaranthus palmeri, assembly GCA_019776075.1. Lineage (NCBI taxonomy): Eukaryota > Viridiplantae > Streptophyta > Magnoliopsida > Caryophyllales > Amaranthaceae > Amaranthus > Amaranthus palmeri. Next base: position 168,216 of record JAAKBH010000478.1, read on the forward strand.
ATATTTTTCTATAAACAATAAAAGGAATGAAAATATAAGAATAACAATGTGTTATCTTATGAGCGCAGAGAATAGGGATTTGCGGAAGATAAATTTAATCATATATCATCATGTACCTATTAGTAAAAGACGTGAATGAAACAGAATAACCTCATTATGAGTATTATGTTTTAAAAATATAAGTATCTTTAGACATGAATCCAAGAAAACTTTTACAAATATCATAATCAACTAAAAGCAAAGAAAATATTCTTTTTTTATTGCGACAATCCCACAATGTTAATTACTTTGAAGTGATTGCCATTAGAATTAATGATAAATTAATTATAGTACAATTTTAATACAAGCGAAGAAGGAACCTTTAGAAGTTTAATGAAGTAATAAAAAATCTCCTTAAACTATAATCGTCATGTATAGAAAAAATAAATATGCATCTTTTTGTTTATGAACTAAGGAGGAAAATCATCTAAATTGAATATAAGATTTTCTTAAAAAGATTTAAAGCATTGTTATGTCCAATGAAAGTATTAAAAGACAAAATATAGCAACGGAATCAAGATATTTAAGCATTAAGTGAAAAACACTTGAAGTTTCCCCACCTAAAGGAGTAATACAAAAGCAAAGGTAAAACTACATGTTCAACAAATAGTTAAGCAAAATGAACATGGTTAAAGCTTCTAATAACTGGAGTTGCCAAACAAGTGTCCAAAAGAAGGCAACAATATTAAAGATAGTGTTTGAAAAGCTAACATCGTAGACAATTAAAGCGTTGAAGTCCAATACATTGGAAGAAGTAGTTGCATCTGAAAAATCTATGCTGCGATGATGGTTGTGGATCATCAGAAGGAGCAATAGTTAGTGGAGCTGGAACAATTTGTTGTGATGATGAATGAGTATCGGTCTCAAGTTTAAGTGATGTTGATGATGATTCTGGAGCACATGAAGAAGTAGTTGAGCTAGTACACTTTCTTGTGATGAACGAGTATCAGATGATTTGCAGGCCAATTGTTGTGGATTAGGTGAAGTATCTGGTGCAAGTGCAATCGATTTTAGAACCCACTTCAACACACCACATTTAGATAAAGCGACAGTTGGACCAAGTTGTATCTCAATTGGTTTCACTCGGAGGGATTGAGCAATGTCTTGATAATATACAATATGTTCCTGTTTAGCGAAGATAAAGTAATAGTAGTAAGTGTACTAATGATTAAAGTTTCGGATTTGCGATGATTAGATTTTAGAGATTTTTACCTTACATTAGTAACTGGACTATATAGCTCATCGATAGATTTTCCAAATAGTTCTGCTATGGTGTCATTGAATGCATTTAGTTGAATAGAGCCTCTTGCTATCATGTGCATCGAAACTGAGCGCTAATTTGATAGATGACAAAACCAAAAATAGTTCATAAGAGTTTTGCAATAGATTAAGTTGTACGTATAAATTTATGAACCAATCGTGGCTTAGCGATGCTGTCTTTCTTGTGGAACCATGGACATTCAAAAACTTCATTTCTTTCATTATCTGTCTTTTTATTGCATTGATCACACCCTACAAATTTTCTTATGTCGTTGTAGCTGCAATTCTCAACCGATGCTTTTATCCAATGGCGCTCTTCTTGAATAGTGTTTGCAGCCTGCTCAATTAGAAAGGGTTAGTTTTATTTGATTGATACTACGCATAACTGTATCATATAATGATTGTTATAGGATATATGTAGAAAAATTATAAAGGGATATAGATAATAAACTGGTATTATTAAAAAGCGAGATTTAATATCGTCTTGCTTTTGATGAAGGCAATTGTGTTAGCTGCCTTTAGTTTAAGGGCATGCGGGTCCTCAAGATTTGTGTTTTACGCTCGCGAAGCAAGGACCCATGAGAAGAGGTCCTATGTTAAAAAAAAAGAACATATATTGAAAGAGATATATCACTTTGTGTGTAAATGCATTTTTAGGAATTGTTTATAGATTGTATGCTTTACCACTGCCTTAGGGAATAAGTCGACATCGTAGTTGATAGGCCAAAACCTAATAATTGTCAAAGGTAATTATCATCTTACAAATGAAGATGAGAATGGGCTTATTGAATATTAGAGTAATAAAGGGAACCACAAAAACAAAAAAACAAAAAAAAAAAAAAATAAATAAAGATATGATAGTAAGTATACCCTTGTGAGATGTAACCCTTAAAGATGTGAAACCAACGATTTGATTTTTTGCAGGTTTTGTTTTAAAGAAGTCTGTCATATCATTCCATGCCGAAACAGTTAAGGGCTGATGTGAGCTGCATGAGTTGGCCAAGAAAAGGGTGAAAAAAAAGGTTGCCAATGAAACATATAGAATACAATATATAAATATTTATAAAAAGCTAAAGTGTGTAGCACTATACCTATGATCAGTGATAATAATTTCTAACACGCTATTCTGTCGCTCAAACGCACCTCTAACTATGCGCTTGTCTCCAATGAGAAGAACAACAACAATTATATCTAAGTAATTAATGAATGATAATAAGTTACTTTCTTAATCTATCATGTTCATATAACTTTTATGTAATGATACGCATAAGATGTAAAATATATTTGATATAAATGATACTACAACTGTCGAATGTACGTACCAAATCTATCATAAGGACCTGATGTCCTAGGAATATTTGCTATTGAATGATAGACTAGACCGGAAGCTTGTGAAGGGGAACCAATGGCTTGAATTACAATCTGATTACTGAATGTCATTTGATATTCCCCAGGTCTGGTTTGGCACCTTTCGTTAACGGCCTTAATTGTAGGATACGAAATCAAATATTCATGATTCTGTTGAATTAAAGAATCATAAGCTTGTATGTCATCTTCGAAGAGGGTTGCTCTCATAACATCGCCCTAATAATAGTAAGGATGAAATAACAGTTAGGTAAAACCTGTTAAAAAAGGAAGGTTGATTGAACGAAGAAGTTGTTATTGTTTTGTGTATATACCTTTTCATCTTGCAATAGAAGATGTTGGTGCTTCTTTTTCCCGGGAGATTGAAACGGTCTGGACTTCTCAATGACTTTGATTTTAACTTTATGTACTGCAGATGTGTTCGCTAATTCATGCAAAGTAGAATATTTTTCCTTCATGTCTGCATTGTCACAGTAATCAATCATTTTACACTAATCTAAGGCAAAAGCTGCTAGTGTAGTAGTTAATGTTTTATGGGGAAGCCACCTTGAAATACAAACTGGTCCAAGTTTTAAGTCTTTATTCATGTAACTAAGAAGTATTTATTTACTACAGTCTTTAAGATATTAATGCTTTGATTGTGTGTGGCCAAAACAATGCTCTTGTAATAAGAAATGACACTCAGGCTTATGCAGAAACAGTTCATCAACAGACATAATCCTACATTGTTTTGATATAATATGACGCTCATTTAACCCTAGGTCTATCGTTAAGATTCTTAAAACAGAACGTGAAGTTGGATAGTATAATGTACTATATTAAAATGACTCTTTAAATTATATGCACTTAGTCCTACTCCATTAACAAACACAGGATGGTATAAATTACACTATTGATAGGTGAATAGGGAATGAAAATGCTTGATATAGGATTGTCAAACCCTTGCTAAATAAATGGTTCAAAAAGGTAGTGATCAAACAAAGTAAATGCTATGGACTGAAAAAAATGCAAGAGGCAGGTTAATTATGCTGCAGCACATACTACCACCTATTCTAATCGAATTTCATAAAAACAAGGTCAAGGGTGGAGTTTTTCCAAACCAGCCAAAAGAGTTGTCACATTCAACAAGTTATGAGGGATTACTTGGAACAATATAATTGATTTGATGAAGAACAAGAACAGCAAACTAAATCATTATTCAATATTTCAGAAAAATCAGACACACAAATAGATGTTCAATAAATTTCATTTCATTTCCATGTTAAAAATTAAAACTTTACAAGAAAGCAAGAAATTAGGGAAAATGTGATACTCGAGATTTAGCTTGAAAAGAGATTGATAGACTACTCATATCAACAAAGTGCATCTTCCTTTCATGGGAGCTCATCTGCTAAGAACTCCACAGTTAAGCGTGCTTGGTGGGGAGCAATCTTAGGATGGGTGACCTCTTGGGAAGTTTTCCTAGGTGTGCATGAGTGAGGCTAAAGTGCGCTGAAAAGACTTGTGTTAGTCTGTGGGGCCAGTTTACAGTCTCCATGAGTAGTCGCCGGTGGTCCGTTGGGTCGGAGTGTTACAGAAAAGCTTTGGAAGAAAGGGTGAAGAAAATGGGGAAAAGCTCATTCAACCAATCGCAACACCAACTTTTTGATCCAATAGCAACCAATAACAACCTCACACCAGTAGGTCCTTGTAATATTCATCATCCTCGACAACACTCATTAGTCATTAGCCCTAATAGCAGCAACAACAATAAGCCAACAACAATAATTATGGGTTAAGCGTAGTGGTTGAATACTTTTCCTTTCACTCTTGTAATAGGGTTCGATTCTCATCTCTACAAAAAAAAAAAAAAAAATTAATTCCTCCTTTCCCCTCTTCTTTTTTGGGGATTCTCCTTACTCTGAAATCAAAAAAGATTTTTTAGCACAAAAAATGTCCAACTCAAATACTCTAAAAATCATTGTGAATCAAAAAAGTAAACTATTTAACCTAACACAAAACAAGATTAATTGTGTCTAATAACATTCAACCATGTAACAAAAACTCGGCCATTCCGTTATATAACGGCCGATTTGTAACGATTTGTAACGGGTTTGTGAAACACCGCACCGTTATATGCCATTACGGCGCAAAAAAATTATAGCAAAAATGTTGTTACGTCCGTTATGTAACGGATAACGGCCGAGTTTAACGTCGTTACACCGTTATTTTGCCCACAGTTTTGAATTTATGAATGATTGTTCAATTGAAAAAATAAAGAAGATAAATTAGATTACTGACTAGATTCGATAAAGTTTTAAAGAATATATAGACCCTAAATAAACAAAACACAAGCAAACAAAAAATAGACTACAATACTTCTTATAAATCTGACATTTTGGACAAATCGCATATCACAATTTGCAAATTAAATACCCATAAAAATAAGTTTAGATAGCAAAAAAAATTGTACCAGCTTTGAGCATTCTTCTTCACCTTCATTGTTGTTTTACTTGATTAGTTTTGAGCCTCTGGTAATAATTCTTTCTTATGCCCCTTTTTTTAGGTGATGGATGAATAAAGAACCAAGTTAAAGCTTGAGAAATAAACCAAGAAAAACAAGAAAAAAGCTTGAGACTTTGAGTAAAAATGGAGGTCATTGTCATGTAGAAGAAAAACTTGAGAGTTGAGACTTAGAGTAATAGGAATGGCGGTAGTAGCATTGGAATGGGAATATGGAATAGTAGTAGCACAGTTACTTTTTCATTTCAATTCCCCTTTACTAAACGAAAAAGTAACTGTATGCTGTGTACTCATAACTTTATTTTTTACATTTTCATATTCCAATGACCTCCATTTACTAAAAAAAAATAAAAACTTGTAGTTGTACTCATGACTTAATTTTTTACTTTTTCATATTCCCATTCCATTTACCTTTTCATTTCAATTCCCATTTAATAGAAATGAAGGTCATTGTCGTGCAGAAGAAAAAATGGAGATTATTGTCGTGTAGAAGAAAAAAGTAGTATACTTATGACTCATCATGACTGAGTACTCAACATTGGGCAGTACAACTACAAGTTTTAATTTATTTTATTACTACATGTTATCTACTGTATACTGTGTAGTACTTCTTTGGCCTACTTTAAAAATAAAGTAATAGTATATCCTTTAAATTGAGGCCAAATTGTGAGAATTGAAGAGTTTAGGGCCTAATTTTTTATTACTATTTACTACACGTTACCTACATATAGTACTCAGTCATGATGAGTACTCATAAAAAATAAAGTAGTATACACCTAAATGCTAGACCCTAGAAAAGTTGTATATCCTTTAAATTTAAAAAACTAGGCCATAACCTCTTCGATTCTCAAAATTTATTAGACTTCTTTGGCCTAACTTTATTTGTTAAAGCAATAGTCAAATACTCACAATTTAGTCTGTGCTTGCGTGTAGTACTTGTAGTCTTAATTAATATAATAGATATTTGTTAAATTTAGTTGTCTTAATTAATATGATAGACTTAAATTAATAAAATTTTACTTATACATAATTTGAGATTTTACACGTTAAAATAATTAGAAATATTATTGATAGACATAAAACGTTTTATTAGAAAAAATTATTATTCTTTTGTTACTTTAAATTATTAACGGATATTGATTTGTGTTTCAGTTTACAAATCATATAATATAAATTATATAATACAAAAGCATCTTTGCCACGTGTCATTCTTACAAGTAATTTATTGCCGCCATAATTTCATGCTTAACACGTGTCTACAAGATAACTTGTGCTTGAATCTACTTGATTGCTTCAATTATTAAATTGAATCAAGTTAATTACCAAATTGAATCAATCAAATTAGTTACCAAATTGGTAATTTATTATAATTTTAGAATCTTAAATTTGACCGGAAATTAACTTGTGACTTGAATATACTTAATTATAATACCAGTATGCCAAATTGTAATTATAATAATTTATATGATGCCAAATTGTAATTATTATAATTTGTTATTAATATAATTATAATACAAGTATAAATAATAATAATTTGTAAGAATAATACAAGTATAAATAGTAGTAATACAATTTAAGGCTATACTTCAAACCAATAAAGTTGGCAAATTAAATCACCAATATTCTATATATTATTGACATTTTAAAATTATAATACAAGCATAAATAATGTAAAACAATATCTCTATAAAATAAACTATAAAATATTTAGGAATGAATATACTTTATGAATAATTGTACAAGTTGATTCAATTTAAATATATAGTAATAAATTTAAAGATAAAACATATATGAAATTTTGACGTAATTTGATCACATAATATTCAATCATACTACTTATTAATTTTCTTGGAAAATAACAGGTGTCACATCCTAATGAGGCTTGACCTTCAAATGTACGAATTGACTAATTACTGCCCATAATTGCCAAAATTAGAAAAGTGGAATTAAGGCAGTTTCAAAATTGCATTAAGGCAGTTTCAAATTGCTGGATCAATAAAACAAATTTTTTCCCATTTCAATAAAGAAAATATGTTTTAAAAAAATATCAATTTAAAATTTTAATATTGAGATCTGATGGGAATTTAAAGTATTTAAAATTATAATATTGAGATCTGATGGGAATTTAAAGTATCACTAATAAAAAAAAGGAATTGACTATTTGAATAATTACTGCCCATATTTGCCATATTTATAAAAGTGATGCATTAAGGCAGTTTTAAAAAAGAAGGATCAGTTAAATAATTTGTTTCCCAATTCAATAAGGAGAGTATCTTTAAAAAATAGTAATAATAATTTGTTTCTCATTTCAAGAAGGATCAATAAAATAATTTGTTTCCCATTTCGATAAGGAGAGTATTTTTAAAAAATATCAATAATAATGATCTTCAGTTAATTTAAATTATAATATTGAGATCTACTGGAAATTTAAAATATCACAAATAAAAGGAATTGACTAATTGTCTTATTACTGCTCACATTTGCCAAATTTATAAAAGTGTATTAAAGTAGTTTCAAAATTTCAAGATCAGTAAAAAGAATGTTTCCTAAATCAGTGAAGAAAGAATTTAAAAAAATATCACTAATGATGATATTTAGGCCCTGATTCATAAATAGTTACCTAATTAAGCGCAGTGTAATTATAATTCACAATATTGAATAAGTGATTTTCAAATTTCAAATACGGATACAAGTGACATTACCAACTTTTCTGGCTTATATATAGTTATATAGATTCATCTTAAACCAAACCATTCACAAATAATTTTAGAATTCTCTACTAATAACTCATTAACTCTTCCTGCATTGCTTATATACAAAACCATTGTAATTGTAATGGGTGTTAATTATCTAAATGATATCAAATCAGATAGGGGAAATTGGAATATCAAAGCAAAAGTTATACATGTATGGGAATATCAAAACAGGGGAGAAATAACATCAATTCATATGATACTTACAGATGAAAAGGTTTTTATGTTGTTTTAAATCAAAGAAATATGATTTATTGTTTATGCATTAATCTCTTATGTGTCTAATTTTGTTAATTCACAGGCAACATCAATTTTAGCTACAATCGGAAAAGATGGTCTTTCAACCCATTCAAAATCAGTTGAAAAGGGGAAGTCATATTTTTTTACAAAATTTGCTGTCTATGACATGGATGGAGAATATAGACCTACTAAACATAAATGTAAACTCTTTTTTTTGAAGACATCAGTAATTAAAAAAATTCAAGACATTGAAATTAGCAAGTCAATTTATAATTTTACTGATTTTGAAGATATATTGGGTAATGATGCTGTAGACGACAAGTACTTGATAGGTATGTAAACTTTTTAAAAATAACGATAAATTATATCAATGAGAATGCATGCAACAATTAATTACAACGTACTAACTTACTATTATTTGGGTATTTAGATATTATTGGGGAAGTTGGACAATTTGGAGATTTTAATAGTTCAGCGGACAAAAAAACCATGAATCTGGACCTGATAAACACAAAGTGAGATTTTACATAACATATGTAATAATTATTTTAATATCTTATTACTACATTTGTTTAATATTTTAAATTTATGGTGATATTTACAGTGGAGTTAAATTGGGTTTAAGGCTTTGGGATAATTATGCCGAACAAGTACACAATCACATTCAAAACATTGAAAGTGACAAGGGAAGATTCATAATAGTTCTACAATATGCAAAGATAAAGTCTTGGAGAGGTACGCAATTAAATTTTATACAGTTTTTTGTAATTACTTATACATAATAACAACAAACCTATGTGTTTTAGGTAATACCTACATTCAAAACTGCATGGGAACAAGCTGTCTTATGATAAATCCAAGCATACCAGAATTAGAAGATTTTCAGAGGAGGTCACTATATACAAAATTCAATTGATTTTATATATTCCTAATAAGTATTTAATAATTGTTAATATATTTTGTATTCAGAATTAAAGAAGACACATTTAGGTCAATTGAATTAACTGAAGCTTCATCCAGTTCAACCATTTCATTAGAAACTAAAATTTTGAATTGCAAAAGTATTATATTTAGTGAACTACCAACGACTCTTGAAGGAGATTATGCAACCATTGGTACAATATATGCTTTAAATGAGCGTAGTGAATGGTATTATACATCATGCATAAAGTGTTGCAGTCAAATATTCAAAAAGGATGGAAGATTGAGATGCCACAAATGTCAGCAAGATGCACCACTTGCTTTAACAAGGTTCAGTAGCAATATATTATTAACTAAGTGTTAGAGTGACACTATTATTAACATAAACATTTTCTTATGCTTTATTTTTTGGATTAGATACAAAATTGAAGTCAAAGTGAGAGATAATCATATGGGTCAAGCTGTTTTAATTCTATGGGAACCAAATGCAACAGAATTAATATGTTTCACAGCCAAAGTTGTTCTAGACCGACATCTTAAGGTTCATATATGCTTTCTTTCCTATATTTTTGCCATTGCACATTTTAAGTGAAAACTACATACCTAATTTATGTTACATTGAGTTAAATGCATTCAGAATTTCCATATGGCTTTCCATCAGAGTTAGATGTACTACTTGATAAGCGTTTTCTTTTCCAATACAAAGTTTCAAAGTTCAATGTCGAAAAAGGTAGCCGAACATATTCCATTAAGAATATCACTGATGAGCAAAGTATCATAGAAAAGTTTGTAATAAAGGCAGAGGTAAAATATTCAGTGTATTTTAGATTATATTTGTAACACTCCGTGAATTTTTGATTAAATTAATATTCGAGATCAAAATAAAATAATATTAATCTAGTATAAGAATTTGAGTGAGTCAATATGTGACAAATGATTTCGACATTTGTCGCGTAACGAGTTATTGTTATTTATCTGATTTAATATTTCCATGAGTATTAAAATTCAAATTAGACAATTAAATTCTATTTAGAGTAATTAAATAAAAAAAAAATTAAATATGTTAATGGTCTTAAAGTGGCTGGCCATGGGGGGAAATTGGAGGGGATTTTGTAACTCCTCACTTAATTGTGGTGTTAATGTGCATTAAGGTGGGGGTTATGGAAGATAGAGAGTTGTAGTTTGCTCTTAAAATGCTAGATTGGAGTGTAAGCTTTTCATTTTTGTGTTCTTTCATTTGCATTTGCTCACAAAACAAAAAAAATACTTCTTCCTTTTTCTTCCTTGATTTCGGCTGTTATTAAAAAAAAAAAAACTTTGTGATCATTCAATCTATTATTCAAGGGTAAGTATAGTTCAATTGTTAAAATTACATTTTCTCTTTTGAAGAAAATTATATTTTTCTTTTCTTTAAAAAATGATGAAATCCTATGACTTTTTAGGAGGATTGAGTATTTTATGTAATTTTTATGTATATAATTCCTTAACAAAATTAATTTGTTAAAAGGGTTAATACAAATTGTGTTAAGTTTCTCATTTGATTTATATTCTTTAACAAATTAAATTTTTGTTATGAGAATAGAACCTCTTGATATTTAAAAATTATTTTTTTAATGGCTTAAGATCTCTAGCAAAATTTCAATTTGTTAGGAGGTGTTTAGTTGTGTGAATTAAAGGAAATAAACATTCATGTTTTATAATTTTGTGAATAAATTCCTTGACAAAATTTGATTTGTTTAAGGGATTGGATTTATTTATATATGAGATTAGAATCATATGGTTTGGCTTATGATTTCTACAAAGTATATAATAGATCGATTTGTACAACGATCAAGTATTAAATTCTATTATTTAAATTTATTATTTGTGTTTGAATGGTTCGTGTTCGATGATGGATGAGTTTACGTGAGAAATAGTATTATTTTTGATGGTTGAAATTGTTAAGAGATTGTGTATTAAGAAATTGAATTTATGTTGTTTTACGATTCGGTTTTCGGTATTTTCTTAGTTATGAATTTATTAAGCGAAATTCGATGTTTGTTACATGGCACGAATTTCCGGACAGCCATAGCTGTCCCGGAAGTGACGCCTCACATTCCTTTAAGTAGGATATGTTTTTCGTGTTGTTTTGATGAATCGCTATACTAAAAAGTTGTTTAAACGCTTAAAATGATTAAAAATAGTAAACGAATTTTAGAAATTCTGAAAATTGGTGTCCAAGGTAATTGATGCGTTCCAGACGCAGTGGCGAAGTCGGATTTTTCATTTGAATTTTCTAAACTGTCCGAAAAAGCCATTTAAGTTTCTGGTTTAAAGTGGAATTTTGACTTATTTGGAATTTGATGAAATCAATTAAAGTTACTAAGTCTTATTGATATATTAGTAGTATGGAATGAGTTAGAGGTGGAAACACGTTCTAATACGTGTTCGTTTTGTGTGTTTGTTTGTTTAGGACCTCGATTCATAAGAGGTTGAAATTCCTGGAGCGTTTGAATTATCGCTATTTGCTGTTGCTTAAAGGTACACGCTTAGACCATACATTATATGTGGATGTACAAGTAGTGTTGTTTCATTCTTGAATATTGCATTGTGACTCACATAAGGATTAGACACCTCAAATAATTTGAAAGAAGTTTAACTTGGATTTTGAGGATGGATGTTTTGGTTATCTCAAAGGGTTAATAAATTGGAATGAATTATATAATTTTGTTCCCATGGTAGTTTTGGATCATTACGGTCACCATGGGGGTATGCATACTTTAACCTTTGACGACCCGAACAGGACGGGCAACGTCTTAGGTCGGTGGTTGCCTTGGGATTAGCTCTCCCAAGTGTATTCCTCCAAATGAATTGGATTATTACCTGGACGACCCGAAAAGGACGGGCAACGTTTCAAGTTGGGATTTGGAATAAATATATTTTAGAGCCTTTGCATGTTAGGATGAACACATTGTTTGCTTTCCACTTGTTGATATTTTGTATGTTGTCTCTGACGTGTATTGGATTGTTCTTTTGAACTTGCTTCCGTTGTCAATCGACGACTAGCAGGTTGATTGCGGGTGGGAATTGGAGTGAGGTTGAAGTTAGGATCACGTCACCCAAGACCGCGTTTTATGTAATAATAAACATAGTAGAAATAATTTACTTTTGTGTAATGGATTTAAGATTAGTTCGTTTTGACGTTTCATTAGTAGAGGCCGTTGGGTTCTCAAGTTGTATTGTGAACTTTATAAACCTGTCACTACCATATGTTTTAATTTATGCTTAGTTATGTTCCCTTATCGTTGGAACGTTAACGATCTTGGATGGGAATTTTCCCTCTAAGTGTCCAGTTGTGAACCGGATTCATATTTTCATATGATTATCCGGCTCACGCGAACCGGACCGTTACAATATTACCGTTAAACTATTAATTCTATTTACTAAATATGTTATTTTGTATTAGGCATCCTGTACAACTAAGGATCCAGATCAAGAAACAGTGAAAATAAGGTATATGATTCTCATATTTTGTATCAATTTTATCAAATAAATTCACAAAACTAATGTAACGTTTGTCAATGTATATTAGATGGCTGAAGTTCTTTCTGTACAAGACGAAACAAGTGATTTCACTCCTCTAAAAGGACCTCATGAAGAAGTAGAATCAAGTTTGGCTGAGATGTCATCAACCAAGATTCCAAAGCAAGAGATTTGATATTTTAGAAATTTAGTTCAAATTTGAATAAATTGACAATGATTTTTACGTTTTTTGTTATTTACTTTTGGGAAATTATCAATGGTGCCCCTGTGTTTTTGCCTTTTATCAATGGTCTAAAATCTTTTTTTTTTCCAATAGCATCCCTGAGGTTCAGACAAAGTCACAACCGTGACACTTTTGGTAGTTTTTCTGTTATGTTGACGTTAAGTTTAGTTTTTAACTCAACCATGGTTAATGTATTATGTTTATATACCATGTTTGCTTCTTCTTCATTTGCATTTCAGAAAAACGATAATCATCCTTCTTCTCTCTTAGCTTCTTCTCTCTCCTTCCATCCATGGCTGTTACCTCATCCAAGAACTCTTCTTTTTGCGGCAAGGTGTACTCCGGTACCTCCAAAAGACACCAGGCCATTCCTAGGGTCGAAGCTGGTGATAGCTGGGTACGGTTGAAGAAATGCGACTGTGATCCCTCCAAATTTTATGATGTTAGGGTTTCGGGTTCAGTGACAAATCTTGGAAGAATCTACTACAAATGCATATCTTGTCAAGCATTCGAGTGGGGATATTCTTATGATTTGAAGGAAAATCTTCATGAAGCTACACTTGCAGATGCTCAAGGTCCTGCTCCTGATGCCATTAATATGGAAGAATTAAGGGAACTGAAAGCTACTGTTTTAGGGTTGTCTGACAAGGTTGATGGATTAGTTAGGGTTGCTGATTTCATGAAGTATGTTGTAATTATTTTGTTGTTATTGTTGGTTGTGGCTTTTATTAAGCCCTAAATTATGTATCTTTTTCAATTAGGGCTATTATTAAGCCCTAAATTATGTAATGTTGTATGAATTATCAAGCAATGAAATGAAATGGGATTTTAGTAAACACATGTCTTCATAATATATTACTTCTTATGTAATTACAAAAGTTCATACAAAAGTTCATACAAAAGTTAATACAAAAGTTAGATAATTTTCATACATAAGTTAAAGTTCATACAAAAGTTAAATTTTCATAGTATTCAACTGTGCACTTTGCCCTTGCCCTTCTGTGAGGCCTTCGATTTTGGCACTGTCTTCTTATTGAGCTTCGATGTTGATGCTTCATCAGGCTATGGCTGTTTTTGTAGCCTTTGCTTCTTAGTTGCCCCTCCTTTGCAAGTGGACTTGTTGTGTCCAAATTCCCCACATTTTCCACAAGTCACTGTCTTGCTACGTTTGCCCTTCCTTGCTTCATCCTCAGCTCGCCTTCTGTTTCTACAAGGCCTTCCAACCCCTCTTTTAATGAGTGGTGGCAGTATGGAAGGAGAATCAGAAGCTGGCCACTTGTCTTGATCAAGAATAGGCTTAATGCTTTAACCATAAGCCATCTTGTATCTTTCAACTGAATAGCATTCATGGACAAAGGAATGGGGATCTAGACACGCATTGCATGCTTACATGGTATACCTGTCAATTGCCACACATTGCAAAGGCATGTGTGGTTGTTCAAAGAAACAGCAAGTGCAGACTTTCCCTCCATGACTTCATATTCACCTACACTTGACATGAAAGCCCTACATGACCTACTATCATTACACAATTGTTGCACTCTCTTCACAATGTTTGGACACACTTTGTCCCAAGCCTCACATTTTTGCCTCCTAGTTGCCAACCTAACCATTGTGACCCTCCTAATCCCCTCTAACAAAGTTAACACTGGCTTGCACCTATCAGTTCCTAGGGTTGCATTAAAAGATTCAACAAAATTAGTCTTGTTCATGTCACACTTCAAGTTTATATCAAATTTATGCTTTGTCCACCTTTCTTGTGGACCCAACTCAGCTAGCCATGCCCTTGCTGCTTTGTTTTCCTTGTCAAGCTCATTCATCGCCTTTCCAAAGGTGAATGTGGAGAAAGCCCCACATGCCAACCAGAATAGCTGCCACAACTTTGGACCAGGCCACACCTTCTTCCAATTGGCACTAAGGTGCTTGCAACAATACCTCCTTTGCACCTTAGGCCATAAATCAGTTATGGCTTTATCAATGCCCTGTATTTGCACAATAAGTTGTGTTAGTCCAAAAAACAAACAAAAACAAAAAAATTGATTGGAAAAGTAGTATATACCTTCTGCCTGTCTGAGATGATGCACCAATTGTCTCCTCTTTGACTTGGTTCAAGGGCATGTTTGAGATGCCATATGAAAAACTTCCAACTTTCTTCATCCTCACTTGATACAATAGCCCATGCTATTGGAAAAATTTCATTATTCCCATCTAGGGCAATTGCAGATAACAACACTCCTCCATAATTCCCCTTAAGATGACACCCATCTACCCCTATCAAACTCCTACACCCAGCAAAAAGGCCATCCAATGATGCC
This sequence comes from Amaranthus palmeri, assembly GCA_019776075.1. Taxonomy (NCBI): domain Eukaryota; kingdom Viridiplantae; phylum Streptophyta; class Magnoliopsida; order Caryophyllales; family Amaranthaceae; genus Amaranthus; species Amaranthus palmeri. The sequence goes on from JAAKBH010000478.1 coordinate 183,356, forward strand.
TTGAACGAAATGAAAATGCTCTTAAAAACCAAAGGATACTCAGGATGAGTATTGGGATACCAAGCACAGTTGGCATGAGAACCTTCATTAGTTTCCTTGATGATTTCACAATAAGATGGGAGAAAACCATATGATGTATCATGTCCCCCATTGATGATATTCAAAGCCATGTTTCTAACTCTGTACAACCCAGCTTGAGCCATCTCAACACCATATCTGGACCACAACAACTCATTCAAGGCTTTACCTGGGATGTCATTGTTAGCCCTGATATCTTCAAGCAGTGCATTGCATGCCCATTTAACAGTGACCATACTGTTTTTTGTTTCTAGTCCCAAACATGTATGCTCAGAATTTGTAATTTTTTTGATTGCCCAAGTAATACCATCAGGGAGAATAGATGCATGTAACCTCCAATCACAATTAGCATCACTACATCTAGCTGTATACCTACGCTTATCAGACTTATCAATGACTAAAGAAAACCCAGACTGAATGCAATAATTCCTAATCACATCTTTCATGTGTTGCCTATCAGTAAACAGCTGCCACTCTCTAATTTGTATGTTGCCAAATGTGCTTTCTTCAAACAATTGTCCATTCCTATACAACTTATTCAAGTAACTATCAAATGTATCACAATGATCATCCCACACTGGACCATCATAAGGGTCAAATGAATCATCAACAACATCAATATCCTCAACTGCAATCTCCTCCTCACTGTCAATCAGTGACACACTGTCACTGTCACTCTCACTGTCACTGTGCACTGATGGAACAAAGGATTCATCCTCACTCTCTGAAGGTATGTGTCCAGAAGTAGATGCAACACCTTCTTTTTCTTTAGTCAATTCAACTAGCCTTGGAGACCTTCTAGTAACCACTTGCTTTATACCCTTCCTCCTCAAAGTACTCTTAGGAATTCTTTTGGTTATAGTTGTCTTTGGTGTTTTGGTTGGGGTTTGTTTAGGTTGGGGTTTGGGTTGGGGTTCTTTTGGTTGGCTTCTTGGGGGTTGGTTCCTCCTCACAGTTTTTTTGTTTGGTTGCATGGGGGAATTGGTTGGGGTTCTTTTGGTTGGGGTTTTTTTGGTGGGGGTTCTTTTGGTTGGCTTCTTGGGGGTTGGTTCCTCCTCAATGTTACCCTCCTCAATCTCCTCCTATACTTCTTCATTCATCTCATTCAAAAACTCTGCGTTTTCAAGAATGACATCATTGATGTCACCAGGAGATGGTGGACTCTCCAACACTATGGTCTCCACTGGTTTCTTCCTAGGTCTTAGGACAGGAAGTTTGGGTCTCCAGTAACCCTTCTTTTTGTTTGGTGTCTTAGGCTTCACATTCTGTACAGGGGTTGGAATGGGATCAGGATCATCAAGCTGTGTTGGGGTTGGAAGGGGGTCAACATCATCAGCCAGTAATGGGGTTGGAATGGGATCAGGTTCAACAGGCAGTGTTGGGGTTGGAAGGGGGTCAGGTTCATCAACATGCTCATCAACTATAACATCATCAAGAACCACATCATCAACAGCCATATCATCAACTACAACATCATCAACAGCCATATCATCAAGTACCACATCATCAACAGCCATTTCATCAACATGCTCATCAATATCATCAACTACCATTTCATCAACTTGCACACCAACATCATCATCAACATGTTCATCAAAACCAGTGAGGTTTAAAGGATCATCAACATGTTCATCAAGTCCAGTGAGGTTTAAATCATCATCAACATTTACATTCAACTTCTCTTGGGGTAGACTAGGGGTTGGAATTATCATCACAACATCATCATCATCCCCATCATCAGATGACACAGGTTTATTCCTAGCCATTTCTGCCTCCAATTCTTTCTTCCTTGCATTTTCCTTAAGGGTTTCCCTAAGTCTCCTAGCATTATCTAACAATGCACTAGGTTTTGATTCTCCAACTTTGATCACAATAGTTTCAACTCCTCTATTCCTACTAAACATCTCAACCAGTGTCTTATCATCAACAATCTGAATGTTTTTCTTCTTATACACATAACTGAAACTAGGATGCTTAGGCATCAAATGACCCATAGACTCTGCTTTGTCCCAATAGTCTATGATCATGTCAAGCAAGTTTACTAAGTCTACATCCTCAATAAAAACTTCAAGCTCAGTACCCTTATATACAAACTTCAACAACAAACAATCATCCATTTACAATCTATCAACAAAAAAACCAAAAAAAAAAAACCATCAACATTCATAAATTGCACCCAACTTTCAAAATTCAAAAAAGCCCTAATTTCTAGGGTTTACTGTTACACAAAAACAACCAGAACATCAACAAAAACCATAATTCAACGAAAAAACCCTAAAACTACCACATTTAACGAACAAAATAACCGAAATATTCTACCATTACAGTCGACATTTAGGGCACAAAACAACAAAGAACATGTAGTTGCATGTATAGAAAGAAAAGTTAGGGCAAATCGAGTACTTACCAGCGTCAAATCAAGCAGCACAGATGAAGAAATTCCACAAAAATGGCGTCAAGCAAGGAGTTGAAGATGATGATGAAGACCAGAGAGAAATGTCGAGGAGGGAAAAACAGGAGCCAAACTCATTAAGTTACACATATACAAACCATGGTTTGTTTTTTTAAAAACTTAACGGCAACTTAACGGAAAATCGCTAAAAGTGTCACGGCGTGAGTTAACGTCAAACCTCAGGGGTGCTATTGGAAAAAAAAAAGATTGTAGACCATTGATAAAAGGTAAAAACACAGGGGCACCATTGATAATTTCCCTTTACTTTTTTGCTTTGGTACATTGATTTATGTTATATGTTGGATTTTAAGAAATTTATGGATGCCATTCTGTTATTAATTTTCTTCGAAAATAACAGGTGTCACCTCCTAATGAGGCTTTACCTTTAAATGTACGAATTGACTAATTACTGCCCATAATTGCTAAAATTAGAAAAGTGAATTTAAGGTAGTTTCAAAATTGCATTTAGGCAGTTTCAAATTGCTAGATCAATAAAACAAATTTTTTCCCATTTCAATAAAGAAAATATATTTTTAAAAAATATCAATTTAAAATTATAATATTGAGATCTGATGCGAATTTAAAGTATCACTAATAAAAAAAGGAATTGACTATTTGACTAATTACTGCCCATATTTGCCATATTTATAAAAGTGATGCATTAAGGCAGTTTTAAAAAAGAAGGATCAGTAAAATAATTTGTTTCCCAATTCAATAAGGAGAGTATCTTTAAAAAATAGCAATAATAATTTGTTTCCCATTTCAAGAAGGATCAGTAAAATAATTTGTTTCCCATTTCGATAAGGAGAGTATTTTTAAAAAATATCAATAATAATGATCTTCAGTTAATTTAAATTATAATATTGAGATCTACTAGAAATTTAAAATATCACAAATAAAAGGAATTGACTAATTGTCTAATTACTGCCCACATTTGCCAAATTTATAAAAGTGTATTAAGGCAGTTTCAAAATTGCAAGATCAGTAAAAAGAATGTTTCCTAATTCAGTGAAGAAAGAATTTAAAAAAATATCACTAATGATGATATTTAGGCACATATTCATAAATAGTTACCTAATTAAGCGCAGTGTAATTATAATTCACAATATGATGTTAAGGCATTTTGTGATATAATGTGAATTTAAAATATCACTAATAAGGATAAGTGATTGTATTAAGGCAATTTCAAGAAATGATGGAAATGTAAAACATATTGTTTCCTATTTAAGATAAGAATGTATTATTATGTAAATATAGAATTCCATATTCTTAATTCATATATTATTATGATTTCTAAAGATAAAAGCTTATTAAATGTGTCACAAAATCAAAACTAACATACAAAAACATATAATTTTCAATACAAAAGAGTCAAGAAAATAAAGTTGTTCTAAATTGAAGCTTCATTGCAGAAAAGGAGTTGATATAAAGCTGTTTCAAATTAAAGGTATTATAATATTTTTATGCATTACTGTTTACCATTGATATCGTATTCAATATGTCAATTTACATGTAAGATTTAATAGTTTTCTTGATATCAATACTCATGTTGTTTTATCTTTATGTAGGATATTATAATATTTTTGTATATATTATTAAAAAACATATAATAGTGGAAGATTAATAATTAGTTCAAATTCAAACATGTTCTAATAAAGAAAACAGATGTTAAAAGAGTAAAGGAAAGAAGGTCATACCTGTAAAGTTGTGCAGATGCTATAACTAAATTCTAACTCTATTTATATTACAAACCATTTAATAAACCTAAACTATGAATTACAATTATTATGACCTTTAAACTATACATCTATATGTCAATATTATAACATTACATTTAATGACCTGCAAAAAAAATTAAAATTAGAGAAAGTAGAAATGTCCATCTTAATAAAGAAAGAAACAACATAACTGATGTTATACCCATTAATACTGTTTTTACGTTTTTTAGAGAAAGTAGATGTAGATCCAAAAAATTGTTAAAATACTAACATATATTTTTGTCATAATCTTAATATTTAACAATTTACAGTGAGATAAATGTAGATAAAACATACTTATATATTTCATCAACAAATAATGTACATTTCTTGTGCGGGATACCGTGAAGGTCCTTTACCTTTACCTACAAATAATGTATATAAATAATTATAAACTATCAAGAAATCCTACCCATTAATATTATATACGTAGTTTTCATTTATTTTACTTTTAGTGAGAGTAGATGTAGATTTACAAATTTGTAAAGGATGCATGACATATTAATACAAAAAAACATTAGTGTAGATAAATTTCTTTTACCTTTTGATTTCTGGTTGAGAAAACTCCGATTTATATCTTGCATATCATAACTAATAAAAATTCATCAATTATCCTTTTTTTTTCGGCGTTTTAACATTTGGTATATCTACAACACTTTTTATGGCAAAATTTTAGAGTGTTGAAATCATATGTATACCACCATTCGTCCTAGACGTTGGATTTTCATGATTCTTTATACAATACAAGACGATATTGACATATAAATAGCGTTGTAAGAAACCAAGACTAGATTTAAAGGAAGAAATACAAGATTTTGAAGTTAATTAAAAGTAGACAAACAACAAATAAAACATGAAAAAAAGCTTTAAAAAGGGCTCTCAAGAGTTTTAGCATTTTAATGGCTAAAACTAATGAACCCTAGAATAGAATGTTGGATTTAAAGGAAGAAATACATGATTTTTGATGTTAAATAAAAGTACATAAACAACCAATAAACCAAGAAAAAAGCTTAAAAAAAAGGTTTTCAAGAGTTTAACCATTTTAATGGCTAAAACAAATGAACCCTAATATAGCGTGTTAGATTTAAAGGAAGAAATACATGATTTTGATGTTAAATAAAAGTACATAAACAACCAATAAACCATGAAAAAAAGCTTAAAAAATTCGGTTTTCAAGTGTTTTGCCATTTAAATGGCTAAAACTAATGAACCATAAAATAGTTTGTTTTACAAAATGTTATCATGAAAATAAATAAAATCATGAAATTTGTTGTTTATATCTTTCTACAAAATGAGATTTGAAAGAGAATAGTAAAATTGTATTTGAAGAAGCATAAGTTATGGAACTGAAGTACTCCATATTTGTGAAGATATTGAAAAGCATTTAGGGTGTGAGGAGTATAGGGGAAATAATGAGATTAGGTATATAGGGGTATGAGGAATTGAGGAGTATAGGGAAGTAAGAAGGTTTTTTAGGTTGGGGGTAAGTGAACCAAAAGTGATGGTTTACCATTGGTATCTCTTTTATGGGAAATGACAAAAAAGTTATCGGGATATGAAAATTTATTATACTTTTTTTTTGAGATAATTTTTTATACTTTTTTTTGGGATATGAAGTGTAATGATAATTGTAAGAATACTCTAAAGGAGTTCATTCGGGTCGCCGGGTCAATTTCGGATGAGGTTATTCAAGTCGGTTTAAAATCGTTGCTTATATCCGCATTGATTTTTATAATAATTTTAAAAATTTAAAAATAAAATATTTACAATGGTATCCTAGATATATACATAGAAAAAATGACAATTGTGAATATACACATGAAGTGTAATGACAATTGTGAGAATACTATAAATGAGTTCATTCGGGTCGCCGGATCAATTTCGGATAAGGTGATTTAAGTCGATTTTAAATCGACATTTATATCCGCATTGATTTTTATAGTATTTTTAAAATTTATTTTTAAGTTTGGTTATTAGATCGAATTTAATTTTAGTATACGACGCATTTTTGAGTGAGACCGTCTCATATTCTTAGTTGAGACAGTAAATTCATAAACCAACGGACGAAAACATAAATGCAAGTAATTGAATTCAAATTATAGTCAGATAAATATTTAAAACTATCCAGTTGGAATTTTTTTAAAAAAATTGAAATTGGCTAGAGAATTTTTTATATACGAATCATAATTTAATTCTTTTTTCATTTATAAGAATAATGTACAGGGTTAGTTCTCTAAATAATATAATTGATTTTAAAGTGTATGTTTAGTGTGTTTTTAAAAATATTAAGTAGCTATCATCATTATTATTAAAAAAATGAAAAATGACAAAAACATAAATACAAGTACAACAATATTGAAAGGTGCAATGGAAAATCTTTAACTTGCAAGTATGACTTATGAGTATAATCATTTCTTATGGGAAATGACAAAAGCTTAGTGGGATATGAATTTTTTTTTAATACTTTCAATTTAATATAAGTAAAATTTAAAAATAAAATAATTACAATGGTATCCTACATACATACATAGAAATTTCCAGTGAAATGACAATTGTAAATATACACATGAAGTGTAATGACAATTGTAAGAATACTTTAAAGGAGTTCATTCGGGTCGCCGGGTCAATTTCGGATGAGTTGATTCAAGTCGGTTTAAAATCGTTGCTTATATCAGCATTGATTTTTATAATAATTTTAAAAATTAACACCAGAGTCGGATTAGATCGAATTTAGTATAGGACGCATTTTTGAGTGAGACCGTCTCATATTCTTAGTTGAGATGGTAAATTCATAAACCAACAAACGAAAACTTAAATGCAAGTACAATAAGATTGAAAGGTCCAATGGAATACCATGCAATTATAATTGGGAATCAATACTCTTAGCAGTAAAATCGGGTTAGATCGAATTCAATTTTATAGTCAAATAAATATTTAAAACTATCAAGTTGGAGTTATTTTAAAAAAAATTGAAATTGGCTAGAGATTTTTTAGATACGAATCATAGTTTAATTCTTTTTTCATTTATAAGAATATATTAGAGAGTTAGCAGTATAATTGATTTTAAAGTGTATGTTTAGTGTGTTTTTAAAAATATTGAGTAGCTATCATCATTAATAAATTGAAAAATGACTAAAATACTTGGGTTAAATGATAGTTTAACATCTCTATTGTAAATACAGTTTGTATATATTAATTTACTAAATATTTTGTTAAATTATTTTACATATTTAATTTTCCATTTTGTTAGGGTTTTCTATAATTTGTAAACACTTTTAACTTTTTTGCAAAGAGTTGTAATTATATTTTCTACATCATACTATATATTATTAAATTCTTATTTTGATACTATTTACTTTTAAGGATATATACATCAGAGTTTATTTCTGGATGGAGGATTTCAATCCACCTAAGCGTCGTAGAGAAAGACCACGGAAACAAAACATTCTATCCGAATCAAGTTTGGATACAAGTAACGGTTTGATTTCATACTTATAAATAGCTATTTTGAATCAATTGAATTAATTAATCATAAGTAATTATTTACTTTATTGTTCTTTCAAAAAAAATAATTTATTTTATTTTTTTAACAGAACATTCGATTATAACCGTTGATAATAGAGTTGAACACGCAAAGATAGCAAGAGCTAATAGAAAAGAAATTTTACAAAGGAAGCGAATGAAGAACTCAATTACCGAAACATCAACAGGTTAGTAATATTTCTTGAATATTAAGATGAAGCCTAACAAAATTTTTAAGATAAAGTATGCAATTTATACTACATCAGGTCAAAAAACTCTTACTTATACAAATTAGTAATCCAGGTCAAACGTCAACAAGTAATGATGCGAGTATGAATATGACACCACGTACTCCCTTTAGTGATCTCACAAACGGTTTGTATTTCAATTTTTACGTTGTTTCATTTTCTTACGCAATGTATTTTTATTAACTTCTATAATTATTTTTGTATTTCAATATCATATATATAATACTTAATTTTTGTTTAGTTGTATTTTGTCGCACGACGACTCAAGGAGGGAAATCAACAACTAATGAATGCAATTCAGTAAATGGACCACGAAATGTTGCAAGACAAAGTCCAATAACACTAAGTGATGTTTCTCGAAATTTTGAAGAACTTGAACATCGAGATGAAGCAATAATTGACATAGGTATGTATATATATATATATATATATATATATATATATATATATATATATATATATATATATATATATATATATATATATATATATATATATATATATATATATATATATATATATATATATATATATATATATATATATATATATATATATATATATATATATATATATATATATATATATATATATATATATATATATATATATATATTCTTTTTTTGCAAATTTGGAATCATATTATTAATAGAAAAAAAAAACACCACACTGGAAATTGGGAGCCTTAGGACCGCCGGCATAAAAAACCCCGCGAGGGGAAAAAGCCATTGGACCTAAGGACCAAGACCCAGGCCACTCAAACATCGCATAGGAGTGGACTATGCATATAGTTTACAAAAACACCAAAAAAACACACCCTGCCCCAATATAGGGATTATCCCCTTACAACCATCTAGGCCAAAACCGACCCAAAAAAATCACACCAAAAACACATAAAAAACGGCACCAACAAGGCGCCCCAAAACACACCAAAGTTCAAACAAATAAATTACAAAAACTCCAATGGAGAAATAAGGAAATCTGGATTCGATGTCCCTTGTAGCCCAAGAAGCTCTTTTGCCCAGCTTGAAATTTGTATTTTCAAGGAGGAGAGAAAAGCATTCGGATTGTAAATCTTTTGCTCAAATTTGATCTTGTTTCTTTCGTACCACAATGACCAAATTGTGCAACCCAAAATAAGACTCCAAAGTTTTCCATTGCATCTTCTAGGCCTTAGGCTTCTCCATGAAACAGTGAACATGGTGCATTTACAATGTAGAACACCAGAAATTCCCCACCATGCTAGTATCTCCATCCATATCCTCCAAGAAACTGCACAAGTGAACAAAACATGAGAATTTGTCTCCAAAACAGACACACAAAAAGGGCATTGGCCATTAACACCATCAATAATCCCTAAATTCACTAGCATATCTCCTGTTTTAAGCTTTTCCATATTTGCAAGCCAAAGAGTAAACTGGGCTCGTGGAGGCACTTTCATCTTCCAAATAATCCTGCAAGCATCAACAGGAAGGATTGGATCACAAGAGCTATATAATCTATTAACAATATCCTGAATAGGGAATTTGTTATGTCGACCCTGATGCCAATATGCTCCATCTGCTTCTCCAGGAATGGGTGAAACCTGCATAATAAGAAGCATTAGTCTATCACGATCATCTGTCTCCCAATCATACAACTGTCTTCTCCAAGAAAGGTTCCACTCCCAACTCCCATTAGACCACACACCCATCTGATTCACCGATGCATTACAACTCGTAGAAATTGAGTATAGTCTAGGAAAGAGAAGTTTGAGGGGTCCATTAGAGACCCACTTGTCATGCCAAAAGCTGGTTGTTTCCCCATTTCCAATCCTCACACTAAGACCATCCTCAATGATGTGTCGGATCTTAGATGTATCTGAATCATTCTTTAACAGGTTCACCCATATACCACTTTTTACATTACCAAATGCCTCTGAAGATGCTTTGAGACCCTTTATATTATGCACTGAAATAAGGATGCGCTTCCAAAGTGTATCATTACACTCCGAGAATCTCCACCACCATTTGAATAACAAGATGAGGTTCTTATGTAAAATGTTACCAACACCAAGCCCACCCATGTTTTTTGGTAGTTCAATTGAATCCCATTTGACAAGAGGTGTACTGAAATTCCCAGATGATGTATTTCCCCAAAAAAACCGCCTTTGAAGTTTAACAATCTTGAGAGCAACAGTCTTGGGCATCCTGAAAATGCTAAGGTAGTAAATTAGGAGACTGTTGAGAACACTTTTTATGAGTGTGAGTTTCCCGGCTCTAGATAGAAGTTTCCCTTTCCAACTTGATAATTTGTTTTCAACCTTTTGAATCACAGGTTTCCAAGCATAACAATAATTCATGTTTGCACCAAGAGGAACCCCTAAATATGTAATAGGACATACCAAGTGACTACATCCATACTCAATAGCTAACCCCTTTGCCCATTCATCATCACTCGACTGCCATGAAATGATATTTGATTTTGAATAATTAAGGCGCAAGCCTGACATCAACGCAAACACATCAAGGATTCTAAAGTAGTTCTTCACAACTACACTAGACTTTGGGACAAATATAAGGGTGTCATCTGCAAATTGCAAATGTTTGAGTCTAACTCCATCTTTACCAATCGGAATGCCCTCTATAAAACTAGAATCCTCTGCCTTTTTCAATAAGCCCACTAAAACTTCGCTTACGAGGATAAAGAGGTATGGTGAAAGTGGGTCTCCTTGTCTTAAGCCTTTCTCCATTTTCACAGGTTTTAGTGGAGACCCATTGAGTAAGATTGAAAGTGAGCTTGAACATATACAATTCATGATCCATCTAACCCATTTTGTGCCAAAACCCATTTTCTCCATGACTTTTTTCAAGAAAGACCATTTTACAGAGTCATAGGCTTTTTGAAAATCAAGCTTTATCAAAGCACCTGAAATTTTCTTTTTTCTCAACCAAGCAAGGGCTTCATTTGCAATTAGCACACCATCCATGATCTGTCTCTCCATTAAAAAGGCACATTGTGACTCATCTATTAGGGGAGCAATCACTTCTTTGAGCCTAAGGGAAAGAAGCTTTGAAACAATCTTATATAGTGCACCCACCATGCTAATGGGTCTAAAATCTTCAATCGACATCGGACTCTCAACTTTCGGAAATAATGTAACCCAAGTGACATTGATAGCTCTAGCATCATCCCCATTTTCAAGGAAGCTTATTACAAAATTACAAATATCATCTTGAAGAACATCCCAAATTTCCCTAAAGAATCTGAAATTGAACCCATCATAACCAGGGGCTTTATCAATTCCACAAGCCCAAACTGCTCTTTTTATTTCCTCCCTAGTTGGTGTGATCTCCAGATTTCTAGATTGTAAGGCATCAAGTACTGGGAGGTTACCTAAATTAAAATCAAAATCAGGGCTATCATCTTTGGAAAAGCGAGCTGTAAAATATCTTCTGATCTCCTCTTTAAGCTCATTCACCCCCCTTACCATTCGGCCATCTATTTCCATTTGTGAAATTTTATTCCTTTTTCTCCTCATTATGGTCGAAGCATGAAAGAACTTCGTGTTATGATCTCTAAGACTAAACCCAACTGATCTAGCCTTTTGTCTCCATACTCTTTCACGCCTAACAAGCCACCTATGCAATTGATTTTGAATGGCTTGAGCTCTAGCACATTCGACATCCTCCAATTGTCTCACTTCTCCAATTTGCTGAATTTTATGTAGTTCATTTTCAAGCCTGTAAATGGTAGCATCCATTGCTCCAAATTTTTCGGTGCTCCACAATTTAATGGGTTTTTTCAGTACTTTCAACTTATTAAATAAGCTCAAATTAGGCATATTGCTCCACTCATCCCTAATAAGATCCTTAAACCCCGGGTTTGTGAACCATACATCATAACAACGGAATGGTTTCGGGCCCCAATTGGTGTTTTCTTCAAGAGAGAGCACTAAGGGATTATGGTCCGAAAATCCTCTTTTTAGACCTTCAATTCGGAGGTTTGGAAATTTGACTACCCATTCATCATTACATAAACACCTATCAAGCTTACTTTGGGATTGTGATCTTCCCCATGTGAACCGGACACCATGTAGAGGTACATCAATAAGATTAAAAGCATTAATCCACTCCCGAAATTCTCTCATGCTCAAATCATTTCTTGCTTGTCCTATTCTCTCCTCCGGACTCATGACCTCATTGAAATCTCCCAAGATTAAGGTGGGTTTGTTAATAGAGCTCATTAAATTAACTAGTTCATCATACATATGTTTCCTATCGATGCGGTTAGTCGGCCCATACACAATACCAATACAACAATTGAAATTCTCCTTAACTACACAACCATCAAGAAAAATCCACCTTTCTCCTATAAACTTCCGGGAAACACAAAATTTCAAAGGATCCCATATCGATATAATGCCCCCACTATGAGTATCGGATGCAAAGGATTCACACCAATCAAAACCATCGGCACCCCACATACGTCGGACTCTACGGTTAAAAGAGTGTTTATGTTTTGTTTCGACCAATCCTACAAGCGAGATTTTCCTACTGCAAATTAAATTTCTTATGCTAATACATTTTTCTCCCCGTCCCACACCTCTAACATTCCATAATAGAAGATTCATAATAACACAAATTAAAAATCACCAAGATAGGGAAAGCAACTTACTAACAACCCTCGTTTGGGTTGTTTTCCTCCAGTAGTTGTAATCGCTTTGACTTTCTGAGCTCCTTGATTACTGCATCTTCATTAGACGAGCTTACCCCGAGAGCTTTAGCAATTCTCCATGTTTCATTTGCTTCAATTGTACATGAGGATGGTACAGCTGGAGGCTCAGGTAATGATGTTGCAACCCTCTTCGGTCTTCCTCTTTGTTTTCTCTTACTAACAGCTCTTGTCGTGCATTGTGAGTTGATTGTGCACTCAATGGATGATATTGGATCAAACCACTCCTCAGCTGCTAATGCTGTTTGGACATGTTGGACAACCAAGTCTATTTGCTCACTGTTAACCATAATGGGGATGTCTTCCATTGCATTGTTTTCACACATATCTTCAATCCCCTGATGATCCACTGCCTTTTCATACATATCTGCACGCCCCTGATGATCCATTCCCCTTTCATACATATTGTCAAGTCCCTGGATCTCCTCAGTATCACCATTTCGATGTTTGCAAAGCTCACTGCTTTTCAAAGCACTACCATCTTCCACGTTGACATTGTTAAAATTTTGCATCTCACAATTATCATGGTAAGGTATCTGCTCAATTTGCACAGCTCTGCTCACTGATTGGACAGGTTCCACCACCTCCTGTCCATTTTGATCCCTCCTACACACTACCTGGGCAGGTTCCAACTCTTCCTGCATATTTTCTTTTAACTGATCATCCTGCTCTCTCACAATCGATGTATTCCTTTCACGTTCTTGTGCCCACTGTCCAATTTCTTGACTGATATTGGTGCGACACTGTATACCCAGTTCAGAAGAATTACAATTGTCTCCATCAATTTCATCATCAGTTTTCAACATTTTCTCAATACTACCATCCTCCATGCACATCTCTCTAACCCATACATCACAAGATCCTCCTCCCCATGACACCTTAACACTTAACTCTATGCGTTTTTTATGTTCCGTTCTAATGACCAATCTCGCCGATGTCAAGGTGTGCATATTATTCCATTCGTCATTAACCTTTAGTACTTTTCCCCACAATTCTCCAATTTTGACAAGGTTTTCGAAGCTAAAACAAGATGGATATATACCGGAGCATTCAATAACTGTTAATCTATCATTATAATACTCATGCTCGACCCATTTACGTACTCCGGGGAATAACTTTTTGAGGTCTGAGTTTTCTGCTACTGCTCGGTTCAAAGCATCTTCACTATCAAAGAACAATATACATTTCGTAGGAGAAATAGCAGAGATACATACCACTGGGTATATTTATTGCCAGTGATTTTTTCTCCGACGTACTCCATATCAGTTGGCTTTACCAACTTCAACCACCGCAGCCATCCGTAAACGTTTGACCATTACTGGGTTTTCATCAAGAGTGAGGTATAATATATGGATATATATATTTATATATATATATATATATTATATATATATAGATATATATTTATATATTATATATATATATATATAGATATATAGATAAGATATATAGATAGAGGAGCGATATAGGCATATATATATATATATATATATATTTTATTATAATAGAGAAGATATAGTATATTATGAGATAAGAAGTATATATAGATCATTATATATATCTAATATATAGGGGAGGATCCAATGGAGAAGGCATGAAAATGAGAAGGTAAAGAAAGGATTGTACACCCTTGATTTCACTGACAACACAAATCTATGGTCAGATTAGCAAACAACACATAGTTGTAAAAGTAACTAGTTACACAGAAAGGTAACTATGACGCCAATTTTAAAATGTTCTTTTTTTATAACATAGTATCCATTTTTGAAAACATAGTAACCAAAAAAATCAAACAAAAATCCTTCTCACCCTTCTCATTTTAAAATCCTTCTCATTTGATCCTACATCTACATATATATATATATATATATATATATATATATATATATATATATATATATATATATATATATATATATATATATATATATATATATATATATATATATATATATATATATATATATATATATGTATATATATATATATATATGTATATATATATATATATGTATATATATATATATATATATATATATATATATATATATATATATATATATATATATATATATATATATATATATATATATATATATATATATATATATATAGGGGAGGGATCCAATGAGAAGGGTATTGAAAATGAGAAGGGTAAGAAGGATTCTACACCCTTGATTTCACTTGCATAAAAAAATCTATGGTCACGATTGAGCAAAAAACGCATAATTGTAAAAGTAACTATGTTACACAGAAAGGTAACTATGACATCAATTTTAAAATGTTCTTTTTTTTATAACATAGTATCCATTTTTGGATACATAGTGACCAAAAAAATCAAACAAAAATCCTTCTCATCCTTCTCATTTTAAAATCCTTCTCATTTGATCCTACATCTATATATATATATATATATATATATATATATATATATATATATATATATATATATATATATATATATATATATATATATATATATATATATATATATATATATATATATATATATATATATATATATATATATATATATATATATATATATATATATATATATATATATATATATATATATATATATATATATATATATATGTATATATATATATATATAATCATTTTAAACATTTCTACCATGAAATTAATGAATATAACAATTTTCTTTTTTTTTTAATTAATTATAAAATACAGATATGACTGAAATGTCTCAACATGCTGAGAACATACAACAAGATACATATACAGGTATAAACATTATATTATTGTAGTTTGTTTGATTAACTTTTTAACAATTATCGTTGTTATTCAAATATTTTCTTATCAAATTTCGAATCTTATAGATGTCGATGAGCACAATCACATTGAAGGTTAGTATTAATTCTATTTAAGTTTGTTTTTCGTATATTACATTTACAAATTATAATTCTTTTACTATAAAATCATTCCATTCTACAAATGATTTAGATGTTTTTCATTTAAGGTTATATGGATATTGGAGATCCAACATTTTCATTATGTTGTAGTGCTAATATGTGGAGCCTTGAAAGGGTGGACAAGAGGGATAAAAGCAAGGATCATACATTTTCATTATGTTGTAGAAAAGGGAAGATTGCACTTCCAATGCTACAAGATCCTCTTGCGTTACTTTCATCTCTTTTACATGGTCAAGATTCACGAAGTAGGCATTTCATGGAACGCATAAGGGGGTATAACATGATGTTTGCTTTTACTTCAATGGGGGGTCAAGTTGACAAAACATTGAACATGGGTCGGGGTCCATATGTATTTCGAGTGCGCGGGCAAACATGTCATCGTATCGGTAGCTTACTTCCCGAAGGATCAAGTTTAGCAAAATTTCAGCAACTATACATAGTCGACACATATAATGAGATATCAAACAGGAAAAGTGCCGTAAGGTATATAACAATTCAAAATTTTTTATTTTTTTGTATAATATAAATTTATCATTTGTTGATAAGATCTTTCAAAATTATATATATGTGTTGTATTTGAATTTCAGCTCGGGGAATCAGGAGGATTTTGATGATTCAATTGTCGCAGAATTGAAGGATCTTTTAGATTCAACTAATCCTTATGTGAAGACATGGAGAATGGCACGTGACAATATACGTCATGCAGAAAGCATTGATGTTCATTTGAAACTTATTAGTAAGAGAACTCATGATGGAAGGACTCATAATATTCCTTCTGCATCCGAAGTTGCTGCTTTAATTGTTGGGGACATAGGAAGTGTCGCTGAAGAGCGAGACATAATTGTTGAAGGTCGTGATGGTAGATTAAAGCGCATAAGTGAACTGCATCCATGTTATTTGGCAATACAATACCCTTTATTGTTTCCACGTGGAGAGGATGGTTATAGACTAGACATATCTCATAAAGAGGTTGAACTGAACGTGCTCGGTCTTACTGCTAAAATGATACAAACAAATGTAAACAAGCGGGTGAAGTTGACAATGAGGGAATGGTTTGCTTATAGAATAATGGATATGAGTAATGAAGCTGACACGATTTTGAGGTCCGGTAAATTGTTTCATTAGTTTTTGGTCGATGGGTGGACAATGATAGAGTCTGAAAGGCTACACTTTATACGGAGAAATCAGAATTTTCTTAGAGCAGATAAATATGTGAATCTACAAGGTGTTGTCTCGGTACAAGATGGTTCGTCAAACATAGCCGGTAGACGCATAATTTTATCATCAACATTCCCTGGGAGCCAGCGTTTTATGACAGAGATATATCATGACGCAATGGGTATTTGCAAGACATATGGATTTCCAGATGTATTTATTACATTTACATGTAACTCAAAATGGAAAGAGATTACACGTTTTGTTCAGTCGAGAGGTTTGCGTCCAGAAGATCGACCAGATATATTGGCGCTGGTTTTCAAAATGAAATTAGACAGTTTGGTGAAAGATCTAAAGAAGGAAAATATTTTCGAAAGAGTAATTGCAGGTTAGTATTAATTCATACTTTCTCCTTTTTATTTAAATTTTAGTTCTTTACATATTATATATACACTAATTTCTTAAAATTTTTGAATTTATGCAGTGGTGTATAGTATTGAATTCCAAAAGAGGGGGCTACCACATGCACATATAGTATTGTTCCTACATCGAGATGATAAGATTCAAGATCCAGTCGAAATAGACAAATTTATATCTGCTGAGTTGCCTGACAAGGAAGAAAACCCTTTATTGTATTCATTGGTAGCCGATTTAATGATTCATGGCCCGTGTGGATCAGCAAACCCAAGATCACCTTGCATGCGAGATAAAGAGTGTTCAAAATTTTTTCCTAAGAGGTTCAATGATGAAACATATGTTGATGGAGATGATTATCCATGTTACAAGAGAAAGGATAGTGGTGTAACTGTAATCAAAAATGGTATAGAACTAGACAACAGAAATGTTGTCCCGTACAATCCATCTTTACTTTTGAAATATAATGCACATATTAATGTTGAATGGTGTAATCAATCTCGCGCTATTAAATACCTCTTCAAGTACATCAACAAGGGACAAGATAGAATTACTGCAGGTTTGTCCAGGGCAGGGGGGGAAAACGAAGATGGTGAGGACGTTGATGAAATCCAGGAATACTATAATTGCAGATATGTGTCAGCAAGTGAAGCTTCATGGCGCATCTTAGGATTTGAGATTCATCATCGGACTCCACCAGTGGAGAGACTTAGTTTTCATTTGCCAGGAGAACATATTGTTGTGTTCAATGACGAAGACACAATTGACGATGTGATGTCTAGGCCGATGAATGAGAGGTCAATGTTCATGGCTTGGATGGAATGTAACAAAGTATATGATGATGCTAAAAATCTTTTATATAGTGAATTCCCAGGAAGTTATGTTTGGCAGAGGAAAGAGAAAATTTGGACTCCACGTAAGAAAGGATTCTCAATAGGCAGATTATATCACGTTGCACCGGGCTGTGGTGAACGATATTATTTGAGGATCCTACTCAACTTCGTTAAGGGACCGACATCATATGAAGACATTAGGACAGTTGATGGTGTGGTACATCCAACATTTAAGGATGCTTGCTATTCTATGGGCCTACTTGACGATGATAAGGAATATATTGATGGTATTACCGAAGCCAGTTCTTGGGGATCAGCATTTTTTATGAGGAAATTGTTTGCAATGTTGTTGATGTCCGGTAGCATATCAAGGCCAGAATATGTTTGGGATAACACATGGAAGATGCTGTCTGAAGATGTGTTACGTAGACAAAGAAGAATATTACAAATGCCAGGTAATTTAATTTTTTTGACCTCAAATGCTTACTATTTAAATACAATAAGATTTAATTGTGGTATAAATAATGTTTAAAATTTCCATGTATATATTCCCAGATTTAAACCTCACCGACGATCAATTGAAGAATTATGCTCTGCGTGAGATTCAGGATATACTCGAAAACAATGGAAATTCTTTGATGAATATATGCCCGGATATGTGCCCGAGTGATATTATCATCAAAGATGGTCATAATAAATTAATTATGGAGGAGCTTAACTATGATAGAGATTCTTTGAAAGCTGAGTTGCAAGAGTTACTTCCATTGATGACTGAAGAGCAAGCTTTGATATACAATGAAATCACCAGAATAATTGAAAGAGGTACGGGAGGTGTATTTTTTCTATATGGACAGGGTGGGACTGGGAAAACATTTATGTGGAAGATATTATGTGCATGTCTAAGATCAAAGGGTGAAATAGTCCTTCCCGTTGCCTCAACACTACAAAAAAAAGCTCTAATTGTGACATAAAATTTGCGACACTGTCTTAAAATGTCGCTAGTCTAAAAAGTATCAATGACATTTACAAGTGTTGCTATTTCAAATTCTGACATTTATAATTGTCATTGTATCAAATTATGACATTTATAAGTGTCGTATATAAAAATATGACACCAATAAGCATCACAATCTCAAAAAAAAATAAAAGAAAATTATACTTTTAAAAAGATTGGGTCATGGTCTCACGCATATACTTTTGGTCTTCTTTTCTTGAATTTTAGTCTTCCTTCTAATTCCTTCTAATTCCAATTATACTTTAAAAAAAATTACAATATCCTGGAAACATTACTCATTTTTCTTGAAAGATTAACTTTTCTATTTCCAATTCCTCCTAATTCCAATTCCTCCTAATTCCAATTTCATCTTTCTTGAAAGATCAATTGTGCGTTTCTTTCGAAATCTTCTTCCCTCTTTCACTAATCATCTTCTTCCCTCTATTCCTCCTACATCAATTCTAATTACTGCTCTTAAATTTGTGGGATTGGTATTCTTGAAAGGTTAGTTTGTTCTTCATTTATCCATTATTTTGATTGAACAATTGGAGTTTTTAGAGAATATATTTAGGGTTTTATTGGGTTTATTCAATTGAACATGCCCCTTTAATTGATAGTTTAATTAGAGGAATTATTGAACATCAAAGAACCGTCCGCCATATTTTTTCAGATTATCAAATCAAAATCTTGAAGAATTTCTGATGAGGTTAGTCATTCGTACTCAGATCTGCTTTAATTTTCATTAGTCATTCACTAATTGAAATTTATATTTGATTTGTTATTTCTGTATTTTTATTTAAAGAAATTATATTTTATTTTAAATTCATTGTTGGAAAATAATTATTTTTTAAATTATATATAGGGTATATATAAATAAAATAGCAGTTTTTTTTTTATTTTCCGCCAAAATTTTGGAGTCAAAATTTTATTACCGCCTGACTCTTGTGATATATATATGTATTCAGTTCATTTCTCCATGTTTCTTCTTTATTAACCAAAATTTTCTGCTTTCTAAATGGCCGGCTCTTGCAAGCAAACATAGGTTCGTTTTTTAATTATTTATTTTCAAATTACAAATCCTGGAATAATAGTGCTTTGTTTTATATTTCATTTTTATTTGTTATTTGCTTGATTAATATTCTAGGTATTAGTTAAAGTTTTTAATTACTATTTATGCTTTAATTTATGTATTGTTTATATGTGTATTTGCTTAATTAAAGTATTCAAGGTTGCTTTTTTTGAAGGAAATATGCTAGTCTGAGTATTGTTTATTTATATATTTGCTTAATCAAATATATTCTAGATTTATTTTGAAGTATTTTAGGTTTTATTGAGTCTAATTAATGTTAGTTTCTTCAATTTGAATACATTGTACATATTATTTCTTCCATTTTAGTTTTCTTTTATAATATCAATATGTTTTACATAGGTGAGGGGATGATTCATACGATGTTTTAATTATTGCTAGACATTAAAATGGACAAAACTTGGATAAAAGCTTCGATTGGAAGTGAAATTTTCAAAGTTGGTGTCAAAGCCTTTATTAATTTTGCTCGTAGAGAAGGGGAGATTCCTTGCCCATGTAACAAGTGTTGTTTACAACAATGGTTCGATTGCGATACTGTTCATGGTCATATTCTTGTTCATGGTTTTTTAGTTGGTTACACTACATGGACATTTCATGGAGAATTGATGACTTCATTCAAATATGATACACCTTACATGAGAAATCTAGAGTCCCATTCGCAATCAACAAGTGTTCAAAAACCTCCCTTAGATAGTGAAAGTGTCACGAACTTGCTTCAAGATGTCATAGGGCCTATAAATGAAGATAGGGGAATGAGTCAAGTTGTAGGTTGTGCTACCAAGAATGTCGATCAACATGTAGGTGCTAACCCTTTGCCAAATAATGAGGCTGCCCAGTTTCAAAAGTTACTTGACGAATCTAATCAAGAGTTGTATAAAGGGAGTAGCTATTCTAGGTTGGCCTTTGTATTACAACTATACCACATTAAATGTTTGGGTGGCATTGCTAACAAATATTTTGATATGCTACTAGATTTGTTGATAGATGTCTTCCCATATTTGAATTCTCTTCCCTCTAATACTTATGAAGTCAAGAAGATGACAAAGCCATTGGGTCTCGGTTATGAAAAAATTAAGGTTTGTCCTAACGATTGCATGCTTTATTGGGGTTCAAGAGAAAATGATACAGAATGTTATGTTTGCCACACTAAAAAGCCCATAGAGAAGCCAAAAATCCTACGCTATTTTCCTTTGATTCCTAGATTGAGAAGACTATACTCCTCATCCAAGACAGCCGAAGATATGAGATGGCATTTTATGGGTCGTACAAAAGATGGTAAATTGCGACACCCAGCAGATGGATTGTCTTGGCAAGCGTTTGATGCTAGATACCCTGAGTTTGCTTCAGATTCTCGTAGCATAAGACTTTCCCTTTCTAGTGATGGAGTCAGTCCTAATCACACAATGAGTACCACATATAGTGTTTGGCCTGTTATGTTGGTTCCTTATAATTTGCCACCTTGGTTATGCATGAAACAACCTTCATTGATATTGTCAATGATAATTCCTGGACCAAAAGGCCTTGGAAATAATATAGATTTATATCTACAACCTTTGATAAAAGAGTTGCTATTATTATGGGAGGGTGTAGATGCCTATGATGCATATGCAAAGGAGAACTTTAAACTAAGAGCAGCTTTGTGTGGGACGATTAGTGATTTCCCAGCTTACGCCAATTTATCAGGATGGAGCACTAAGGGGCGTGTTGCTTGCCCTTGCATCACATTTGCCACTCATTCTATTTGGTTAAAGCATGGGAAAATGTTTAGTTACATGGGCCATCGAAAATGGCTTGAATCAAATCATCCTTATCGATTTTCTAAGGATAAGTTTGATGGCACTATAGAGCTTGGAGTTCCTCCAAATCCACCGAGTGGCTTAGATGTCTTAGAACAATTAAGAGGATTTACTTTTAAAAATGGTAAACCTTATGTGTCATCAAACAAAAGGCAAAGGGGTACAGGTAGCTTGGTTCATGATGCTTTTATGGAAGGTGTAAGTAATGAGCCTCATATTAATAATGATATCTTTGAAAATATTGATGAGTTTTTAGAGGAAGATATAAATGGGGAACAAATTTATTATAAGAAAAAGAGCATCTTCTTTGATTTGCCATATTAGGAGCATACTCTTCTAAGACACAATTTGGATGTTATGCATATAGAAAAAAATGTTTGTGGTAATTTACTTGGTACCTTATTAAATCTAGAGGGGAAGACAAAAGACAATGAAAAGGCTCGAAGGGATCTTATGGAAATGGGTATAAGACATGAGTTACACCTTATAGAGAGAGAAAACAAAAGGCCTTATGCACCATTAGCATGCTATACTATGTCATCTACCGAGAAAAATGCATTTCTTAAATTATTAAAAGATATTAAAGTTCCCGACGGATATGCATCAAAAATTTCGAGAGGGGTTAATCTCAAAGATCGAACACTTAACAATCTTAAGAGTCATGATGGACACACACTACAACAAATTTAGCTTTTTGCGACATTGGATTTAGTGGCATTTAAAAAATGCCACTAATTCATATTTTTAGTATAATAATTATTATTTTTTATTTTAAATTCCGCCATAAAAGTGCTTTAGCGACACTTAATATAGTCTTTAGTGGCATATGTAATTGTCACTATAGTCTATAGTGACATTTGTGAGAAATGTCACTAGATCCTATGTCGCTAAAAGCTTTAGTGTGACTTTTTTATATGCTGCTAAAGGGTCTAATAAATGTCACTAAATCCTATGTATACACTATAAGAAATTTGAAATAGCGACATTTAAATTAAATGTCGCTAAATATATGCCACTAAAAGCAAATTATGTTGTAGTGACATACTCATGCAAGACTTGTTACCAATTGCTTTGTAGAGCGTCCATTCATTCACAAGAACAAATAAAGGTTGTTAAGATGATATGTGAGTTCAGTTTTTTTTTTCAAAGAATTGTGTGGAAAAGTTCTTGATTTACATGAATTGGATAAGTTGGAGTATCAAGTAGCAAGAACATTATGTGACATGGAAACAATTTTTCCTCCAAGCTTTTTCACTATCATGGTGCATTTGGTTATCCATTTGGTTTCGGAGGTTAAGCTTGGTGGACCAGTAACGTATAGATGGATGTATCCTATAGAAAGGTAAGAAGTAAAATCTCAATTGATTTAAACAATATGATATGATATATTTTTAAAAATGTACAATCTTGAACACGTATTTTGTTCGTCTAAAGTCATATGTGGGTAATAGAGCACAACCCGAGGGGTCGATGGCAGAAGGGTATCTTGCTGATGAATGTCAAACCTTTTGTTCAAGATATTTTGAAGGTGTTGAGACTCGTTTTAATCGCCCTCGAAGAAATGATGAGTTAATTTCCAGCAAGGATAATTACTTGTTTAACACTGGTGGGCGTTCCCTTGGAAAGGTGGATAATATTCAACTTGATCTTAAATCACTAGAGCAAGCACATCGTTATGTGCTTTTGCAATCTGATAAGATTTCTCCGTATCTTGAGTATATCTCGCGTTCCATCCTTAATACATACATAAAACTTACTAAATATACAATTTTAAAATGTTTTTTTTCCATGAAAATGTAGAAATTTTTTACGTGATAAAAGAAGTCGTTTTAAAGGCAAGTTTCACCAAAGAGTTGAAATCAAGTGGATAGTTGAAGAGTTTCCTTGGTGGCTTCGACAACAGGTTTAGTATAACTTATTTATTTTTCATCTAGGCCAATCGTTTTACATGTATTCATTGATTTTCGTGCTGGTAATAGGTCCCCATCATGGAGAGATCTAATTGTGATGAGGAAACAATTGCTATGTGTAGAGGCCCAAGCAGTTTTGTTAAAAGATACAAAGCTT
This sequence comes from Amaranthus palmeri, assembly GCA_019776075.1. Taxonomy (NCBI): domain Eukaryota; kingdom Viridiplantae; phylum Streptophyta; class Magnoliopsida; order Caryophyllales; family Amaranthaceae; genus Amaranthus; species Amaranthus palmeri. Next base: position 207,408 of record JAAKBH010000478.1, read on the forward strand.
TCATCATAAATGGGTTTAGATTTCATACAAAAGATCGTGAAATACGTAGGCGTACACAAAATTCAGGAATTTTGGTGGAAGTTCAAGGAGAGAATGTTGGGGGAAGTAGTGGTACCAAGCACTATTATGGCGTGATTCAAGACATCTTTGAGTTAGACTACTACAATATATGCAAGGTTGTAGTATTTCGATGTGATTGGGTTAATGTGAAGTCATTAAGAGGATTCAAGTTGGACAAATATGGACTACCTTTAGTAAACTTCAATAATTTGATTCATACAGGTGAAGCTTTGAAGGATGATCCATTTGTTTTGTCTTCTCAAGTGAAACAAGTGTTTTATGTGAAAGATCAAAAAGCTGAAAATTGGTTCCATGTTGTTATGACTAAGCCAAGAGATGTGTATGACATGGGGGAGAAGTCCAACGAGAGTGACAATGAAAGTTACACTCAATGCATGTCCTCTAATTTGTTGAACATTGACGAAAGTAGCTTTAGCCCTAGTTTGCGAAGAATGGATATCGAAGTCGAGAATGATGAATAATTTTGTACTTAATCATATACTTTTTCTAAGATTTTGTTTTTTTGTTGCAAGAGAATTTATACTTTTTCATATACTTTGATTCATATACTTTTTCTAAGTTTTTGAGGGTTACTGGTTGTTTTGGTTCTTTTAGCTATTTAATAATTTGTATGCAAGTGGGTTTGGTCTGCTACTCTGCTAGTAACTTGGATGATTGCTACTACCTACTGGTTGTTGTTGCTCTTTGGCTGGTTGCTTTTCTTTTGTTGGCTTGCTGCTTTGTTCAAGCTCACAGGTGCTGCTCCACTACTATATTTATAGTATATTGTCTAGTTTGAGAGTAAAGATGCCTTGATATTGATATAATGTATTTTACAGGTATCAAAAGGGATGTTCAGGTCTGAGAAAGCATGGAATGATGCTGAGACATATTCAACTACTATTCCTAGTACCAGACAAGATATTTCTTACCCTAGGTCCTTGAACATGAAACAAACACCAAGTTTACCTTCTCTTTCACAAGCTTCTACACCTTCTCTGCAGGCTTCGCATCCTAATTGCTCAGGAATGTTACCAAATATTTCATTAGGTTTACCATCATTTTTACAACCATCAATATCCATACCAAATGCATCTTTTTCTTCTCTGCCTACTTCTCTTCCTTGTCACTCTAGCATGTTACCAAACTTAGCACATGTAACACCAACTGAATCTAATTTTAAGAGAGCTTTCATAGAAACTACAGAACATATACATGCAACTGTTAATCCTACATTAACAACTCAACTACCAAGATTAATATCTATTGGCCACCATGGTGATCATGCAATTGTTAATCCTACATCTACAAGTCAACAACCATTATCATTAGCAGATAGGCCCAAGTTCATTATGAATCAATCACAAACCAATGCATACTTATCTCAAACTGCTAGTGATGGTGGGTCTAGTGATGATGAAAATGATGTAGATGACAAGGAAGCACCAATTACAAAGAATGTAATTGAGATAGTTGGTAATAATTTCTTAAATAGTAAATGTTTTGTTTTCTATTTAATAGTATGCATTTTGCACTATATTTGGTAATAAGAAGTATTGCTCAACTCTTTTTTGTTTATGTGTGACTATAAGTATATTTAATGGTATTCCAAAATGTCTGCACTTGGTAAGAAAAGAAATATTCTCAGCCAATTAACTAACCAACAATCTAGATGAGAAATTTACTTCTACAAATATATGTATTTTTAATTAATTTCTGTAAAGTTATAGATGATACTGCTATATAGAATAACCATCCTCTAAACACTTCAATTTCTTTGTTTTATAGATGAGAATAGAGATATTAGGCAGAAGTGTAACATGAAAGTCAAAGATGTGTTCAAGTTGAAAGATGGTGAAAAGATTCTAGTACATGTTAATGAATGTGGACAACCTATCGAAGATGCTAGACGAGTCTTAACTAGGTGGATGACAAACCTAGTGAGGCAACCAAACTTATGTCCTCCAGATATTTCAAATTTTCATAAGCTAAGAGAAATTTGTGGTTGTCATTTACTAAGATTAATCAGGGTAAGTAGTAACATTAAATTTAAGTAAATGTTTTTTATATATATCATTTATATGCTTATGTTTAAAAATAATTTATTTGCAGGAGAAGTTCTCATTTCCTATGCATGATAATGTAGATCATGTTTTGATGTCTATGTTTGATGCTAAGTTTAGAAATAATAAGCATAAGATTGTAAAGAAGATTTACAAAGATGCCGAAGATAACCTTAGATTAAAATATGAGCAAGATTTATCTAAAGCTGGTTATAACAAAAAGGATATTGATGCAACTATAAAGAAGCATCAATTTGGGATTGAGGAGTTGGAAAGTGAATTTGATAGTCTACCTTGCCCACGTGGTTTTGCCACTCATCAATGGCTTAAATTTTTGAACTATATCAAGTCTCTCGATTTCAAGGTACGTAGTAAACTCAATGAATATAATTTATCCATCCTTTCTCATTGTTAATTTACTTTTTTTTCCTTTTCCTTCACATTCATGTTCATAATATAATTAAATTTTCACTTTATATATAGCGGTTGTCTTCGAATGGAAAGGTTGCTCGTAAAAAGCATTGTCATGCCCATACCACTAGCACAACAAGTTTTGCTCAAAAAAAAGTTGAATATGTGAGTAATTAGTTTTGAAGATCTTATACTTCCTTTGTTTCCAATTTTTATTTGTTATTATCTGTGTTGGTTAATTGGCGAGTTGCATTGTAATAGTTTCAGCATTTCCTTTCCTAAAATGTTTTTTTGATGGATAATTGTTTTTTAAAATGTTAATGGCACTTGATTTTTTCCTTGATCCATTAGGTGCTTCCATTGACTCCCAATCTTTCGTTTATTGTTTTATTCGATAGTTAAATTCAATTATTCGATGCTTTCTGTATTGGTATTTGAATTTCATAAAAAAGAGTGATTGGGCCGGAATTGAAGTGATAGAAGAACAGTTAGGGTTTCTGATCGAAGCTTTGCATTTTCTTTAATTCGTGAACTACTAAAGACAATCATCTTTTTGAATTCATCCATTGTAGTATCTTCATGCTTTCCTTTTAATATTTCTAGCAATTTATGCTTTTGGGTATTTCTAATTTGATTCTTTGTACAAACTTGGCTGAGATTTGCTTGATATTCTATGAAGGCCGAATATTTTGTTAAAATTTCATATTTATTGGTCAAATTCTCTGGCTCTTATTCATTCATGAGTGAACCGCGTAAAAAAGTCATTTATAGCAATTCCAATAGGATAGAAGTGTTGAGTCAAGGATAACTCTTTAGAGATTGAAAATACGTTGACTATACTTCGATGATACAAATGCATCAAGTATTTAAAACCTGAATCTTTGATATAGTCCAGATTGGTTTGTCTTGATCAGTTCTGAAGTATAATTACAAGGTATAGATAAACGCACCCTTATTACTAACTACTAAGTACTAACCATAATATTAGTAGTTGATTTTTGAAATATTCTATTCATAGTTGGAACTTGGAAGGCTATCCTAAATTTGGTATCTTATCAAGTTGTACACTTGAGTATATGATGCCTAATCTTTAATGTAAATTAGAATGTCCTAGATTAGATGAGGTTATTTGTTTATAATAAGGACACAATCGATAGGGGAGCCTGAAGTTTCCATCGGGGAAGATGTCATTAAATGTACGACCAAGAACAAGTATTTGGGATCAATCATCCAAAGGGATGGGGAGATCGACGGAGATGTAGATCATCATATTTGATTTCCTATGCGTTGTTTTGTTTATTTTTTGTTTTCTTTAAGTCTTATATTTGTTTTACATACGTATTGGATTTCCTATGCGTTGTTTTTCACCTCATGTGGCAGGTATGCATCTTTATCTTCCTCGAGCTAGGGGACTCCTTTTTGGCCGTGCTCTCCTTTACTGGTATGAGTTGCCGCCATCCTTCCCTCCCCTGACCCTGCCCATAGTTTTCTATAAGCGGGATATACTGGGTAGGATGATGATGATGATGATACTTCCTTTGTTTATTGTGATTGACGATATAATAAGGGAGTTGTTAACACATTCCTTTTCGATTGATAGACTAAAAATAAGAAGAGAAAGCCTGGATATATTGACTTTTTTGAGTTCACACATAAAAACAAGAAAGGAGCTTACGCCAAGGACAAGACTGCTCTTTTCATGGTAAATAATGAAAATAGTATTCAAGCTAGCTACATGTGATTATTATATCTAAATTTATTCATGATTTTTATTTCATAAAGGACTTTGCCAAGGAAAAAATGGAAGAGTATAAAGCTAGTGGAAAATTTCCCAACGAGTACGCCATTCAAAGAGAAGCATGGGATATTTGTATGGGTGAGGACACACTAGGAAGAGCACGCGGTTTTGGAGTTGGGGTTACAAAGTCACAAGTTTGAGGATTTCGAGCAGAATTAATGGATATGAGGAATGAAGAGTTAGCTGCTAATCATTCTAGATCCATAGAAAACCACCTTAAAGACTTTGCTAGCTACAAGGCTAGCACTGATGCGACCATTGAGGCAATGCAAGCTGAACTTCAGTTATATCGCACTGCATATACTAATGGAATAGATCCAATGTCTCAAACTCTTGGTCATAATGTTGAACGTAGTGCATCTGAGAAACGACAACAACTACAGCAACAACAACAACAACAACAACAGGTATCTTAGTGTTTATTTGGCATTTCTTGAATACTAATACATAATTTTGAGTTCAATTGAATTAGAGGGTAATTATACTTGTATAATCCTTCTTTTCTATTATTAACGACAATGTCCCTTAATTTCAAGTTTATTTCTTAGTGTGTTTTTTGATGAATTTGATTGAGTTTATTCTTGGGTTGAATATATATCGTGTGTTGGAACAGGCTAATGACATGGTCGAACAGTTCTTGAAAGAGCATTTTGGAGGTGATGAGATTATATTGTCGGCCACAGGTATAATTTGTCTCCTTGATATACAATATAAATGAATATTGTTGCATTTAATATTTTTTAATAAGTATTTTAGTACACTCAAAACATCAAAGATCAAACATCAAAGATCAAAGATCAAATAGGTCATGCTACTGTAAATTGTAATGCTCTTTCATTTGTTACAACTAAGGACTTTGCCGATTATTTTTTATTGTAAATTTGGCTATTTTTAGTTATTAATCAATTTAATTAATAGTTGTGTTATTTATACTTTGTTTTGTAGATTCCAAATTAAAGGCAAAGCAAGGATAATAGTGAGCTGGGTGATTAAAGGAATGGAGATAGTTTGAAGCTTTACAATGTTATTTGTTTTATATCTAGATGTGTCTTTTAAAATTCTTAGCATGATGTACAAGTTAATTATAGAATTTTACTTTTTGATTGTGTTGAATGTGTTTGGAGGTTGAATACATTGAGATAAATATATATGATTTTAGATTGTTAATTATATGTATTTTTATTTCATATTTTTTATATATGTAAAAGCTATTATCTTTAATTGGTATTTCAAAATTAATTGCAATCATTCCAAGTGTAACTATTTTCATGAATTAACAATATTTTAAGAAGAAAAAATATAACTATTGTGACACACTTAGGTGTCACAAGACTCACAAATGTTCTAAAAATTTGACATTCATACATGTCATAATTAATGTGACAATTTAAGGTGTCACAATTATTGTGACATTCATAAACCGTCACAATTTTTGTTGTGACATGCAATTTTGCGACGGCTCCTACCAAATGTCACCAACTTTTTTGGTGACTTCTATAAATGTTAAAATTTGGCTATTATGAATGTCACAATTAGACCTTTTTTTTGTAGTGCAAGTGGTATAGCAGCTTTGTTACTTCCTAAGGGAAGGACTGCCCATTCAAGATTTGGGATACCTTTAAGTGTTACCGAAGATTCTATGTGTAGGGGTGTAGAACCTAATAGTCAATTGGCAGACCTCCTTAAAAGAACTAAACTTATTATTTGGGACGAGGCTCCAATGACTCACAAGCATTGCTTTGAAGCCTTAGATAGAAGTTTACGCGATGCAATACGATGTCCTAATGGTAAACCGTCTGAGTTAAGCTTTGGCGGTAAGGTTGTTGTTTTTGGTGGTGATTTTAGGCAAGTGTTGCCAGTAATCCCAAAGGGTACAAGACAAGACATCGTCTTCGCGACACTTAACTTTTCAAAGATCTGGAATGATTGCAAGGTGTTGCGACTTACAAAAAACATGAGATTACGACCCGGATTAGCAAATGTTGAAGAGCTGCGAGAATTTGCTGATTGGATTCTCAAAGTTGGGGATGGAAGGCTTGGAGGGCCTAATGACGGAGAGGCTACTATCGATATACCTGAAGATCTATTAATAAAGGATGCAACTAATCCAATGGCAGCAATTGTTGATTGCACTTACCCTAACTTCGCGAGGGTTTGATTGATAGTTCGTACTTTCACGAGAGGGCAATACTAGCACCAACAAATGAGATTGTTGATAAGATCAACGAACATGTGTTGTCACTTTATCCTGGAGAGGAAAGATCATACTTGAGTTCAGATTCAATCGACAAATCTGACGGTAGTAGCTATGGTAACAACTACGATGCCTTTTCCATTGAGTTTCTCAACTCAATACGTGCATCTGGAGTTCCAAACCATAAGTTGGCGCTAAAAGTTGGTGTGCCAATAATGATGCTCAGAAATATGGATCAGTCAGCTGGCTTATGCAATGGTACACGCTTATTGGTTGATAATCTTGATGATCGAGTTATACAAGCAACGGTAATATCTGGTTCTAACATTGGTTATAAGGTTTTCATTCCGAGGATTACACTCACACCTTGAGATAGTTCCAAAATCCCTGTTGCTCTTCAGAGGAGGCAGTTTCCGGTATCTTTGTGTTTTGCGATGACTATTAATAAGAGTCAAGGACAATCTCTATCACATGTTGGTTTGTTCCTACCCAAACCTGTTTTTAGTCACAGGCAATTTTACGTCGCAGTGTCTAGGGTGACTAGCAGGAAAGGTTTGAAAATTCTCATATGTGATAAAGATGGTAAAATATGTCGTCGCATTGAAAATGTTGTCTACAAAGAAGTGTTTCAAAACCTATAAATGTTAGTTGCCATTTTATTTTTAATTTTAACATACTTAATGTTTATTCGTAATTTATTATTAGTTTTTATAATACATCTTTTTTTAAAATGCACCATTCTTCTCATTTAAGTTTTCATATTATTATTATATTCATCATTACAGTTTAATAAAAAAAATTAAAATAGACAACGATTATATGTACTTGCTTTATTTTTTTAGTTTCATATGTTAATATTCGTTTATGCTAAAAAAATAGTGCATGCACGGGTTTCTACACTAGTAAGCATAGAATTACGTAAAATAATTTGGATGTTGGTTGTGATAACAAATGAAAAATTTTTTAAAAATTTAATTTTGGAGGTCGATACGAAAAAAGAAAAATAAAAGTAATGAAAATGATTTTCATAGTTAATTGGAGAAAATATAGGAATGTTTTAAATATAAAATGAGAAAAGTATAGAGCTCTTTGAGAAATTGGGAGGAGAAGTTACAATTTGTAACTTCTGCTCTTGACCATTGTAGAAGTTGTTTTTAGCTTTTTTAAAAGCTCGGCCAATCACTACCTAAGTAGAAAATAAACTAATACGATCGAGGATAGAATGAATTAAACTGATAGAGAAGATGCGTGTTTTGTTTTATTTCATTTTGTTATAATTTTACCTTTTGAAATAGGAAAATTTGTAATAATACTCTCAAGTATTGCTCATCAACCAAAAATACCCCAAATTATTATTTAAACCTATATTTTCTAAAGTATATTATAAACCTTATAGTAAGTCTCATGGAAGACGGTCTATCCTATAGACGGGAACCACAAAAGCCATAACATAATTGGACGTGATTTCACAAAACTATCAATGTTTCATAACTGCCATATGAACTTTCTGCCATTGAACACCAAAAGACAATAATCATCCTAATTCTAATGCTTATTGTCATTATAACTCCAAAATTCATTATTATAATGACTGACTTTTGGATTTATAATGACTAAGTTTTAAAGTTATAATGATCACAAGTTTTTGTGAGAGATGATCATTATGAGAGACCACCTCTAATTGAACTAGCCCATGAAGGAATTTGTAGAATAAAAGTAGACATTAACCTTTAATGGGGTGGACCTGAAAGATGTCTTTCAGAAAGACGGTCTCTTAGGAGACTAGTTGTATAATGATTAAGTTTTAGAGTTATAATGACTAAGTTTTGGAGTTATAATGACTAAGTTTGGGAGTTATAATGACTAAATTTTAGAATGGTCGACAATGGCTTAAGATCTCTGAAGATTATGGTCGAATATGGAGATGAAGGTTGAAGAGTAATGGCGAAATGGCATGAAGGTTGAATAGTAATGGACGATTCCTTCTTTCAAAACATTGGAAATCAGTTTTTTTTTTTTTTTTTTTTAATTTAAAAAACCAGTTAATGGGATGGGAAATGGGCTGGCCCATTTTGATGGTCTATAGGATAGAAGGTCTTTCCTGAGATTTTGTGTAAACCTTAAATGTCCCAATATCATCATATCATCATACAATATATATATAAGGCTTTGAAAATTTCAAGTGGCACAATTTAAGAGTTTTTCAAAATGAGACTCATTTATTGGAAAAAATTATCATATCATATCATATTATACATTATATAAAAGGCTTGGAAAATTCAAAGTGGCACAATTTAAGAGTTTTTCCAAATGAGACTCATTTATTGGCAAAAAAAAATAACATGTCATTTTATCTTGACCAATATTTCTACAATTAAGTATCTTTGACTAGCAATTATTTATAGCTAAATTGAGTAAATTAGAGAACTTAATATACTAATAATATATTATTGACAATTTTCATAATTATAGAGTTAATTTATACATATAACTGCCAAAATTAAGTGTTTCTATACTACATAATATTTCTGACTTAGTCACGGATGATGGAAAAGTTTTAAAGTGTAACTTTTGTGATAAAGTTATTAGGGGTGGAATTACACGTCTCAAGGAACACTTCGCTCATAAAAGGGGAAATGTAGCTCCTTGTACTAATCAGAGCTGTTCATGGGCGGGCTACCCGCTAGGCCTGCCCAATCCGGCTCGAAAAACGGGCGGGCATGGACAACGTTTTTCAAAAAAATTTAAAGTTTGGACGGGTAATACCCGCCTGCCAAGATAAACGGGCGGGTAGCGACACCAAAAAATTACCCGCGGGTATACCCGCTCACCCGCTTAATTTAATATATTATTTATTAAATAATTAATTTTATTAAATAATTATTTTTATTAAATATTAAACTATACTACTACATGACCCATACCCAACTTTAGTTTATTACTTTTCTACTAGCCTTAAGGTTTACTTCTTTTAGACTTTAATATTTTTAACCCTCAAAGCATTCAAGCAATCGACTATCAAAGTTCCAACAAGTAGCCGCCTCCACCGTCTATAATCAATATTCATGTAATTTGACTATTTTGAGACTTTATATATATTTAGAGTGTTTTAGATAATGTATTATATTTTTTTGTTCTTATAAAAACTTAACTTTATAATATGATTTATGTTTTAAATTTTTATATAAAAATACCCGCCTACCCGCGGGTCCCGCCCGCTTTAAAAATAGGCGGGTAGCGACAAAAAAAAATATGCCCGCGAATGTGGGCGGACTTTTGAATATTTGAGCCCGCGGGTAGAATTTTTAGGTGCTATCCGGTCCGTTACCCGCCCAAGCCCGCCCATGAACAGCTCTAGTACTAATGTTTCAGCACCAGTTCAAAGGGATATGGCTAGTGTGTTAAAAGAATATAATGATAAGAAAAAGGATAAAATCATCCGAACAAGCGGACTTGAAAATGAGTTAATTAGGGCTAATAATCGTGGTTTTGAAGATGATGATGATGATGACGACATTCAGCTAGAAATTGCTTGGCAACAAAACCAAATGCAACGACAATTTGACTAGGATCGAAATTTGATGCGTGGATGAAGTTGTTTCCATGAAGGTGGAAGTAGTCGAGCACCTCAATTTATTAGGTCTTCTACAATTAAGGAAGTCGGGAAAAATTGCACTTTTGAACCAACATCGACACCAACATCTCAATCTTAGGCTGTTGAAATTGATCTAGAAAAATATTCAATAGCCAAAAAGCAACAAAAAATTAATACGTCATGGCTTAAAAAAACAGAGCAAAAAGCTTTTGAGAGCATTTGGAAATTGGTTCATTGACACAAACCAACCATTTTCGTGTGTCAATTCAGTATATATGAACCCATTAATAAATGCTATTCGTGAACCTCCTCCCCAATGTAAGGCTCCAACTACATATGAGCTAGCAGAGGTTTATCTCCCTTAAGAATGTAGATTGATGAAGGAATATATTGCCTCATTTGCTAATATATGGGAGGAGCGTGCACATCATTAATTTTCTTATTTATTCAAATCGTGGCATAGTGTTTCATAAGTCCGTTGATGCAACTGATGTGAGATCAAGGACCGGAGAATACTACTTTTCATTGATGGAAAAGGTTATTGAAGAAATTGGACCAAGCATAGTGGTTCAAATAATCACTGATAATGAGGCTGCAATGAAGCTTGCCGGTAAGAAAGTAATAGAGACCTTTCCGAATATTTATTTGACGGCCTACAGTGCACATTGCATTGATTTGATGTTGGAGGAAATGGTAAAAAAAGACAAGTATCAAGGAGGTATTGATACAAGCAAGGATGATCTCATCTTGGATTTATAACTCTACATGGGTTGTGAACTATATGAAGAAGTTTACAAATAATCGAGAGATTTTACGTCTTGGTATCACTCAATTTGCCACACATTTTGTGTCGTTAGAGAGCATTGTTAAGCACAAATGAGAGTCAATTAAACCACTCATATGATCTTACTTCGAATTGGGGAGATTATATTGGGTCAAGCAATACGCCAAATGAGAGTCAATATTCAAATCAACCTCCAAATTGGAATCAATTTTGGCCCAATCATTCCCATGATGATTCCAATCACACACAAATCATCAACCAGGGTACAATTAATTATCGTCCGGTTCATTATGATAACTCAGTTCATTATCATTATTCATCAAGTGAAGCATCAAATTATGACAATTGGAACTCAAATGATTGTGACTAATCATCTTATAACTTTGATAATAATGAAGAACAAAAACGTCATCGCCACTCGTTCTGGTGGTGATTATGTATTACCACTTACCAGCGTATTGTATTATATTATTTTATAATATAATTTAGTATTTTAATTATTTATTATTTTACTATTTATGATTGAATTAATTTATATTTATAACTTGGTAATATTTTAACTAAAATAATATTTAAACTAATTAATGATTTTTAACAGTTAAACGTAAACAAAATAATAACCTAATAAATTGAATAATTATCCACTAAAGTCTAAAGGTACCATATATAAGGCAATTATTATGATTATGGACATATCATTACATAACAATAGTTGTTCAACTATAAAAATACAAGTATAGGCTCAATTCTCATGTGATTTTTTTTAAAAAAATCACACCGCGTCGGCCGCATTCCGCATTATAACTTCGTTACAACAGTTTTCCGCGACACCGCATTCGTTTCCACAAACGCGTCCGCGATCGCATTTTTTTTCCATGCATTTTACAATAAGACTACATAATATTCTGATTATTTGAAAACATTAATAATCCTGAAAAGTTGAATGCATTTGGAGTAAATCCTTGTTAAAATAAATGTACCGAAAAGTTCACATCTTCAAACTCTAAATCTCCCAAATAACACACCATTAATCAATCACTCAAAGAAAATAGGTTAATTCTTATAAACAGTAATCACAAAAACAGGAAGTTGCACTTAAACCACATTATGATATTCTCATACTAATGTCCTTTTGATTAATGCTTCATTGTATACCTACTTTTAATACGTGTAGCACATTCAACAAATATGGATCACAATATTCACAAACAAAATAGTTTAGAAACTTATAAACAATAACCATTAATGTTGGTTGTAGTGCATTTTAAGTAATTGCTTTGAGCCTTTAGTATGATCTTTAATAAAATGTTGCACTTAAACCACATTCTCATATTCTAAAATTCATTGCATTCTCTATTAATGCTCATATTCTTTGCACTACAACCAGCATTAATTAGAAGGATATGTCAAAGAAGGAAGTTGTTATAGCTTCTGGTATGCCAAAGAATAGAGAATGCAATGATTATGAAAATATGAGAAAATGAGAAAATGATACGTGTAGTCTGACTAATTAAATGGCATCAATTAACATGTTAAAATTAAAAAGAATGTAAAAGAAAACAAGTGTATGCATACATATATTTAGTTGAGAGTGAAGTTGTATTAATTAGTTTCCTGTAAATTTGTAGAAAATGAAAACACACATTAAATTAACAAAGCACATGTATATGTTTCTGTAATTAGGTAAATTTGAAAGAACTAATTTGAGTTATTTGTATACCTTTTTAAGTGCAAGAGTTTATGTATGGTTGTAGGATAAAATATATGTGAAGACTTGGATTTTATAGATAGTTGAAGTGATTGAAATACAGTAACAGCAACTTAGCAAGTCAAAAGTTGTCTGTCATAACTCAGAATCATGTGCAAGCAACTGTTTTGATTTTGTGTAGCTGTTTATTTAGTTACTTGCAAGGTATTGATTTGATGAAAGATACAAAGCAAAAATATGTGCAAGAAACACTATGGACTGTACTTTTTATAAAACTACAAGCAAATTAAAACAAAATTACTCACCTTACATAAAATATGCAACTGCTTTTCTTAAAAGTGTCCAAAACAATTAGCATTCAAACTTAACAAAAATAATGTCACATATGAACAATAAACAATCAAAAAGTACCTCTTCTCATTTATGCTTGAAAAAATGCTTCTCTCTGTGCTATTGTTCCATATGGAAAAAACATCCTTCTTCTTCTCAACAGAATAGCCATATGAGAAGGAGTACTCAAAGCATTCACATTTCAATAAAACTACCCAAAACCCAATTCAATTATTGGGTTACTTGACTATCTAAAAGTATATTTATCCCGAATAACAAAAAACCATAATCTCAACAATTTCCCCAATTTGAAACCCTAATCCATAAAAACAAAATAAAGATAAGATTACTAACACCCTAGCACGATCAGGAGTGAAAACCCCAACTTGAATCTATGAACCGTACACTTCCAATAATTTTGAAAATCACAATATAAAAGTTGCATGCACATCAACACCTCTCAATGCAACAAAAGAAGGGACATGAAAAGAAATCACTAATTCTTTCACCATCCGGCATCACAAGCACAAGCAAGTATACATATAATGGTACTATCTCAAAATGACAGCTTTGGTATCAAGACCATACAAGAACAAGAAGCTTCACCCTAAATAGAACTTTAAAAACTAACGGTAACAAATCTGGAAAAAGCAACTGCTAATTGTTATATATTGTGTCCATATAACTCGATTACTTACGAGGATAACTAGAAGTGATCCATACGATAAGGATTGAGTGTCAATAAACCCTTCCCTAAATGTACAAAACCTTGACCAACCCTTACCTGCAATATATATTACAAATGCCAATGTATAAAAGTAGTTGATAAAATAATTTCAGACACGAAAAACATACTATGATACTAAGAAGCCACACACAAAAAAAAGTATAAGAATTTTTGTAGTAATAGTCAAGCTAAACATACATCTTAACATGCCAATATTATGAGCATTGCTTGTACAAGCACCAATCAAAGCTAATGGAATGATGGCAACTTACAAATTAAAGTAGACATGAAAACACGAGAAGCTAAATGCATTAATGCAAAATAAACAAGAATGCAAAATGTAATAAAGATATAGAAGCTACATAGATGACACGAGGTGCGGATGCATGTGCTTAGTTGTTGGTTAGTTGCTATTGCTTTCTTGTTGCTGCCAGCTGGATTCTGTAGTATCCAAATTTGTCTCAAAAATAAACAAGAATGATCAAGAAAGTCACAAAAAAACACAAAAAAATTAATTCAATTATGTCCTTTTCCTCCGGAAAGGAATAACCCAACAATAAAGTGAAAAACAAAGAACTCGTGTATCAATTCAATTAGTTACATACTCTAATCAACACCAAAATATGATCAAAACACAAAACTAAACATTGTTAACACATGACTCTCCTCTAAAAGTACCAAAATCATGCAAGGCGCTTGAAATAAGTTGAATTTCTACTAAAATGACAAAAAAAATAATCATAATACTCATAAGATAAAAGTTCAATCTTTATCAAAATTACATCAATTTAAAATAAAATGATAAAACCCAAGAAAAATAAGTTAAATTTCTAGTAAAATAACCTAAAAACGACAAAAAAAAAACATGCAAATGATCAATTACCCATATAATAAAAATCAAATCTTGATCAAAATTATATTAACCATCAGCAGCTTATCAACAAAGCAAAAGGTCGCAATAAACCCTGACCTAATTTTGTCAGTATCTTATGTTTCTTCTTCATGGCCATAAGGTACAAGTTCAAAACCAATTTCCTTCAAATGATCTGGGAGAAAATATAATCATTATTCAGTAAAATATACACCTCACAATGACTAACAATTGTTATTCTAAGGCCTAAGCTTAACACACCCCACAATGTAGAGAAAACCCACATCAAATTAACAAATGCCAGTAAAATATACAACCCAAATCAATAATCACAATGAAGCACTTAAATTCTCAGCTGAAAAACAGAATAAATAGTGTAATCTTTATCATTTAAGTGTGTTAATTAAAGTTCTTAAACCTCATGAACATGAACCTCTAGAGAACATGAAAGCAATCAAAAACAATAACAAAATCAAATATTGGCAACCAAAGTATGAGTAGGTCACGTAATAAGTTCATTTCAGCAGCCTCATGAACAAGTTATTGATCATCTACATTAGAATGACAACGGTCTACAGGATCAAGATTTAATCCCTCATACCAATTTTTATGAACTCTCCTTCGAGGCACAAAACCATTTAACAGACATCATATAGCCCGAAGCTCTGAAGAAAAGAAATCCAAGTTAGAAACAATGGCATCACATCGTTATTACAAACATTCAGCACCCCAAAATATAAAAATTACCATGTTCATTCAAATTGAAAACCCATTTCTGCAATTAGAAGGGATAGAGAGAAAGATGATTACCAATTAAAGACATTGTTGTGAATTTACAAGAGGCAGAGAATTTGGAAAAGCTAGGGCTAAAAAATGGGGCTGGAAAAAGGCGAATGATAAGTGCAATTATCTGCACTAATTGCTTATATTTTTATGCTCCTTTGCGGTGTTTTAAAGTGATTTAGGGTCATTTCGTTCGGTTTCACTCTACTTTGGTATCTCGTGGTCCAATTATGGGAAGTTGGGTGAATTATGCGCTTCTGAGTCATTTTTGTGGGTTTTTGGTGCTAATCATGTATACATCGCTCAAAGAACGTATCAAGCTACACTACAACAAAACATAGAGCCTTTAGACAGTTTTTTTTAGACAAAATAAAAAGCGTCTAAAAAATTATGAAGTTATTAGACGCTTTTTTTTTGACGCGTAAAACAGTTGCTAAAATAGACTTAAAAAGCGTTAAAAAGCCAATTTAAAATTTTTAAGAGGAAAAGCGTGTAATATTATTTTTTTCATAATAATTCAAATAACTAAAAATATTCTAAAAAAAAAAAATATCCCGCTCAATTCTCGCCCTTCTCTCTCACTTTCACACCCTTCTATCTGAAAAGGTGAAAACCGTCAATCAGTTTTTTCTCACACTATAGCTGCATCATTCACCTTCGATCATTGAGAGAAACCCAGTAATTTTCACGCCCTTCGATCATTGAGAGAAACCAAACCCGTAAATTGTCAATTCTTCATCAAAGATTGGTCACGCCCAGTGAACGATCATCTTCGAAGCCCTTGTTCGATTGTTCATCAATGATCATCTTCAAAACCGTTGTTCGATTGTTCATCAATCAATCATCTTCAAAGCCCTTGTTCGATTGTTCATCAATTGATCATCTTCAAAGCCCTTGTTCGATTGTTCATCAAGGATTGTTCATTAAAGATTGGTCACGCCCTTGTTCGATTCTCTTAAACTGCAATCGTTCTCGGGATTTCTTGTTTCTCTTAATCTTCAATTGGTTTTCAAGAGATTAATCTTCAATTGTTCTTGTAAATTCTCGCAGTCAGGTAATTCTCTAAAATCCCGATCTCAATTCTTCGGAAAACCCTAACCCTTATCTTTAATCAATTTTCAAGCTCTCTAAATTTGTGATACTTTTACAGAAATGGGGAACTTGATTTCTTTGGTTAATAAGATTCAAAGAGCTTGTACTACTCTTGGAGATCATGGCGATGAAAGTGCTCTTCCTACTCTCTGGGATTCTCTCCCTTCGATTGCTGTTGTCGGTGGTTAGGTATTATCTCAGATCTATGTTTCTTCGTTCAGTTCTTCGTTTGTTTCATTTTAAATTTTTTAATTAGGTTATTCTTTTAAGTACAATTTTTGATTACTAGAGCTGGATTGATTTTCTGTTGTATTGATGTTTAGTTTATCGCATTTGATCTAGGTTGTTTCGTTCGCATTTTAATGGATTTTGTTTATGATGTTTCTATTTTATGTGTATCACCGACAATTGAGGTTTAATTTTGATGAAAATTTTTCATATTGAGAAATGGTTTAAATGAAAGTCAATTAGACTGACACGTATCCTCCTATAGCACATGAATGATTTCCCATTGATGTGCTATTGAAGCATATATGTTATTTTATGTACGTATGTTAGACAAGTTAAAGTTGAAAGAAGCGTGATCATGTTAGGATGATGATGTCAAGATTAGTTAAAGTGTGGATGGGCCAAAATGGCGAGAAAGATGATTATTTTGGGACTGAGATTCGTCAGAAGTGTAAATAGTGGGTAAACTTTATTTTATAATAGATGTGAATTTCTGATTATAAGTTAGCGACTGGCTCTTGTGGCTCTGCCCTACTAATTTGTCCGTCCCTGTAAATTTTCTATATTTCATTTTCCGATGTGATAACTTCTGGAAAAGAAATGTCGCAAACGCAATGCGACAAAGAGAATATTGTGGTTATATATGATGTTTGCATAAGGGTGTAATCTAATGAATGTGACAATGATGCAAAATTTTTACCACCATTTAAACGTAATTAGTTGGATGATTCTTTTGTAATTCATGTATGATCATGAAGTGTCTCTTATAAGTAGTCATGTTTTGGTGTTACGGATGGAGTATGGCATTGTGCTTTGATGCTCTTTATCTCATCAAATAGTATGCTCTGACATCTGCGGTGTTTTTTTATGGTCTTTAGAGTTCAGGGAAGTCTTCAGTTTTGGAGAGCATTGTCGGCAAGGACTTTTTGCCTCGTGGATCTGGTAAATATCATTTGTATGTGTCCATAATTAATGCTATCCTTCTTATAGGTATTGTTACAAGGCGTCCACTGGTTTTACAGCTACACAGGGTTGAAGAAAATAGAGAATGGGCAGAATTTATGCACCTTCCTAGAAAACGATTCACAGACTTTGGTGTGTTGTGCTTTTATAGATGATCTCATTCTTTTTTTTTTTGATGCACCTTTAAAGTTTTTTCATATTTATTTAGAGTTTCTGCTCATAATCCTCTCAACTCCAAAGCTTGAGTGTGAAAACATATTTCCCCGTTTCAGCTGCTGTGAGAAAGGAGATACAAGACGAAACTGATAGAGAGACAGGACGCACTAGAGGAATCTCTAGTGTTCCAATTCATCTAAGTATATACTCACCTAGTGGTAAGATACTACTTGATTTGTTTCTGATGCAGCATTGAACTTGTTTAGCCTTTTGTCTCTACTCTTTTATGCTGCTTTCTTTTAGAGATATTGTTATCTTAATACATATTTTGACACTGCCTAGTATATAAACTAGAAAGAACTTGAGAGCACTTTAGTATTTGGGAGTTCACTCGTTTTCTCTTATAGTTTTTGTTATCAGTTGATTTCAACTCTAGTTTTGTATGCCAAGAGAAATTTGGATGTCAAGACAAATTTCCTTAGATGATTTGTGTTCTTCAGTGTTTCTTTAAGTATAATTTGCACATGATTGCTTTTGTTTTATTGGGGAGGTGGGATTTTGATCAGGATTGGGCCGTTCATACTGTATTGCTCAGTGACTCACAGTTATTTGGTCCGTTACTTGCTGTATTTGGTAAAAAATTGGTTTGTCCATTGGTTTCTTCACGTGACATGGTAAATGCTCTGTTTCAACATTTTCTTGTTTCATGGCTTGTCTTTATTTTTTATTTCTTTTCATTTCTGTTATTTAATTATTTTCTTTGTTCAAAACCTTTGAGACGGTTGATCTTGATTTTCCGAACACAACAGAAAGCTATAGACTTTACTGTCAGGTATGATATAGCTGATCTTTTTTCTAAAATGTTGATTTTATTTGGGTTTAATGCTTGTAATCTGGTGTTTTGCAGAGGGTTATAGCAAGTGACATCAAAGAATGCGTATGTCGAGCACCTGATACACCATATGATGGTTTGTGCTTCTTTTTGAATTCATTATCTATGTTTCATCGAGTATTTTTCTTGAGGATCTGCCTTCCATTAACTCCACAATATGTTGAAGAATGTGGTTTTTGCTCTTGGATGAACTTCCTAGTTTCTAGTCTATTTGGTTTATTTTTCCTTTTGAATTGGAATCCCTTTACCTTCCCTTACATGTTACAAAGGCTGTGCTTTCTTTGGTCTGTTGTTTTTGACTAAAGTACACATTTGAGTCTTTTGTTTGGAAATCAAGATTCTTGTGAAATCTGTTTTTTAATGATTTTGATGTCCTACTTGTTGCCATTATATCTGTTACTTGAACTTGGTTGATTGTTCAACTGTCTCAAATCAAGAGTACAACACTCATGTTTTTGGCATTAGTGTGTGTGTGTTTTTCCTATGAGAGGTGGGATAGAATAGATTGAAGAGAAATTTCAGAAAGTACAATGTCATTCTTCCCCCAACCACACCTCATTGCACATACTAGAAGAAGTCCAACAGGGGAACACCAGTAATTTTAGACCTTAAACAGATCGGTTCAACTACAACCTACATCAACCAAGATTAAAATTCTTGTGAGTTGTGACTCATCACACATTTTCCCCTTTGTATTTGTTTCTATTGATTACCATATGCTTGTGTAGTTGCAAATTCATATGTCCCTTTTCACGCCGTCATCTAATTATCTTAGTCGTCTCTTTTTTTCTCTTAACCTCTAGAGAGTTTCAACTATGGGTGTTAACAAGTCAAAGAGTAGGTTTTCCTTGACTCGAAATATACTACATATAATAAAGGTAGATTTTGTTCTTTATCCCGTTCCACTTCACACCTGTATGACCTTGAAAAAGTTAATCAACATTTAATTGGTTATGGTGTTGGGTTTACTCTAATCCATGTGTTTGGTCCCGAAGCTCAATTTGGGAAGGCCAAGTTTGGTAATGGTGGAGTTACTTCGAATGAAGTGATGAGTATCAAATCTTACCTAGTGTCTGCTGAAAGAAAAAACGATTAAGTTCTATCACAACTTCAAAAAAGAAATTAAGATCTTGAAAGAAATCTAATTTATACTTATATGATATTATGGATTTATAATAATATGTGTTTTATATTTTATTTTAGGTTGAGAGAATAGAAGATGGAATGCAATCTATGTATGTTCATGCTGGTATGTGGTATTTATTTATTTATTTAGCTGATACTGGTATAATATTGTGGATTTAGAAGATGAAAATGATTTATTTAGTATATAATTAATTTAGTTGTAATATATTGTTTATTTTTTATCTTGGGAGAATTTCCACCTTTTGAGGTTTTATGCGTTTGTCGTATGCTTTGATTATTGGAATTTGTTGATGGTTGGGTTTAGATTAGCTATTATTTTGTTTGCAGGTGATTTTGAAAATTTTGGAATGTTTATTTTACAAATGAAACTCTGCTGAAATTTCTACAGAATTTTCTCGATTGTTCTAAAAAAGTTAAATATTAATGATAAGAGGTTTAGTGTGTTAATGATAATCACTAATTCACTATTAACTTGTTTCTTTATGTCGTTCTTGTTTTAATAACTAAAGTAATCAAAAACCCTTTTTTGTTTTTGCAGGTTTTAACTTTTCATCTAGTAGACTTAGCTTGGAATAAAGAAGCCAACTTGTGGAATGTGGACTACTTTCTTAAATTACTTTCTTAGATTACTATTAAGCTTTTTATATTGTCAAGAAAACCTCAATACAAACTATGTTGGATACCCTTTTAAATTTGTTATAATGGATAGATATTTTGATATTTGAGCATGTATATTGTCCATGGTATATATTTTAAGTATATATATAATAATGGAAATTAATTATATGTGAATTGCTTTTTATTTTAAGTATATATTTTTTGGTTGATGAGTAAAAGATTATATACCATGGGCTTGATGTCAAAAATTGTACATTGCATTTTAATGGAAAAGTACCCAAGCAAATTCATTACGCTACTAAGTAACGGGCTTTTAGACACTTTTGGATGTCACAATTCTAAACTACTGTGGTTAGATTTTTAGTCTTTTTGACCCTTTAATATGTCTAAAAAACAAATATTTTAGACGCTTTAAAGTGTCTAAAAAAACACAAATAGTTTAGAAGCATTAAAGTGTCTAAAATTCAACTATTTTAGACGCTTTAAAAGGTCTAAATCCACTTTTTAGACGCTTTTCTCTGTCACAAATGTGTTGATAACATATGAAAAAGTAAGGCGGCAAAAGTCTTGTAACGGAAAAAAGCGTCTAAAAGAAACTTATTTTTGACAACAAAAAGCGTCTAAAAAAACTGTCTAAAAGTTTTGTGACACTTGATTTTTAGACGCTTGGAAAAGCGTCTAAAAAATTATTTTAGACGCAAAAAAGCGTCTAAAAGCTCCGTCCTTTAGCGTCTAAAACCCATATGTTTTTTTGTAGTGCTATCAATTTTGTCAAGCCATGAAGAGTAAAAGAGTAGAAAAGTGTTGTTAATGCAAAAGTTTTGAGGTGAAATTTGATACATGTCTACTCTTTTGTCCATAACTTTTTATAGGAATATCACATTAATGCAAGGTTTGCGGCCTACAAAAAAACATATGGGTTTTAGACGCTAAGGACGGAGCTTTTAGACGCTTTTTTGCGTCTAAAATAATTTTTTAGACGCTTTTCCAAGCGTCTAAAAATCAAGTGTCACAAAACTTTTAGACACTTTTTTAGACGCTTTTTGGTGTCCAAAATTGGTAACTTTTAGACGCATTTTTCCGTTACAAGACTTTTGTCACCTTACTTTTTCATATGTTATCAACTCATTTGTGACGGAGAAAAGCGTCTAAAAAGTGGATTTAGACATTTAAGAGCGTCTAAAATAGTTGAATTTTTGACACTTTAATGCGTATAAAATATTTTGTGTTTTTTAGACACTTTAAAGCGTCTAAAATATTTGTGTTTTAGACATATTAAAGGGTCAAAAACACTAAAAATCTAATCATAATAGTTTAGATTTGTGACATTCAAAAGTGTCTAAAAGCCTTTTACCTAGTTGTTTATTAGTGAATTTGCTTTGGTACTTTTCCATTAGAAGGCAATGTATAATTTTTCACATCAAGCTCATGGCATATAATTTTTTACTCATCAACAAAAAAATATATACTTCCAATAAAAAACAACTCACAATAATTAATTTTCATATGTATATATATGGTACGGTGCAAATTATCATGGACAATATATATGCTCAAATATCAAGTCTATATTATCGATACAACAAATCTAAAAGGGTATCTAACATAGTTTGTATTGAAGTTTTCTTGACAATTGACAATATAAAAAGCTCAATAGTAATCTAAGAAAGTAATCCACAAGTTTGCTTCTTCATTTCAAGCTAAGTCTACAATGTGAAAAGTTAAAACCTGCAAAAAAAAAAGGGTTGATGATTACTTTAGTTATAAAAACAAGAACGACAAAAAGAAAAAAGTTAATAGTGATGATCATTAACACACTTAACCCCTTATCATTAAAATTTGATTTTTTTTTAGAAAAATCGAGAAAATTCTGTAGAAATTTCGGCAGAGTTTCATTTGTAAAATAAACATTCTAAAAATTTCAATATCACCTGCAAACAATAAAATAGCAAATCCAAACCCAACCATCAATAAATTCCAACAATCAAAGCATACGACAAATGCATCAAACCTCAAAAGGTGGAAACTTTTCCCAATATCAAAAATAAACTATTCCAACTAAATTAAATATAAACTAAATAAATCGTTTATCTTCTAAATCCACAATATAATACAAGTATCAACTAAACTAATAAATAAAAACCACATACCAGCATTAACGTAAATACATTGCATTCCATCTTCTATTCTCTTAACCTAAAAAAAAATATAAAACACATATTTTTACAAATCCATAATATTATACAAGTATAAATTAGATTTCTTCATTCTGCAAAAAATATCCTTGAGTTTATTCATGTATTTCTATAAAAGAAGCCACACGATTTAGTTGAGCAAGAATTTGCTCATTTTTAGCTCTTAGTTCTTCATTTTCCTTTTCAACAACTTCATTTCTTTTTTGAAGTTGTGACATAACTTCATCGTTTTTTCTCTCAGCAGACACTAGGTAAGATTTGATACTCATTACTTCACTCGAAATAACTCCACCATTACCTAACTTAGTCTTCCTAAATATAGCTTCGGGACCAAACACATGGTTTCTAATGAAGTTCTGATATCTTTTTAATTAGCCTAAAATATTTGAAGTCCGAGAACTTCATGGGAACAGAGCCCCCACCCGCTCCTAATGAAGTTTCTCCGTAGTTTCTACGCTTATTTTTCCGATCCATTTGGGCAATGATGGGACCATAACTTCTAAATGACCTTCAAAACGAATCAGCTTCCACCTAACCATAATAGAGGTCCAAAACTTGGAAAAAAAAAACTAATTAAGAGAACCGAGAGAGGAAGAGAAGAGGAACTACCTAAGCATAGCATGTTTGTTAGAAAACTTCAAATGTTAAAGAGAAAAACTACTTTTGTAACATTATTTCCAAAAGAATAAATATTGAAGATGACGTTGATAAAACTTCAGCATCTGAATGGAGGTTAAATCATCAATTTAGTATTGAAATTAAAGAAGCTAGGAAAGATCTTCAGACCTGAGGCATCACTTCCGCTTCCATACTGGGAACATAATCTGCTATGGCTCGTATACATTACAAAGCAGCTTCTGCTGGACGCCATTCACCATTTTGATCATTTTCACAGCTGGCTACAGCCTGTAAATCAATTTCACACCAAGAATGCTCACTACAATTATCATTTTTTGTTGTAAATTAGTACTGGATAAGGCAAAACAATATATAGTCTTTGTTAACGATGATTTTCCCGTTGATTAGATTTGATTCATGTAGCCATACAAAGGAGTTGACATCTTTTTGATTTGGCATTATCGATTTTGTATTAATAAGCAAATGAGTTTTGGAAGCATAGACCATAAGCATTCTTGATGAAACTACCCTACCATGTTAAGCAGAAGCAAAAACGAAAAACAAGTGATTTGTTCAGATACCTCTGAAGATAATTTTCCAAAAGCATTTCAATTTCTTCCTCTTCTTCTGCATTAAACACAATGTGTTAGAAACACACTTAAAGATCCATGCTGTAATCGCATATAATCTTCTCTAACTCACCCTCTGCAATTTCTTTGTCCAAAGGGGCAGAGCATTCTACAAAGTTGTTAAATCTGTTCACTGTACAATTTCTTCCCATGATGCATATCCTGCGTATTTCCTGTGTATCTTCCAAAAGATCAAGCAGTAGCTGCCTTAGATCCCCAGCTCGTGATTCCAATTCGACCTGGACAAAAAAGAATAGAAATCAGGTCGCTTAACTTATACAATCAGACCCATAAATTACGATTGTTTGTCAAGATAATGACAAGGCATACCAATGTTTGCTTGCTAGTGCGAAGTTGTTCCAATAAATCACCCGTCAATCGGTTAGGGAGAACTTCAAGTAATGATTGAACCTGGGGTGCATCAAAGATTTCTTTTGTCATTGCAAATAATTTGTGAAAACAAGAACATAAAAAAGGTTGCTAAATCTTAAACATATCAGAAATTTACGAACTAATTGGCATCATACTCACAAGAGTTCAGCGTGAAAACAAAACAAACGGAGAAACTCAATTAGAAGACAAACTTTGCATCAAAGATCATTATTGCAAGCCTTATTATAATAAATTGAATGGATTTATGACAAAAGCTATACTCACTATGTCGCAATGTGTTAGAAACACACTTAAAGATCAGTGCATAATGTGATTCAATGCTGCTGTACTCTGCATTTGTGTATTATGCATAATGCATTTGTGCATTTGTGTGCATAATGTTCAATGTTGTGTGCATATTACAATAAAAGCATAATGTACTCAACATAATGCATTTGTGATTCAATGCTGCTGTACTGTACATAATGCATTTGTGCATTTGTGTGCAATCAGTGCATAATGTGATTCAATAAAAGCAATCAGTGCATATTATGTAGACCAGCAATTGATTCAATGTAGTGTGCATATTACAATCTGATTCAATGCTGTGGAATTATGTCAGCAGCACTTGATTCAATGCTGTGTGCATATTACAATAAAAGCTGATTCAATGCTGCTGTGTGCATATTACAATCTGATTCATGACTCATACAGAATCTGAATTATGACTCATACCCAAATCTGATTCAATGCTGCTGTGTGCATATTACAAGCATATTATCAGTGCATTTTACAATAAAAGCTGATTTAATGTCCAGGCATATACACATTCAGAATCTGATTCATTAGTGCAAATGGAGCTCCACACCCACATTTCTGAGTGTTTTTAATTTTTGGATATGCTGTGATTGTTGTACAAGTTTAGTGTTGATTCTGCTGCTTTTTCATTGTGTTAATGACTGATTCTGTTTTAGTCTTCTTCTTAATTTTCTTAGAAATACTGACATTATCTACAAGGCTAGATGCTTTGATCATCTCCAAACATACTTCGAACAGATTTGAATGAATTTGCTGCCTCCATTTCTTAATTATACTTAAATTTGTTTGTTAAACTCAATAATAAGTAATAAACAGTATATATGTTATTAGATTGCAAGTGATGGTGATTAGTGGAGCAAACAAATTTAATAGAATGGTATTTATATAAGAAATAAAGCACAAGTTGGAGACAAAATCTAGAATAGTTTAATGGCAATGAGTCATTAGTTAACAGTATATGACTTTCTCTCAAATCATTAGTAAACATGATTGGGAAGAACGCAAGTAATCAGAATCTAAAATTCATTTACCTAACAGCTTATTGCTATACTTATTGAGAACAATCAAATGGGTCATTTTTGTGATTTTAGATCAACGACTGTAACATTATGATTTTAGTTAGTGTTCAAGTATCATTTAGTTGAACAACCAGCAGGAAATAACTCAAATTTTTTGGCAGCCAGCAGCAAACATATAAAAGCAAACACAGAGACAAATTTCTCTCCATAACAAACTAAATTATAATCGAACTAATTTACCAATCAACAGAAAACAACAAAAAACACAAAAAACATACCTGATTATGTGAAACCACCTTTTTGAAATTGTAAAACATCAATGGTAGTTAACCTACACAACAATTCATCCGTAAAAATAGAGTTAAGAAACCATGACAAAATTTCAGTTGTTTAAGCCTTAAATTAACCTAAACTAACCATTCGTTTAACCTAATGGTAATTCCCAACCATTCTTGGACATGTATCCTTGCTACTTGCTTTCATCTAATTATCCTTCATTCGAGTCCGATTCACAACATTCCATGGATAATCGTCGAAGAATAGCCATGTCGAAAACTTAGACATGTAGCAATGTGGCAATGCTACCTTCAAAAACCATGATTCAAGCTTCTATTGATCTATAAAAAAAGTTTCTAACATTCAACTTAATTCACACATTTTCAAGAAAAATAAACCAGAGGTCCACGGCCACTGTATTCTATTTAAGTTTTCACAATAAATCAATCACTTTACTTTCTCACCTTTGGATGAAATCATAGTCCCTATTACGCTTTCAACTTTCGTCTTGACAGAAGATATCGAACAGCTATGACAACATTATACAGGAAAGTCCTATCATACATTATTATCGTTGTTGGCCCATTTGAGTTTTGATGATGACTTAACAAATTATAAACAAACAAAGTATTTTAGAGATTGTTTTGTAGGTTAAATATCCGATTATTGTAATCGTCGATGATACCTAAGGACTGGTCAATGGCAATCGTACAAGTCAAAGTCAAAGTCAACAAAGTCAAAGTCAGTAGAGAAAGTCAATGAGGAAGTCAAGATTAGAATCCAAGTCTACAGTTCCTGATATTGATAAACTGATGAATGTTGCAGATAGAGACAGTACGTTGTTCCTCCAGAATCCGGTCAGAAGAGAAGTCAACAAAATTATTTCAGAAAAAGTCTTGAGTTTATTTTTCTATATTTTAGTTTTGTTGTACGGTTAATAAACAAGAAAGCACAAGGAATTAATCTAAGAATTAAAATAACTAACTCCTAAAAAGTCTCTTGAAAATGGCTATTTTTAGCTAGAGTCAAGGTTAGACTTTGAATAACCACCAAGGAAGTTATTTCCTTCTCACGGTCAATGCCCACTAATCCCTTATCTTTAGATAATGGGTTTATGGCATAACTTGTTCAAAAAAGATTATAAAAGCTTTTTTCTAACCGGCACAAACATTTGGTGATCAACATTGAGAGAAAAATTTCCGAAAAATTTTGTGCCCAATTTCGTGAGATTCAAGATTCAAGAAAAGGAAATATTGAGTGTTCTAAACCGAAAATTAATTCCTAAATATTTCCTTGTGCTATCTTTGTTTGTTCATCCAATTTAGAGAATTTATCTTGTATGGGTTTTTGAGAGAATTTGTAATTAGACTTGGGTAAGTCTAAGGGGGAAGTGAGAAAGAGAAGAGAGAAAGAGAAGAGAGAAAGAGAAGGAGAATCGAGAAAAGGAACAAGAAAGAAACCGAGAAGAAGAAGAGAAGGAGAAGGAGAAATATATTTTATGTAATAGAGAATTAAATTACATAAAATAATAGAGAATCGAAATCCCTAGAGGGTCGTGGTTCTTGTTCCCACGTTAAATTCTTTGTGTTTCTTTAAAGTTTTCTTTTATTTTGTTTTGAGTATTTTCTCTATTCATAATTCCGCAAGAAAAGGGCGAAAATACTCTAAAGAGAACAAGTAACAATTCACCCCCCCTCTTGTTACACTTCATTATCTCTATACGTTTCTACAATTGGTATCAGAGCCCTGTTCCTCATTAAATCAGGAAACCCTGAGAGCCGTATCTTGGTATTTTAGAGATGATGAAAATGAACGAGCGTATGGAAGAAGGGTACTCTACTCAGAGACCACCAATGTTCGATGGCAAATTCTATACCTATTGGAAAAACAGGATGGAGATCTTCATCAAAGCCGAAAACTATCAAGTTTTGAGAGTCATTGAAGTTGGAGATTTTTAGGTAACTACTACCAACTCCATCAACGAAACTGTTCCCAAATCAATCACGGAATATGAGAAAGAAGATTTTCAAAAAATGGAAATGAACGCTCTTGCTATTAAATTACTTCATTGTGGGCTTGGTCCTAATGAACACAATCGCATTATGGGTTGCAAATCAGCAAAACAAATTTGGGATCTGCTGGAAGTTACCCATGAAGGTACAAGCGAAGTCAAGCGTTCCAAGATTGACTTACTCATGTCCAAATATGAAAGATTTGTTATGGAACCTAAAGAAAGCATTCAAGAAATGTTTACTAGGTTTACGAACATCACAAATGAGTTAGTCTCTCTTGGAAGGCTTATTCCAACCGATGAACAAGTGCGAAAGATCCTAAGAAGCCTACCTCAAGATGATCGTTGGAGAGCAAAGGTCACAGCCATTCAAGAATCTAAAGATTTTACAAAGTTTAATCTGGAAGAGTTGGCTGGTTCCCTGATGACTCATGAATTACATCTGGGAACAGCGGACAGTTCCAGGAACAAAGGTTTGGCTCTGACAGCAGACGATCAAGAAAATTCAGAAACTGATGAGGAAGAGGCAGCTATGCTGGTACGTAGATTCAAGAAGTTCTTCAGGAACAACAGGTATAAAAATCAAAGAAACTACAAAGAAAAATGAATTTCAAAATCCAAAACATATGAATGCCACAAATGTGGAAGTACCGAGCACTTCATAAAGGAATGCCCACTATGGAAGGACGAGAAAGCTAAAGGGAAAGCAAGAGAAACAGGAAGACAACCAACAAAAGGAAATTTCAACAAAACCGATTTCCGCAAAGCCATGATAGCTGCATGGGGAGAGTCCGAAAGTGAAACCGAAACCGAAGCCCCCGTGGAAGAAGAAGAGGTAGCTAACCTCTGTCTCATGGCTACGCATGACGATACATCTAAAGGAAAAGAGGTACTGTCTCCTGATCCATTTTCTGATTATTTATTTAAATTGGATAAACATAGATTAGTTAAAATGATTTTAGAATCTCACGAAAATTTAGAAAAACAAACCGCCATCACTCTCAAAACTGAAAAAGACCTTAAAGCATGTAAAGACCAAATATCCTACCTTAACTCATTTAGATCCGATGTGCAAAATCGATTCTTTGAATTGCTTGATAATAATGTGATGTTAAAAGAAGCCTTAGAAAAAGTTAAAGAAGAAAACATCATGTTAAATATTGAATTGAATCAATTAGAGCAATTTGATATGGAAGTAGATTATGAGACTAAGAAAGAAATTCAATGGGTACTCTTTCAAATGAGATCCGACCTAGAATCCGCCCTAAAAGAAAACGATCGTCTTAAGCTTGAATTAAATTCAAGAGATAAAGGGAAAACTAGAGAAGTTCCCAAATGGATTCTTAATGCTAGAACTAAAAGAACCGAAGGTCTAGGATATGATAAAAATGACAAAAAGAAAAAGGTCTATGTTGATCTCCCAAGTAACAAAGTCTGTTCCTTTTGTGGCAAAACCGGGCACCTGAAACATCAATGTTTAAAAAGGGAACAGCACAACAAAACGAACCAAATATACGTCGATAGAGTTTGGATTAAGAAATTTAATTCTTGTTTAATCGACATGGAACCCAAGGATGGCTGGGTTCCACCCTCTAACAACTAAGTTCGTTTTGCAGGTTCTAGTGAGGGGGAAAAGCTCATGGTATCTCGACAGTGGCTGTTCCAAGCACATGACAGGCGATAGATCAAAATTTCTCTCACTAGAAGCCTATGATGGAGGAACTGTGACCTTTGGCGACAATATGAAAGGTGAAATCATTGCAAAAGGCAAGGTAGGAAGGTCAAGTTCCCACGCAAAAGATAACGTATTTTTGGTCGAGAATTTGAAACACAACCTTTTAAGTATTTCTCAATTTTGTGACAAAGGTAACTCTGTAAACTTTACTTCTGAGAAATGCATGATTTCTAGGAACGACACAGGTGACATCATTCTGGAAGGAATTAGAAAAGGGAACACCTACGTGGTGGACCTGCACACTGTTCCTAAAACCAGTTTAACATGTCTGAGTGTTATAGAAGATGACCCTCTACTTTGGCATAAAAGATTAGGTCATGCTAGTTTTTCATTGCTTAATACTTTACGTACTAAAGACCTAGTAAGAGGATTACCGTCCCTAAAATTTCAAAAGAATGAAGTATGTGATCCTTGTGCCAAAGGAAAACATGCAAGGTCATCCTTTAAAACTAAAAATGTCGTGACCACATCAAAACCACTTGAATTAATTCATATGGATCTTTGTGGACCTATGAGAATCCAAAGTCGCAGCGGTAAGCGATATGTTTTGTTATAGTTGATGATTACAGTAGATTTACATGGACTTTATTCTTATCTAGCAAAAATGAGGCTTTTGATGAATTTGTTGCATTCGCTACTAAAATTCAGAAATCTAGTAACAATCAACTAGTCCACATAAGATCGGATCATGGTAAAGAATTTAAAAATTCAAAGTTTATGGATTATTGTAATGAGCATGGTTTAAGTCATAATTTCTCCGCGCCTAGAACACCACAACAAAATGGTGTTGTTGAATGTAAAAATAGAACCTTAGAAGAAATGGCTAGAACTATGTTAATTGCTAGTGGTTTACCTAGAAATTTTTGGGCCGAAGCCGTCAATACTGCTTGTTATATATTAAACCGAGTTTTAATAAGACCAATCACTTCTAAGACCCCCTACGAATTATTTAAAGGAATTAAACCTAATATTTCATATTTTCGAGTCTTTGGATGTCGATGTTTTGTGCATGTTAATGGAAAACGAAATTTAGGTAAATTTGATGAAAGAAGTGATGAAGCAGTATTTCTTGGCTATTCATCTCATAGTAAAGCATATAGAGTTTACAATAAGAAAACAATGTGTGTTGAAGAATCTGTTCACATTATATTTGATGAGACTAACTTTATGACAAGTGAACAAGAAACAAGTGATTTTAAGATAGGTCTTGCGGATCTGGAAGATGATGAAAACATACACAAGGAGCAAGATCCAGTAGAACAACAACAAGGTCAGAATGTTGAACAAAATCAAGAACAGGAACAACAGGCAGATCAGGAACAGCCTGCAGTTCCTAATCCAGAAATTCAAACAGAAGCACAAGAAGAAAGAATTGAAGTTGAACCAAATCAGAACCAAGTCAGTGAACCAGCTTCCACATCTGTCCCCACAAGAGACTTTGTTCCAAGACCGTGGAAACATCATAAGTCACATCCACTAGAATTGATTATAAGTGACATGAACAAAGGCACACAAACAAGGGGACAAATGAGAAACTTTTGTGCACACTTTGCTTTTCTATCAACTATGGAACCCAAGAATCATGTAGAAGCTTTGCAAGATTCGGATTGGGTGGTAGCTATGCAAGATGAATTAAACGAGTTTGAAAGAAACAAAGTGTGGCACTTAGAAGCAAAACCGAAGAACAAGAAGATTATTGGACTTAAATGGGTATTCAGGAACAAGCTGGATGAACACGGCATAATCGTTAGAAACAAAGCAAGGTTGGTGGTAAAAGGTTATAATCAACAGGAAGGTATTGACTATACTGAAACTTTTGCTCCCGTAGCTAGATTAGAAGCTATTAGAATTCTCATTTCATTTGCTGCATTCATGAATTTTAAATTATATCAAATGGACGTAAAATGTGCATTCTTAAATGGGTTTTTAGAAGAAGATGTATATGTGGAACAACCACCTGGCTTTGAAAACCCAATTTCTCCGGATCACGTCTACAAGCTTGATAAAGCTCTTTATGGGCTAAAACAGGCACCTAGACAATGGTACGAGAGATTATCTAAGTTTTTGATTGAAAATAAGTTCATACGTGGTAAAATTGATAAAACCTTATTCTTTAAGAATAAAGGTTCAAATATATTAGTTGTTCAAATATATGTTGATGATATTATTTTTGGTGCTACAAATGAATCGTTATGTAAGGAATTTGCTGACCTAATGAGTAATGAATTTGAAATGAGTATGATGGGAGAATTAAATTTCTTCCTTGGTTTGCAAATTAAACAAACTGCTAACGGTATCTTTATTCATCAATAAAAATATATAAAAGAACTTCTAAAGAAATATGGACTAGATAGTGCTAAGACAAACCATACACCCATGGCCACTAACATTAGGTTAGATGAAGACTCTAACGGAATTAATGTTGACCAAACGATGTATAGAGGCATGATAGGATCACTACTATATCTAACAGCTAGTAGACCCGATATATCCTTTAGTGTTGGCTTGTGTGCTAGATTTCAATCAAATCCTAAAGAATCACATTATACGGCAGTTAAAAGAATTCTTAGATATCTAAAGGGAACAGATGACTTATTCTTATTTTATCCTAAAAGTGATGTCTATGACTTGAAAGGGTATAGTGATGCAGATTACGCAGGTGATCTTGTAAATAGAAAAGGCACTTCAGGAATGGTACAGTTTCTTGGATCTTGTTTGGTATCATGGAGTTGCAAGAAACAGAACACAGTAGCTTTATCCACGGCAGAAGCTGAATATGTAGCAGCAGCAGCCTGCTGTTCCCAAATGCTCTGGATTAAACAACAGCTAAGAGATTTTGGTATTAAATTTGAATGTGTTCCTATTTATTGTGATAATACTAGTGCTATTTGTATTTCTAAAGATCCGGTGCATCATTCTAGAGTTAAACATATTCATATTAGACATCATTTCCTTAAGGATAACGTAGAGCTTAAAAATATTATTGTTAAACATGTCAATACTAGTGATCAAGTTGCAGATATTATGACCAAACCGCTTCCAAGAGAACAATTTGAAAAGATGAGGTTGGAGCTAGGTATGATCAAGCTTCACTAACGTTTAATTGCTAGTATTCCTCCTCAAAACATCATGAAAAAACGGAAGGGTTCAATCAACCACAACAACCAAGATTGTTCACTCAATCATTGCGAGATTTGGGTATGCTTCTATTTAAATTTATGTCTTAAACTTTATCTTGATTGCTTGCATGTTTGAACTAATTAGACCAAGTAGCATAACTTATTTTATATTATATATTTTATTACCCACATATTATAAATTATTTTAAAAATCACAAAAATATTTTATTTTCCACAAATTCCAGCATTTTCTTTATTTTATTTTCTTTTCGGTGAACCAACATCATTTTATGAAATGGAAGACGGAACATCGAGGTGTTTCGGAAAGTAGTTATCAAAATTGACAGATTCAACGAACGAAACTTAATAACCAACCTTACACCTCCTAAAACCGTCGAAAAGGAAGTTGTGCAAAATCTTTTCATAACCGTTCCATCACTCTCTTTATAACCCTTACAATCACGTCACATCCATCACAATACCATCATTACCAAAGTAAAACTCCTTCTTTAATTTACCAAAACCGTCAAACATTCACTCCCATTTCTCTTAATTTCTTTCCTTCATCCCTACCAAACAAACACCATGAAATCGCCAAGATTATCGTCAATGAGCAAAGGGAAAAGCCCTAAATTCATCCAACCCGAGCCTTTACAGGTAATTCATCCTTCACCCACTGAAATTCCACAATCCTCTTCTCAAAAACGCCAAAGATCAACCACTCCTAAACCCATGCAAGGAGGCACAAAGAAAACCCACTCAAAAGGAACTTCATCTAGTCGACCAGTAAAGAGGGCCAAGCAAGTGGACCCTGATAGTGCTGAGGAAATTTCCAAAGAAATGTCGGTTGGTTTTGGACTCGACAAGTACTGGTATGAGACGACTTCTTTCCCTCAATTGCATGCGATCTTGAGCAATCAAGGATGGGAGGTACTTATGTATGACTTTTCTTGCAATTCAATGTATCCATATTTAATGCGAGAATTTATAAGAAATTTTTCAATTGATAATGGTGTGTGTTCGAGCATTGTGAAGGAGATTAAGATTGAATTCAATAGTTTGATGCTAGGTGAATGGTTTGGGGTACCTGCTATAGGTTTCGACACATATTATGTTGGATCAAAGATAGTTTTTTCAGGCATTAATGAAAAAACCGTGCTAAAGTTTTTAGGGATTAATGATAAAAAACGTTTTAGTCACAATTCTCTGTGTCCACTTCATAAATTATTGTATAACATTGCTAGGAGGCTTATTTTGCCTCGGAGGTCAAAGCGTAGTGAAGTGAATTTAAGGGATGCTACTTTGATTTACTGTTTAGCAAATCATATAAAAATCAATTTTCCTTCTTTAATGATTTCTCATTTGGCCGATTGTGTTGAGAAGAAAACGATGATTGGATATGGTGGCTTGTTAACCCATATATTTAAAAAGTTTGGTGTGCCTCTTGAAGGCCTAGAATTTCCTATGAGTGGTAATAACAAAATAGGTGCAAAATGTCTTAACAACTTGCATCTTGTACTAAATGAAAAGGGAATTCTAGAGGATGCTGCGGATGATGTTGAGTATGTTAGTTCCGATGAGGAACAAGAGGAAGGTGAAACAGAAGTAGAAAGGGAGAATGTAGAGAATGTAGAGCAGGACACTGTTCCCACTGCCACCACTAAGGCAGAAACAGAACAGGAAGAAGGGGAAATAGTGACTCAGGGGGAACAAGTTGGGGAAGAAGAAAAAGAGGAATTAGTGGATGAACAATCTAGTTCAGAGGATGACGACCTCAATGTGCCTCTAAAGAATATTAGGAAATCATCCAAGAAATCTTCGTGCCTTAATGATGATATTGCCTCCCCAACCCCACCATCACCAAAGCCAAGTTCACCTATACCACCATCACCGATAGCAACTACTCCACCACCATTTACTTCACCACCATCACCTTTACACACTGGTTTTGATGATCCCACTACTATCCCTCCTCCTCCAATTACTCTTGCTCATGTCCATTCTACACTACTTGATATGCAGTCTCAACTATGTGCTCTTCAAAGTGAAGTTCGTGTCTCACTTTCTACTATTGCTGAGCAACTCACCGAAATGGAATCACGTCTTGGTGCGAAGCTTGACACGGTGGAGGTGCAGACTGAATTTGTTGATGAGGAGACTCCTGTCTGATCCCTCCTGCTTCTATTTTCAATTAAAAATTTGATGATTGGTTGGCCCATTTTATTTGTAATTCTCTAAACAATGTTTTTCTTTTGCTTTTTTAGTACCTGCTGGGGTACAAGACTATTTCTTTTATGCTTATGCTACTAACCATTTTCTTTTATCCTTCATATTATCCTTCCCTATTATCCCATGGTCTAATATGTTTGCTTGCATGCTTTCTCGATTTATGTTTGGGCATTTATTTTCTTAGTTTGCTGCTTACTATCTTAATTTGTCTAACGCTTGCCTTAGAGCTGTGATTTGATTCATATTCCTACTTTTTGATTGATGCCAAAAGGGGGAAGAGTAGCAAACAAACTTTTGAATGCTTGTGAATGCTTACGTTTTTGCTTATTCTTTGGATAATTGATTCTCTATTCTTGGTTTACTTCATAACACTTAGTTTGATGACTTACTGTTTGTTATAGTTAAGGGGGAAGAGTAGCCAAACAAGAGTATGTTGACTTACTGTTTTACTTATGTTTGGTTTATATGGATCATTTGTTTTGATTATGTTGTTTGACATGAGTTATATTGAATATCACTTTGTTTATCTTTGATTCATACAACTCATAATTTTCTTGACTTACTTAATTGTCTTGAATTACTTAATTAGAATTACTTGATTTGTTGTGTCTCTTAATTTTTAATTTTATGTCTTTAAGTTTCTTAATTATTATGTTTTTGGTTTATACGTTTTTAATACTTATGTTTATGTTTTGATTCACGTTTTATCTTAAAAAAAAAATTGAAAAATTTGAAGTCATGATTAATCACATGATTTTCGCCAAAAATACTTTAGAGTAATATGCTTGCCTTAGAATTTGGTAAATTACTTGTGACGATTTAATTTACTAAATATGTTTGAACTTGTAATTGATCTCTAACATGTTCAAAGTTATTAGTTTTACTCTTTCTTTTAACAAAGTTTGTTTATAAGTTTGTCATCATCAAAAAGGGGGAATTTGTTGGCCCATTTGAGTTTTGATGATGACTTAACAAATTATAAACAAACAAAGTATTTTAGAGATTGTTTTGTAGGTTAAATATCCGATTATTGTAATCGTCGATGATACCTAAGGACTGGTCAATGGCAATCGTACAAGTCAAAGTCAAAGTCAACAAAGTCAAAGTCAGTAGAGAAGGTCAATGAGGAAGTCAAGAGTAGAATCCAAGTCTACAGTTCCTGATATTGATAAACTGATGAATGTTGCAGATAGAGACAGTACGTTGTTCCTCCAGAATCCGGTCAGAAGAGAAGTCAACAAAATTATTTTAGAAAAAGTCTTGAGTTTATTTTTCTATATTTTAGTTTTGTTGTACGGTTAATAAACAAGAAAGCACAAGGAATTAATCTAAGAATTAAAATAACTAACTCCTAAAAAGTCTCTTGAAAATGGCTATTTTTAGCTAGAGTCAAGGTTTGACTTTGAATAACCACCAAGGAAGTTATTTCCTTCTCACGGTCAATGCCCACTAATCCCTTATCTTTAGATAATGGGTTTATGGCATAACTTGTTCAAAAAAGATTATAAAAGCTTTTTTCTAACCGGCACAAACATTTGGTGATCAACATTGAGAGAAAAATTTCCGAAAAATTTTGTGCCCAATTTCGTGAGATTCAAGATTCAAGAAAAGGAAATATTGAGTGTTCTAAACCGAAAATTAATTCCTAAATATTTCCTTGTGCTATCTTTGTTTGTTCATCCAATTTAGAGAATTTATCTTGTATGGGTTTTTGAGAGAATTTGTAATTAGACTTGGGTAAGTCTAAGGGGGAAGTGAGAAAGAGAAGAGAGAAAGAGAAGGAGAATCGAGAAAAGGAACAAGAAAGAAACCGAGAAGAAGAAGAGAAGGAGAAGGAGAAATATATTTTATGTAATAGAGAATTAAATTACATAAAATAATAGAGAATCGAAATCCCTAGAGGGTCGTGGTTCTTGTTCCCACGTTAAATTCTTTGTGTTTCTTTAAAGTTTTCTTTTATTTTTTTTTGAGTATTTTCTCTATTCATAATTCCGCAAGAAAAGGGCGAAAATACTCTAAAGAGAACAAGTAACAATTCACCCCCCCCCCCCCCCTCTTGTTACACTTCATTATCTCTATACGTTTCTACAATCGTCCCTATATGGGCTTGTCGAATATTATGGTCTACAAACGCGTAGATCAGCCATACATTACCAATTCAAGTATCAGTTTAAGATGAACAATGAAGATACCCAGTAATTTGAACAACCAGCAATTGAACAACCTAATTCAAGTATCAGTTTAAGAGAACAACCTAATTCAAGTATCAGTTTAAGAGAACAATCTAATTCAAGCATCAGTTTAAGATGAACAATGACGATACCCAGTAATTTGAACAACCATCAATTGAACAACCTAATTCAAGTATCAGTTTAAGAGAACAACCTAATTCAAGTATCAGTTTAAGAGAACAACCTAATTCAAGTATCAGTTTAAGATGAACAATGACGATACCCAGTAATTTGAACAACCAACAATTGAACAACCTAATTCAAGTATCAGTTTAAGAGAACAACCTAATTCAAGCATCAGTTTAAGATGAACAATGACGACACCCAGTAATTTGAACAACCAGCAATTGAACAACCTAATTCAAGTATCAGTTTAAGAGAACAACCTAATTCAAGTATCAGTTTAAGAGAACAACCTAATTCAAGTATCAGTTTAAGATGAACAATGACGATACCCAGTAATTTGAACAACCAGCAATTGAACAACCTAATTCAAGTATCAGTTTAAGAGAATTACCCGCTTTTGAAGAATAATTATCGTGTTGAACAATCGTGCTTGGATACCCAGTAATTTGCGATAAACTGATTTGGGATGATGAAAGAAAACAAATAAACTAACAAATAAGTTTAACAATGACGATACCCAATTTTGCAACTCAATACAAAAGACGATATTCATTAATAAACAAATAAGTTGAACAAAATACGATACCCAGTAATTTGCGGATGAAGGAATTAATGAAGGCAGTTGGAAAGAAATCGATGGCTGAAAATATTGATTAATGGCTGAAAGAACAGTTTGGGATGATGAAGGAATGACGATACCCGCTTGACAGAAATCACAGTGAATCGATACCCAGTTTGGGATGAAGGCGGTTTTCTAGCTTGAAAGATGAAAGCGGTTTTATTTTGATTAATATTTGAGAAGTTAAAGTCTACCTGCTTTTCCTCTTTCCAATTTTGAATTGGGTTTTTCAACGCTTATTAAGCTTATTTTAGCAACTGTTTTATGCGTCTAAACAAAAGCGTCTAACATCTTTAAAATTTTTTAGACACTTTTTATTGTGTCTAAAAAAAACTGTCTAAAAGCTCCATATTTTGTTGTAGTGATTGGAAACTATACTTCAAGGGCTTTCCAACGGTATATTATATGTCCGATTCCGATAACCGAGCAAGAAATAGCGAACATTTGAATTTTGCTGAAGCTGCCAGCCAAAAACCGCCGACTCGGCTTCCTGGGCGTAGAAGTAGCCGCTGAGTCGGCTTATTGCTTCTGTTTTTTACGGGCAATCTTTTCTAACTGCTTCAATTTTATTTTATTTTCTTTTATCTTTATTTTAACTAGCTTCTTAGGGTTTATTAGTAGGTAATTAGAGACATATTGGGGAGTCTCCTAAGCCTCCTTGAGAGAGCAAGAGGGAGGGAGATTGAAACCCTCTTCTTCTTCCTCCTTCCTCCTTAATCTTTCTCCATTAGAGACCATTTTTATTCCTTGTAAGCTTTTAATTTCTTGTCTTTCTTATTTGTAGTTTAATCTTTCTTTATCAATTTTGTATTAGTTTAATCTTCCTTTGTCAAACTTTAATTATTTTCTTAGAAATTGTTATTCCTTAAAAGTAGTTTTTTCTTCATTGTTGTTATTTGAATTATTTGTGGTTTCATTTGGTTTTTAATCATTGATTTTCTTACTTTGTCATTTAATTTATTGTTAGTCATGTCTAATATTATCTTAGGGTTTATTTTAATTGCATTCACCATGATTAGTGAGTAGATCCATTTTCTAGGGTTAGGGTTTGAACCTATTAGTTGAGCATGAATTGATTCTTGGATGTGTCTATGAAACTATGGATTAAAGTGATTAAATTGTGCCAATTAACCCTAAATTAAATATGCTTTGTCGGACCATTCAATAGAATTAGCGTGTGAGATTGGGATCAACTTTGCTTTAGGGTAAATTTTAGTTAAATTCTTATTAATTCGTTCAATAAAATTAACGTGTGAGAATTGAATTAATAGGGTCTAAATCTAATAGTTAATCAACAGAGCGAGAGTTTGAGATTAACAACATCATGTTTAATCACATAATCAATCCGACATTTCATAGACACTATTGAGAATTGGATCATACAAGACTTTAGGGGATTCCCGACACCCTGGATTTCATCATCATATAGTTTAAACACATTTTAATTATCGCATTTATAGTTGTTAGTTCACAACCAATCAATTCTTTTTGTCCCTAAGCAATATAATCAATCGAAATTACCAAGTTTCTTGTCCTAGCTTCCTTGTGTTCGACCCGCGACTACACGTACACCGTGCGCTTGCGGTTAAAATAAAATTTGCACATCAGCGAAAACGAAGGAGCAACTTGTTTAGGAGCTACAACTGATGAAAAGTGAAAATTGAAAAATCTTAGCCTAGGTTCGGAGTGCGATGCAAACACGACAAAATGAAATGCTCTTACACCCATTCCAAAGACGTAGCAGCAAAATCTTTAGAGCACCCTCACTAAGGCAGAGCTGCATACATATCATGCATTTCTCTTGTTAGAACAGTCACTGCAGTGAGAAAACAGATTACCAACTAAGATAAACCAATGATCATGCACTCAATATAAGGACTATGCAACAATACTTTCAGCAACCTACTGATTCTAGCAATGCACAACATCAGAATTCAGTCTCATAAGAATAGAATTAAGCAACACAGTCTAGAGATGTTGTGTATTATGTAGAAGATTCACATCTTATGTCTTACAAAATTAGTCTACGAGACTTATAGTAAAGACATAACCCTAACCAATCGACAAACTAAACTGAAAATAAAATGTTAAATAATGTAAGTATTTGGTTACAGAGGCGTACATGATAACTGTCAACCTAGTTAGTAAGCCACAGTTTGGTTATCATTATTCCAATCATGTGTTTCATTCACATGTTATCAAACACAATACTCAAGCACATTTATCATAAAAATTCACCCTAAATATAGTTCAAGAAATTCAAAAGAGATATCCATGTTGAAATTTATAATCACATTTTCATGGTACATTAATGTTGTGCAAACAAATTCTACTTCTACTCACTTTTTCCTCTCAACATTATATGTTGCTGACGAAATGAGTTGTAGAAGCGCAATAATACCAAGAGTCCAAGATAAATCCAAATTAATATAAAAAGGTAACGAACAAATTACAAACGTTCAAATTTAAAATGAAAGCGTAGACCAACAAAATGAAACCTATGTTACTTGGACTTGGGTATAGGTATCGTATACGGTTGTGGATCGTAGGATCCGGTACGATAATTTAAAATTCAAAGATACATGAACATTGTCTTATTATTGAATATGAGTACGGAGACACTGCAAAATATTTTTAAGAAAATCTCATATAGCATAAATATACTAAAATTGCCTAAAATATAAAGAATCAATAAAATTAAAATTCTTCATAATACTCATTTTCAAGATAAATAAAAAAACAAATGTTTCACTAAATGTTAAACAAAACCTTAACGTAATCTTTAAAGAACAAACAATGAAAAATTTAAAAGTAAAAAAAAAATTACATAAAGAAGCTTTTAAAGTCTAAATAGTGAGTACTAGAAGTGTAGTAGAGCTGTACGAGTATATGTTCAATATAAGTACATGTTTCTAAAAAATAATAATAATAAAGTAAAAAGTAGAAAAAGTAAAAAGCAAAGTAAAAAGGTCTTCTTGAAAATGTTTCTATATCATACAAACAAAATTACAATAATCAAACAGTATGATACAATCAGTATATGAATCCAACAAATGCAGAACAATAAGATAAAATTAATCATAGGGGAAGCCGCCTAGAGAATGTATTATTTAGGATCAAAATTACAAGAGTGAAGTACAATAAAACATTAAAGATCACAACCCAAACAATAAATCATGTAAGCATTCCAAAATTAGTGCAGAACAGTATATGAATCAAACAGTATGATATAAACAATAATGTAGAACAAGAAGACAAAAATTAAGGGCAACTAAACTTACAGCAACTAAACTTATGGCAATTGATTTTAAAAGAGAAAATCAAATGCAAAAGGAAGTAAACATTAGTGAACACGCAAGACATATATGAATCAGACATCCAATAAGATAGTAACAACTTTGAATCAGAAACCATATGTTAAAACTATAACAGTGTCTTTGAATTGACCTAAATCCTATAACACAAACTATCCTAACACAACTATGAATCATAAACCATATGTGTAAACCGTTAAAAGACACGAATATCGTAACACAATCCTTTGCTTTGACCTAAATCCAGACAGTATACATTGGATTGAAAAGCCAAAATCCAGAAAGAATAAGTTCTTGAAAATTCGAACTCCAGAATGTAAACCGACATATCCAAATGTATGTAAACCAACGTTGAATTGAAAATCAAAAATCCAAATGTAAAAATAAATGGCAATTGACCAAAAGCAGAATAGTACGTAATATATCATAACTGAATTACCTTGTCTAGTTTAAAGTTAGTAGCTAGCTCAATTGAAAGTTGTTGACCCTTGTTTTGAATTTGCTTAGTAGAAGCTTTAAATGCAACTCACATAACCCGCACAATAGGGCAAGAAAAGCAGTACGATAGAAGAGCACTAAATGCCTACAAATTAAGGAGATGAAAGAAGGGAAGACAAGTATGGTTGAGTTAGGTGAGGCAAAGTGAAGAAAGGTCAGTTGAAGATGTGGTGGAATGGAGCAGGTATCGAATGGATATGGTGGAATGGAGCAGGTAATCGAAGAATAGCTGAAGCGAGTGTTTGGTGAACTCCGAAGATGAGTTGAAGACGTGGACGTGGAAGGATCTCCGGGAAAAGTGCAAAGGCGTGTCGAATAGAGCATGTAACTGTTCACTAGATCTAGAATGAAGAGTAACTTTTCTTGCTCGTTTTTTGTAGGTAATAGATTGTTACAAAATAAAATTCCTAATCAATAACCATTATTTGTAAATCACCATAAAAATACAAAAAATATAATAATAAAATCAAAAAAATCGAAAAAATAAATTAAAATAAGAAAATTCTCACCCTATTAAATTCTACCACATAACGGTTGTTTGTTAACCTCACAAATAACAGTTATTTACTAAGACCTTCTTTTAATTATTTTTATATCCCAATCAAAATAGATCACAATGTGCGATGAGGGCTCTATTGAAAGAAGTGTAATAATCACAAATTCATATATGAAACGGTCTCATCGTAAGACATGTCTCATACTTGGATTAAATAGTTCAACAATAGAAATTGTTCCGGGTGTGGAACAACAATCAACACACTCTACAAACACAAAGATAATGTCTTTTAAGATTCACAATAGATATGAATCACTGGGGAGGCTCGAGTTGTGTTCTAGCTCACTTCAATGTTAGTATCTACACAAGGTAACAAACGAGGGCCGAAGAGGGGTCCTCTAGGGGTCCTCCTCCGATGATTGAGTCAGTAAGGGAACTGAAAGTGTAGCTATGAAAGCTTGTGAGAAAATAGATTTATCTTCCTAAGAGTATTGTTAGGGTTTGAATGCAAAGAGTTACGTTACCAGTGGTAGTGCATAGCACTGTATATATTTATAGTGGTGGATTTTAGGATAGGTTCCCAAAACCCTAATGGTCGTTTTGGCTTTTACCTTGGATGGAATCTTTTCAGGGATCAGTAGAGGGAGAAATCGAATATCTCCTTAGCTGACATGACATTCATTGGTTTGCCGATCTTTATGCCGTGGTCCCCATTCTCTGCTTTATAGTACATTTAAATACATTTTCCTACATAAGGTCAGAGGTAGGTGTGGTGTCTTGCCTCATACAAGTATTGACAACTTTTCTGAGTACAACTGCAACTGTCTCATATATCCGTTGCTATCATTTTGCAGGAATATTCGTCCTGTGCTCTTTTATCATTCTGTAGAACTAATAGTCCTGCAGGAACTTATATTCTTCTATCATTCTACAAGTTGGTTATCCTGGAGGTATTGAGTAGGGGTGTAACTTATTTGGTGAAAAACCGAACACCGAACCAAACCAGACCAAATAAGAAATTTGGTTTGGTGATATTTTAATTATAGTTTGGTTTGGACAAAAATTTTGAAAAAAATTGGTTTTGTTCGATTTCGGTTCAGGTCCCAAAAACCGAAATTCTAGTGTAGTAGGTAGACCTGGGAAAATTTGATCCGACCTGAAAATGAACTAGGGACCCGACCCGATAAAACCCGAACTAGACCGATCCGAAAGCGACTTTACCCGAAACATGACCGACCCGATAACTACCCGACCGAAAATGACCCGACCGACAACCGACCCGACCGACCCGTTTTGACAGGTCCAATATCAACGTTTAGAGTAATCTCAATGTCAGAATTCATTTCAAATAAAATTTTAGTTTTCAAAGTATCTCAACATATTGAGTATATCACTTGAACCCTAAAACTCATCAATAAATCTGAAAAAACATGTATTTAGCGTCTTTTCATCCATCATAATTATTTTTTTTAAAAAAAGGACGTTATAATCATCTTAATTGAATACATATATCTTGTTAAATCCGTCAAATGAGTTTTTAATTCTTCTACATTTCAGGAAGCAAATCAATATAATTTATAAAAACGTTTTGCCCATTTGAATGAGCTTTTCAGATAAGGAATGTCGCTACCCTAAATCATAAAAACGCGTATCTTATAAGACGTAATAAGTACTTAGTTATTTGTATATCTTTCTAACATGAAAATTGTGAAGATATTTTTTATTAGGAAATGATAAGATATGTAATGTCATTTGATGATTTATATGTATTTCAATTATTCAAAGTGTGAACAAGTTGGTTCGTTCTTAAGACCTAGCATATTTATTTTATTTAAACTTTTAAAGACCAAATAAGCAAAATTGGTCCTCTTGATAAGAGAATAACAACTTGTGAGTTGTGATATTGTTGGTCAAAATTGGAAGGAGCATTTATGTCAACATTGGATGGCGACTATTAACCGATTATAAGATAAGGCTTCTACCATTTTCCTATGGGCCATCATTATTAATGAATGTTGGAACACATTTTGACCATATCCAGATGGACCTCCAGGTTTGGCCCCTTTTATAATATAATTAAGCAATTAATGTTTCACTAATTTGGTCCTAGGCCATCAATTAATTAGCATCTCAAGCCACGTAGTATTAACATCGTTATCATAATATACAATATATTTCGCTCATAAAACACCGTAACATCAACAATTTTTCTTAATCCCATTAGTGTTATAAGATAAATATTTAGCTTGTTGCGAAATTAATTATTATAATAAATGATCAACAAATAGTTAACTTTTACCAAATATATATTTTCATTACTAAACAATAAATATGAGTGTTATAAGATACTATATCTGTTCTTATTA
The DNA here is from genome assembly GCA_019776075.1 of Amaranthus palmeri. NCBI lineage: Eukaryota > Viridiplantae > Streptophyta > Magnoliopsida > Caryophyllales > Amaranthaceae > Amaranthus > Amaranthus palmeri. Next base: position 251,998 of record JAAKBH010000478.1, read on the forward strand.
ATATACTATTAAATATCCTTAGAAGTACGTCAAATTGATGATAATTTTACTACTTTATTAGTAATAAATATTTACTTATTATAAGATAAATGATATTCAATCTGTTATTATTTGCCTTTTTATTTTGTCCAAATGAAATTTCAAAAATTTTTTCTTTCAAAATCATTCTATTTTGGGATAAAGTTTTTATTAAAATGATATCATTTAACTTAGCTTTATTTAATAACATTATACATTTATAAAAAAAATTTACCCCAAAAAGTAACATAATTATAGATGTTAATGCCAACAAACTTTTTCAATCTCTTTTTGAATTTTTCTCTCCTATAATTAGTGATGGCCGCGGTCCGGGTTGTTCCGTTCCGGTTCCAACCGGTTCCGGTTCCACCCGGTTCCGGTTCCATTTGGAACCTGACCCTGACTTTTCCGGTTCCGGTTCCGGTTCCGGCCGGTTCCAACCGGTTCCTTGGCGGTTCATGAGACGGTTCCGGCGGTCCCAATTCCCGGGCCGGGTGGGTCGGACCATCACTTCCATTTTTATTTTTCCTTTATTTTTAATAAAAAAATACTATAATAATGCGGACATACCTTCGTTGATTACTTGATTATTAGCGAAATGCATTGGTTGTCATCGTTATTAAAATATTTACTAAAAAGAACGAAAAAAATAAATCAATAAGAAACGAATCAACGATAAAGATCATAAAAAAAAAAGGGGGAGAGAATGGACTTGAACCTAGTATCCCGAAGGAATACTAAGCTGCCTACGTATCCCGAAAGAATCAACGATAAAGACATAAATCAAATATTATAATTACTTTGGTCGATTTCAAAGTGATTTTTAAGATAATTATCTAATTCTAAATATGAAGCGGAGGAGGAGGAAGAAGATGACTAGAAAAGTATCATCTCGACTTATTATGTTAGCGATTACGGGATTATAATCGGGACGTGCCGAGACGCTAGCACGCCTAGACGTATCGCGACTCGGGTTATATATACTAGAATAATGGTCATAAAGGTCCGCTAAAAGTTTTTTACAATTTTCGACACAATTAATGTACATCACTAGACGGGCGATCTAATGCTTGGTACTAAAATCCTATTATTTTACTTAGGTTTTCCGTACTAAAACACGGATCTAAAATTGTCGCAATTCCATAAATATAAGGAAAATTAGTGAAATACGCTTTCCACTTATCCATCATATCTGCAAGAATCGACTTTAAAAACGTTACTATCATCATGAGAATGTCTAAGAAGATGATAAAAAACAATAATACATTCACTTATTACTAAGTGAACGTTTGGTTCATAAACATATGAAAAAATCTTAGTTTCGTGGACATATGATAAGTGCAATTATTTGCACTCATCATTAACATATTTGCGCTCATTTTCGATGTTTTGAGGCGGTTTAGGGTTGTTTTATGTGGTTTCACTCCATTTCGGTATTCCATTTCCAATTTGTAGCCAAATGGGTGAATTATGGTACTTTGAGTCATTTTTGTGGGTTTTTGGTGCTAATCATGTTTACAAAGCTCAAAGAACGTATCAAGCTATCAATTTTGTCAAGCCATAAAGAGTAAAAAAGCAAAAGAGTAGGTTAATGCAAAAGTATTAAGGTGAAATTTGATACATGTCTACTCTTTTGGCTATAACTTTTGATAGGAATATTGTATTAATACAAGGTTTGCGGCATTGGAAACTAGACTTCAAGGGCTTTCCAACGGTATATTATATGTCCGATTCCGATAACCGAGCAAGAAATGGCGAGCGTTTGAAGTTGATGCAGTTTTTCAGTTCCGGGTCCGGGTCCGGTTCCATGGAACCGTTGGGCCGGTTCACCCGTTCCGGTCCGGTTCTGCGGTTCCAACCGGTTCCATTGGACCGTTGGGCCGGTTCAACCGGTCCGCGGTTCTTTGGTCCGGTTTTTCCGAATTTTTCCGGCGGTTCCACGGTTCCTGCAACTTTTTTCCGGCGGGTCCACGGTTTCGCGGTTCGGTTCCGGTTCGGAACCTGTCGCGAACGTTCCGGTTCCGGTTTTCAGCGGTTCGGGACCGGTTCGGTTCCGGGCCAACCCGGACCGTGGCCATCACTACCTATAATGCAATTATGATTTTGAAACATCTATTTAGAATCTTTATCCATAATCAAAATAAAAGGACAAATAAGATAGGACGGAGTATGAGAATTGAATCTTGTCTCAAAAGAAATAAGTGTTATCTTTTTAAGTAAAATTCATGGGTTCTGTATTAACCTAACACTTTTTTCCTTTAGCCTAACCAATATTAAAAAAAGCATTTGATGAAGTATAAATGGGCGAATATTATTGAATAATAACTAAAATTTTGATTTTTAAAAGATCACTCATAAGCATATTGAACTGAACTAAAATTAATGTTGGATTGCGTAATAGAATTTAGTTAGGGCATCGTAATTCCTAATCTTATACTTCATCGCTTTATTTCTTATTAAAAGAAGGTTAGGGAATTGATGATGGTTAAAAAAATCATCATCTATTACTCTATAGTCTATATCTAGTCTCTATGATCTATTGAATCTATTATCTTTTTCGTGATAGCATACGTGAAATTAATTTGATAATACGAAGAGTAGTTATACGTGATATCAATTAAATAAACGGTAAATAATAAGAGAGATTACAAATTAAAATTCTAACTGATAGAGTAATATGTAAAGTAAATTGTCCGACCAGATAAAACTCTTATCATTTCCCTTTCAATAAATCAAGTCATTTTTTACTATCATTATCTCAAAAAGTACATCCTTAGATTACTATTATTATTTAAAATTTTCATTAACGTAATTAATTAATTAACCGACATTAGCAAATGTTTTAGACGACAATGAACATGTGGGAGCGAGTATCAAGTTTAGGTGCCTAGGTGGTATAAATAATCATATTTGTTGCGAGTTGCCCCAGTACTGTACTGTAATTTTCATCTCACTGAATAACGTGTGGGACATGCTCAGGATTTGCAGAGTTTACAACTTGTAAGCTGCGTATTCGGTATTCGTAATGCCTATACTTTAGTTGTCCCCCTCAGTCTCCTTTCGCAGTATTTTGAAAAAATTAAAAATAATTTTAAAAAATTCACGTAATTATATTTTAACTTATAAACTAACATAAAAAAATTATAAATAAAGAGTGATATATAAATAGTGTCATTTTTCTAATGGTGCGACTAATTTGGAACAAACATTTTAAAATAGTTCTGATAACTCAAATATGCATTTAACATTATAATCGGATTTGACTTTTACCCGACTTCAAAATAAACTTAAAACTGTTTACAACTCAATGTGAATACAAGATTCAATTTTAATTCGATCTGATACAGCTGACTAGAAATCAACCCGTTAACCCGAGTTAAATCTATATGCACGACTATCCACTCCTTATAAATCACAATCCGCAAGCTCTATCCTATAGAATTAGTACATACCATAAAAAGCAAAAAATGTCTTCTTTCTCTAACCCTTTCTTACAAATCCTTTCCTTTCTATTCATAATTGTATCTATAGCTGGGGCAGTTGTTCCTCCATCTTCCACCTTCAAACTTGTTAACGAGGGTGATTTTGGTGATTACATCGTTGAATATGACGGTAATTACCGCGCTTTAGATGTATTTAACAGCCCATTTCAGCTATGTTTTTATAACACAACTCCAAATGCTTATACTCTTGCTCTACGTATGGGTTTAGTCCGATCCGAATCCCTTTTCAGATGGGTTTGGGAAGCCAATCGGGGCAACCCGGTTAAAGAGAACGCTACTTTCTCTTTAGGAGCTGACGGAAACCTTGTATTGGCGGAAGCCGATGGGCGGGTCGTGTGGCAAACCAACACGGCTAATAAGGGTGTTGTAGGGTTCAAATTGCTTCCTAATGGTAATATGGTGCTTCATGATAAAAAGGGTAGTTTTATTTGGCAAAGTTTTGATTACCCAACTGATACCCTTTTAGTGGGCCAGTCTTTTAGGCCCAATGGGCCTAATAAGTTGGTTAGTAGGGTCTCACAAGAGGTTAACTCTAATGGGCCTTACACTTTTGTGATGGAGCCTAGACAATTTGCCATGTATTATAAAAGCCCAAATAGCCCAAAACCACTTTTATACTACACTTTTCTAGATTTGCCTAAAAGTTCCCTTAAAGAAGTAACATTTAGTTGTTCCCCTGAAAATGATGATAACTATGCTTATGACATAACATTTGCATACCAAAGTGTAGATGGATCAATTGGAGGATCAGCCGAAATCGCTAGACCGAAATATAATAGCACATTATCCATGTTAAGACTAGGAATAGATGGAAATCTAAGGGTATATACTTATTCAGACAAGGTAGATTGGGCCGCTTGGGAAGAGACTTTCACATTGTTTGCTAGGAAATCGCCTTATGGGTTATGGGATATCGAGTGCCAATTACCCGAAAGATGTGGAAGTTTTGGGTTGTGTGATGAGGATAGTCAATGTGTGGCATGCCCTACACCAAAGGGATTGTTAGGATGGAGTAAAGATTGCAAACAAGCAAAACCAAGTTGTGGGAGTAGTAGGTATTATAAGCTTGAAGGGGTTGATCATTTCTTGACAAAGTTTAATAAAGGTGAAGGCCCAATAACAAGTGATGCTTGTGGAAGTAAATGTAGTAAGGATTGCAAGTGTTTAGGGTATTTTTACCATCAAGACAAGTCTACTTGTTGGATTGCTTATGATATTAAGACAATTACTAAAGTGTCTAACAACAAGTATGTGGGATATATCAAATATTGAAGTCATTCTAGTTTTTTTTAATCTATTTTATTGAATAAGGCAATGTTTAAATGGAGGGTTTGTGTGTTAATGAAATGATAAGGATACAATTAGGGGGTGTTTGGTATGCCAAATGTGAAGAAAAGGAAATGAAAATCAATAAGCATATGAAAATGATAAGCATTACTTTTAAAACTTGTTTGGTTGTACTTAAGATTAAGTAATAGAATGATTATTTTTTCTATAACAAATTACCATTAATTAACATAAAATCTTGATCTTGTAAATGAAATGGTATATTATGGTTGTATAAATTAGTATCACAACAATTTTTCTACCAAGGTAACATTTTCTTTCTCCTAATTAGGAAAGAGAATATGTTCATGTAGCTTTAAGATTAAGAATGTTGGTGAAATAAATTACATTGAAAAAATATGACTGATAATTTTATGGATTTGAGAAATAGTTGATCACATTATGTTTGGAAGCAAATATTTCATTCCAAATTATATATTTCAATAATCAAATTATTAATAAAGTATTTGAGACAGGCAAGTTCTAGGAAGCTATTCTAAAATTCTTTTTTTTTAACCACTTTTAAAAAAAATTGGTGGATATTACTCAAATTTAAATTTAAAATATTTTTATTTGCCAAAAACTAAAAAAGAATAAAATCTGAATTTTTAAATGAAATCAACATTTTTAAACATATCATGAAGGAATTTAGGTAAAGAATATAGAAGTTGACGCGGAGAGATGAAGGGAAGTTAATTGGACAATTGATTACGAGGAATGTTGATTTTATTGCCGGTGTATTTGGATCGGTGACAAATGAGAGATACGGGTAGGGATGGTCACGGGTAGGGTGTTCATAATAGCCTGATCCGAAAATCCGACCCAAATTATCCGGTACCCAGTACCTAAAACCGGGTAACTTACCCAGTTTTTGCAAACTGGATAATCCGGGTCCTGTACACGGTTTTAAAACCGAATACAGGATCCGGATCCGGGTAACGAATTTTTGAAAACGGGGTATCTATATTCGATTTTCTTTAATTATTTTTTTCACTTTTTTTCGTAAATAAAAAGATTATGATATTTCATAAGCTAACATTGGATTGAATATTTTTAAAGAGCTAGTATTTAAATTTTACAATTGTTCTTACTTAAACTCATGAATAATATATCATTCTTTCATTTTCTTAAATAATCTTTTATGACTAATTAAGTAAAAGATTTTTAGAGAGTTTGTATTTTAATTGTATATAAAAAAATATTTTAAGTGAAAATACAGATAAACAAACGTATGGTTGAACAACAAAACGAAAAAAAAAAATGAAAAAAAATTATAAAAAAAACCGGGTATCCGGTTCGGTTTAAACTACGTACCCGGATTAAACCGGATCGCACTCTTAGGTACCCGCAAAATCGGGTACTCGAATTTCCGGATGCGGGTCGATCCGGTACTCG
>JAAKBH010000479.1:0-82500 GCA_019776075.1 Amaranthus palmeri
CACGACGTCCACACCACAATGTCCAAACAGTTTCCACACCACGATGTCCAAACAGTTCAGGCCGACCCAATCAGTAGACAACACCATAAACCAGCTTTGTAACCACGAAAACACCTCATCAAAAACACCAATAAAAAAGCCCACCCAGTTCTTCACCTCCTATTTTTTCCAAGCCAACACCATCAATCTCATCACCATTGGGACCGCCAGTTACATATCACCAAAATTTGAACCCGCCCACCTTCACAAATTTCAAAAAGCGAAACCTTCACTGCCTTCCTGAAAACAACACCATAGTTTGAAACATCAAACACACCACTCTCGCCATTAAACAAAACCAACACCAAGGACCCTACGGGACCTACGAAACATTGCCAAGACCCCCGGCCACTTCATAAGAAAACACTCCAAGACCTCCATAATACGCCGAGAACCGTCAAACGGCCACCCACCCCGATAACATCAGAACTAGACCTCGACGACGCCACCTTCGAAGCATCAGTCAGAGGCAAACAATTAACACCATCACCAAAGATCATTCATATCTTCAGAAACCCCATATACTCATAGAAGACGAAAGCCTTCACCATCACCTACCACCAATTGTAGCCCAGCCCCACTTCAAAAGAAAATACTCCAAGACCCGCACCAGACCAGCAGCAAATATGAAGCAAAAGAAAGCCCAGACCAACAGCAAATAACCCCAACGACCCTTGGACTTCAGATGGTCAAAACCCAGAAGAATAAAGACAAAATACGTAGAAACCCGCCATAGAGACACCAAAGACAACCATAGCAACCACCCAGCTCAGCCGTTGACTACCAGAGACTCCAGAAACAGACACGAAAACAGACATGTAGCCCAGATCTAACACGATTGACTTTGCAGAGAAACACCGCAAAACCGCCAAGCAAAACACCAGATCTGCGCCGTCGGAGAAACACCCCAGCAAGTATCGTCACAGAATCCAAAAACCACCACCATCAAAACACCACCCTCATAGAACCCAAAACCACCTCAGCAACCTAATCATCACAAAACCCAACCCCAGCAGCCTAAACGTCATAGAGCCCAAAACCACCATAAAGACCTACCCACCGAAAAAAGATGAGAAAACCAACAAAGCAGAAACGAACACCTTGAAACCACCTGAAAATTCCCCAAGCCAAAGGCGACCACCATCCACCACAGCCACTCCAGGAACCAAGAAGAGTCGAGCCCCAAAAACAACCCAGCAGAAAGGAAACTCAAAAACCATACTTTATTGGTAATTTAAAAAAACAAAATAAAACCAGAGACAACTAATCGTTGAAAGAAAAACGAAACGACATAAAGAGAGAGAAACCTACATAAAACGCCAAATAAAAGAAACCCAGCAAAACTCAATACATGAAACGCAAAGCAGTGAACAGTTAAGCTAAAGATCACCGAGAAAAATACCGGAACCACCGTGAGGCCCGCCAGGGGAAGGAAAACCTAAAGCCCTAGCAGAGCCTCTCTCACTAACTTTCTCTCACTACATCTTTTATATATATATATATATATATATATATATATATATATATATATATATATATATATATATATATATATATATATATATATATATATATATATATATATATATATATATATATATATATATATATATATATATATATATATATATATATATATATATATATATATATATATATATATATATATATATATATATATATATATATATATATATTCTTGTGGATTTAAAGAGCCTGAATCAAACCTGTGTTTCTCTAATCCCGAAGTGCAATGACCCAAAATCTCTTAAAGACTACAGACTTATCAGCTGCTGCAATGTGATTTACAAGATTATCTCTAAGATGGTTGCTAATAGGCTGAAGTCGATTATGCATAGGATCATATCCCCAAATCAGATTGCGTTCATAAAGGGTAGATTAATTAATGACAACACTCTACTTGCTTTTGAGACATTCTATTCGATGAAGAGGTGGACTGATGGTAGAAATAATGCTTTTGCTCTAAAGCTTGACATGAGCAAAGCCTACGATAAGATGGAGTGGGGTTTTCTAGAGAGAGTGATGCTGAAGCTGGGCTTTCGTGATAATTGGGTTCATAGGATTATGAGTTAATCACTAGTGTATCCTTCTCCTTCAAGATCAATGGGGCTATGCCTATCTGTGGTAATGTTATTCCTTCTCGGGGCTAGCAACAGGGGGATCCTATATCACCATATCTCTTTATTTTATGTGCAGATGCTTTCTCTACCTTGATCTCTCATGCCATTAGCAGGAAAAGCATCCATGGGGTAAAAGTTTGCAAAGGAGCTCCACCTCTTTCACATTTATTCTTTGCAGATGACAACATCTTTTTTGCGAGAGCTACTGTTCGTGAATGCTCTGAGATTGCTTCTATCATAAGCATATATGAGAGAGCTTCAGGCCAAAGTGTCAATTTTGATATGACAGAGATATTGTTCAGCAAAGGTGTTCCTCATTCTCAAACACGCAATATTCATGAGCAGTTGGGGGTGCGTGAAGTCAAACGGCATACGAAGTACTTAGGGTTGCCTACAATCGTCGGGAGATCGAAAAAATCCTTCTTCGCTTGCTTAAAGGAGAGAATCTGGAAGAAAATTCAGGGGTGGAAAGAGCGCTTATTATCTCAAGTTGGCAAAGAGTTTTGAATCAAGGCTGTAATACAGGCTATTCTGACATATATGATGAGTATCTTCCGTATTCCTAATGGTGTGATCGATGACATTCCTTCTATGATGGCTAAGTTCTAGTGGGGTTCAACTGGTGATACACGAAAAACTCATTGGCACAGCTGGGAACAACTTTATTTACCAAAAAAAACAAGGGGGTATGGGTTCAGAGATCTCATGTGCTTCAATCAATCTCTTCTTGCCAAACAAATTTGGAGGTTGGTTGAACAACCTTCATCTCCCCTGAGGTTGGTCTTTAAGGATCAATATTTGAAGAATTATGAGGTTCCAGAGGCTCGTAGAGGGTACTACCCTAGTTATTCATGGAGAAGCATGTGGGGTAATAAGTCTCTTTTATTGGAAGGTCTAGGGTGGAGAATTGGTAATGGAGCGTCTGTTTGGTGTAGAAGTGACAAATGGATTCTTCGAGACGGGTGCTTTATTTCGCCTGTGCTAGTGGATGAGGCGATATATATACTTTTAAGTTGGGTTATTAGCTAGGGAGATTGGGTATGATTCACAAGTACTGACTCATGATGATCATATTTGGAACAAGGTTTGGGCGATTCAAGGTCCTCCAAAACTATGACACTTCATTTGGCGTGCATGTAAAGGGTCACTTCCTGTGAACTCAGTCCGATTTCGAAGGCATATGCATGATTCGGCGTTATGTCCCCGCTGCACAGTTAATGAGGAAATATGCCATGCCCTTATTGGATGTGCGGATTCTAGAGATATGTGGCTTACCTCTCCTTTTGCTTCTTCCCTCAAAAGAGCTCCTCAAGATTCCTTTAATAACCTCTTCTTATGGCTGCACTCCCATGTTTCCAAGGAGGACCTATCATATATTTGTGCTTGCTTATGGGCTTGTTGGTTTGGTCGAAATAAGAAGCTCATGGAGAATAGCGCATGTGATGTGAAACAGCTTTCTATATCCTTGTGCAAAATGGTCACTGATTATATTGGGTACTCTATGAAGCTAACGCCTTCTCGTCCGCCTGCTGCTGTCCTATCTTTCGACTCTTGGCAAGCTCCTGCTTTGGGGGTTTTCAAGATCAATTTCGACGCATATGTGGGACAGGGGATGTATCGTGGCCTTGGTATTGTTATTAAGGATTATCGAGGTAAAGTCATAATCATGGGTACTAGATGTATGTTGGCAAACTGGTGTGCTGAGAGCTCTGAAGCTGCTACCGCTTTATATGGTTTGATGGTCGCACGAAGAATGGGTTTCTCTAATATTCACCTGGAAGAGGATGCACTAAATGTGATCGTGGCTTTGAAGAAGAAGAACCGGGGTCTTGCACCTATACACCTCATATTTGACTCTTGTTTTGATGTTTTATCTTATTTTGACTCTGCCACGTTTAGCTTTGTTCGTAGAGCTGGTAATACCGTTGCCCACATGGTAGCTAGATGGGAAACGGATTTGAACATTGAAAAGATTTGTATGCCCCCTTTTCCTGAGTGCCTTCGGACACTCGAAGAGCTTGATTTGAGCTAGTCTTTATTTTTTTTTTGCCAAATGATTTGTATTATATACCAAGAAGAGAGAAACAAAACGCTCAGGCAGGAAATTAACTCCCCCTGAACCGCCCAAAAACGCTAATGCCCTTTACAAAAAGGAGGGCACTAGCCCAAAAACGCAAAACTACCTACTAAATACAAGCATATCATTCATTCTGTTGTTAACTCTTCCTGCAATCCTGTGATATTCTGAGCTAGTCTTTATATATCATGTGATATTCAAAAAAAATAAATAAATGCCCTAAATTTGAGTGTATACTCCTAGTCCACCCTTCTAGAGCCGGGGGAATCTTTCGACCGCCCTCTTCTTATGGGTATGAGACGCCGTCTATCTTCCCTCCCCAGACCCTGAACATGGATTTATCTATGTTCGGGATACACTGGGTATGATGATGATGATGATGATATATAATAGAATAATTTTCCATTAGATTCTAACGTTATTAAATCTTTGATGTGCTCATTTGAAAAACATCATTGTCATGACTTAAGAGTGTGCATTTTTTATATCAACTAAATTTTGGATTAATCTTAACATACTCGAGTTATTGAGATGAATTGGTATTCTATATATTTATATATTACGTAGAGGTTGGACAAATTATAGTTTATTGGAAAATTTTATAGTCGCAAGTTCGCATAAAGTTAGAAAATTTTCACTCTAAAAGCAATTATGTGTTTCTGTGAAGAAACTTGAGTTAATGTTACTGCTTGAATTCACCTGAAGAGGTGGTAATGAAGGAACTGAATCGCCTTGTTGTATGTATTGTGTGGTTTCGTCTGTAGCTGTGACCTGCACACAAGTTAGCCTAACCCGGGATGTGATCTCCCGGAAGGGCACTCCGACGCTCAAGTCAGTAAACAGAAATAATAATACGATTGATATATGAAAAGTAAGGATTTAGGAGTATAAGGGTCGTGAAGGGATGATTTGAGATGAATAGGGAGATCACGGGATTTGTGTTTGAGTGTAGTGTAATGAATTAGTAGGAGATTGCTAGGTTAGATGATAAATAAATCAGGAATTCTCCTTTTTATACTTGAAGAATGAGTATTTTTAGGAGATAGTGGGGTAACAAGATAATGGGAGATCATGGGAAGGTGGTTGCTATTTTTAGAATGTTGACAGTTACTTGCTTGGAGACCAAGCAAGGTAGTTTAAGAAATCAGGAAGTCAAAGTCAATAAATAATAAAGAGGGTAGGAAGGTCATTAATGATAATAAATTAATTAAATAACATAAATAAACATTACCATGACATTTAGCCCCACGCACAAAGGAAAATATAGAGCCCCGATAATGCGAAATATATTGCTTTGTGCGGAACTGTAGATCAAAAGGAGAAGCCCCAAGCATTCAACCATGTCGCGACATCTGGACAAACATGCCGCGGCCTTTGTTCAAAACCAATACTTAGAAAAATCTGGACCTAGGACCTCTTACGAAGAGTCCGTATCACCTATGCCGCGGTATAAGGCCCAAAAACCAACCTTGAAGAAATACAATGACCTGAATTCATATATAGAATCCGTTTTATAAATATCGCGACTTCAGCTGATACACCCTTCCGCGGCTTAGCATCATGTTTACTTGGAGTTTCCATACTTAGAAGAAATTTCATTTCTCTGATCATAGAGGGAGTCCGTATGATCGACTTCACGGCATTAGGTATATATTTTTATTTTATTATTTATTTATTTTTATAAGACATATACCGCGGATTCCCACAGATATGATATACCGCAGACTTGTGATAAAAATGACAGATGACGCGGATTATACCTAGATTGTGCATCTTTTAAAAAACCCAAACAATTCACGTTAACCCAGGAGTCCGTCTTATCGATGTCGCGACGTGGGAGACCTTTACATGAGCAACTTTATCTTGGACAATTTTGATTGAAAGAAGACTTGTTGGGAGTCCGTATTATCTATACCACGGAACACTGAATTTATCTTCAGTGTAATGAAGCCGCGGTATATGAGAAGACCATATATGCCAAGACTTGAATAATTTTCGAAATACTTGGAAAATACAGTATGTGGGAGACCCCTTTGGGAGTCCGACTCATAGACTTCACGACCAGACAAAGCTTTGAATTTCCCTGAAAATGTCGCGGCATAAAAAGATGCTGAAACCATTTAAATGACGCGGAATATATCAGCTACTCAAACTTCCGCGGCTTAATAAAGAAGGCTAGAATGTTTCTTGACTTTGAAAAATTTTCACCCAGGACTCCCACCTGGGAGTCCGTCTTATCGATATCACGACACACAAATTTTGCCCCAGTTCCTGGGAATCCATTTTATCCATTTCACAGAGGAAGCCGTATCAACGATGACGCGGTACGAGATTGTCTTTCATCCTCAATATACCATAACATGAAATGTGAATCAGTTGATCATAACTTAGCCAAAATTCCAAAAATTTAGGCACTAAGGGGATCCGACTTATCGACCCTACGACAAGGACATGATTTCCCCTGAGACATACTATCTTCTGAATGTCGCGACATATTATAACAAATAAACATCCCCCTCAATACTTAACAAACTCTTTCCACTTGCTCCTCATCAGGAGTCCGTATGATGGATATCACGGCAGATGCCGTCACATAGATGAGACGGACTCGAAAGTGGAAACTTTCTTTTGGGTACTTAGAATATTTTTGCATTTTTCACATACATCAGAGGGTCCGTATTATCGACTTCACGGTAGACATCTCTCATACTTAGAATATTTTTGGAAAAAGACCCCTTTTGTAGAGTCCGTCTTATCGACCCTACGGACACCTCTAAGTACTTAGATAAAATTCCCACAAGAGATAACCTGAAGAGTCCGTATTATCAATAATACGACCTGATCTTACCATTTTCTCCATACTTAGACAAAATTTCCATTTTCTGTCTCTTCAAAGGAGTCCGACTTATCGACTTCACGACAACTTCAGAAAGAAAGATGTCGCGGCTTGCATTAACTGACTTCCAACTAATGGAACTTTATGAAAATACCCTTCCTAATAAGGTGGTTGAGCAATAAATGTTTCCATAAATAGCAAGACTCAGAAGAATTTCTCTCACCAAACTCCATTTGTATTCTTTAACTTATTTCTTAGTGAGAGAAAGTAGAGAGAGAGACTCTGAGATTTCTTCAAACTTCTTCAAAATTCCAAGAAAATTCATCAAAGATCTTCAAACTTCTTGTCAGATCTTCAAAGTTCTGACATAAATCTTCAAACTTCTGACAAAAATCATCAAGATCTTCAAAGGTATTCAAACTTGATCTTGAAATTACTTGAATATCTTCAAACTGTTCATATGTTGTTCATCATAACTTGCATTTGTTCATAAGGACTTGAATATATATATGAACTTAATTTTAATCTTTGACAAATATCAACTGCTAATTTATTTTGATTATGGCTGACAATAAATCCGCGACTAACAATGACATTAACACATTGGACAAAAGATTTCCCCCTTTAGCCCCATGTGACCAAGTAATAACTGCTGAAGTTCCTCAAAGTGACTCAGATGAAAGTAGTGAAATAAAGATTACCCCTCACTTTGAATCAATAAAGACTGGGGAGTCATCTGTTTCCCCTATATATGTCGCGGACAAACCCCAAGTCGCGCCATGGGAAGTGAGCGTAGCTTTTTTGCCCAACTACTTACCAAGAATAAATCCTGATTTAGAGGGGTTATTGCTTGTAGATACCGGAGTAATGGAGGGATCAAGCGAGTCCACTAGCAGGGAAAGCGCGGTGCGTCCCCCACCACCATTCTACATCCCAAATGGGGGCCCTTTGAACTATTTTGTTGATGTGACAACAAAGGAAAACTTGGAGAAGCGCAGGGAAGACATAATGCACAAATTCGGTATCCCTGATGACTATAATTTATTGGTGCCGGGGAATAATGACACTGCTAGATTTCCCCCACCCCACTGTATAGCGGTTTATTTACCGGCTTTTGAATTAGGACTTAGATTTCCCCTACACCCATTTTGTAGAGAGGTGTTGGAGTTGTTAGATGTTTCGGTACCGGAATTGTACCCTAATGCTTGGGGTTGCATAGTTGCCTTTTTAATTCTATGCAAAGTTTTAGGAGTTCCCCCTACCCTCACAGCCTTCAGACATATATTTAGGGCAAGGTTGTGCAATTCACAGCAACATGGCTGTGGGTGGATAAGTTTTACACACCGCCGCGGACTGAAGATAGTCCACGGCTTACCCGATAACCAGAGAAATTATAGGACTAAATTTGCCTATCTTTACTATTCCAAGGAATGGAATATTAAGACCAAGTTTGAGATCAGCCCAAAGATCTCATCCTTCAATAATAGCGTACCGCGGTGTTCAGAATTAGACGCCGTAATCATTGAGTATGCCAAGATGGACGTTAAGTTGGACAAGAAGCCATTCAATGTACAGCTCAATTGGATCCCGTCCCCAATTGACTTAGCCAATGAAGATTTGCTATCAGCATTTCAGATCAGCTTGTCAATTGATAGGAGTAAGAGCACTTTTTCTTGAATATATTTTAAGTATGTATACTTGTTTGCTAATGACTTAGCTATTTTTGCAGGAGTCGCGAAAGAAAATTTGAGGACGAAATATCCTGAACTGATGAAGAAATTTTCCATGATGCGGTTTTCTAAGGGTCCTGCTCAGAGGCCTGCAGACAGACCTTTACCAGATACTCCCAAGGTAACTTTATGAACTTCACAACTTAAAAATTCATCATTTTCATTTACTTCTGACATTGTTTGTTTGCAGGACTCCATGTCCACGACCCAGGGACTGGACGAAGTCCCTACAGAAGCTGAGGCGCGGAAGCTTCTAGAGGACCGGAAAAAATTTCACATTCCAGATGAGAACAAGAGGGCTTATCCTTCTGCAAAGGCTGACAAAGCCGTGGGTCAGGCTGAGGTAGCTGAGAAGGCCGAGAAGAAGAAAAAGAGGAAGAGGGATTCCTCCACTGAGAGTGCCGCAAAGGAGGTAACCGCGGAGGTCATTAAGACGGCGGTGCCCCTTAAAATCAAGTCTGCTGGAGGAGAGGCCTCTGCTCCAAAGAAAAAACAGGCCTTGGGCAAAGGCAAGGAAAAAGTTGACGAAAATCCTCCTCCTCCTGAGCCGGAGAAATTTGACGAAAATGTCTCCACTACCGGGCCAACTAAGGAGATCTCTTTTAGTCGAAGAGAAGCTGTACCCTACAATCCTACCACCCCCTTTGATGAACTGGGCTACAAGGGGATGGTGACGCGGTTCAACAGGGCTTCAGCTCAACTAATGAGCCCTGTTGATATACGCAGACTAGATGAGGTAGCCCCTCAGGACAGGGTACGACAACTTCAGTCGTCTGCTGCTGAGGTAAATGACACTTTATCTTTATCTTTGTTTATTTCCTTAAAAGTATCTCTGATATAAGCTTTTCAACAGGTGCTTCTGCGTTTATCATATGAATTAAACACATACCGCCAAGCCGCGGTCGACAGAGAATTGATGGAGACTCTGACTGCCAAGTGCGATAAGCAGAATGAAGAGCTCCACAAGCTGAAGGAGGAGTTAGGTGAGCTCCCAGGTTTGAAAGAAAAAGTAGCCAAATGCGATGAACTGAAGTCGCGCCTCCTACGCTACGACCAGTGGAGGGAAACGGCTCTTAAGCAACTGGAGGGCTCGGTTGAGAAGCTAGACAAGGCATCAAGCCTCTCCGCGACTCTGGGTCATGGAGTTAGTGAGCTGGTGGACGCATACAACAAATTTAACAACCAGACCCAGAGTCTAAGGGAGCAGGTTGAAAAAGATGTTGCGAAATACAGTGAGTTGTTGGCTGCTGCTAAAATCCACAAACTCCGCTCGGAAAGACGCGGCAGAATTGTTCGTGAGTGGATTACCTCTGATGATCCTGAGGCAGAGACTTTCCTTGATCGCCTGACCCAGGAAATGATGGACTCAAGTGCCATGATTTGCTTTGAACAATTTAAATTGGCCATCGAAGAACTGGGGTTAGACTTTGAGGCGATTAAGGAGAAAGCTGTGGCCAAAAGGGAAGATGCCTTGGTCAGTTTACATGAGGAACTGGAGAAGGAATCCGCGGTTCTCACGGATGCTGAATGGGATAGTCTCGAAAAAGAGGATTGGTTGAAGAAGGTGACTGCTGAAGACGAGGAAAGGGCCTTGAGCCTAGATCTAGACAAATTAACATTGTCACCTTCTCCCATGCCTGAGCAACCGCGGAACATGGCTGTGTCAGACATAGAAAACCTAAGCCTGGACCTCTCCAATCTGTTAATTGATGAAGGAAAGCGTCTCCAAGATCTACGCAAGGGCCTGTCAGAGATTGAAGTAGAGCCCTTCAACGTTGAAGATTTTATTGACTTCACTCCTGACCAGCAAGAAGGCAACCCTACTGAAGCCGTTGCTGAGGCCAACGTAGATGATTTTTTAGAGAAATTGTAGTTTGATTTGTTATTTGTTTGAACTATTTTTGTAAGTCCGCATATGTCGCGGCATCAAACAATCTCTTCAAAAGTCCGCAAGTATTGCGGCAATCAACATTTGTATCTGTAAATATTTTTGCTGTATATATCTTGTCGTGAATGTTACGACCCTTTTTATGCTTTAGATTTGATTATTGCTTATTTCCATATATTGCGGTATATTCCGCGACTGCAGCTTGGGACAGTTTCCTGAGCCCCATACTTAGAAAAATTTTCAAAATATAGGTCTCTCCCGACGAGTCCGACTTATCGATATGGCGACTCTCTACTCTTAGAAAATATTTGATTAAGGTGCTTCATTATCTAGTCCGACTTATCTATATGACGGCTTGTTGACGATTTCGATACTTATAAGATTACTTGGAAATTTTAGGCAAGGAACCCCTAAATTGGGGCCCGACTTATAGATGTGACGGCGTACCACGCCTGTCTGATAAAAATACTTGAATAATTTTGATAATGGGGTTCTTTGTGAGTGGGTCCGACTCATCGATGTGACGACCAAGCACTTTTAGTAAAAATACTTGGAATAATTTTGGATTAGGGACCCCTATTTTGGGGTCCGACTTATCGACTTTACGGATTAGCCTCAATTAGGTGTTGAATTTAAGGCGATATGCAAAATGATATATTTTACCATGTACGTCTGGTAAACATGTCGTAACATCAAGTACGTCTGATGTCTCGGAAATTGTAAGCTCAACGGCTAAAAATAGATAATTGTGAACAATAACCAGAATGAAATAGATAATGAAATAGATAATGTTAAGAACATACAAACTATGTTGAGAATTGAGACATTCGAAATGTCTAGATTATTTGGAACATAATGAATATTAAATGATGTCGCGGATAGATAGTATATAGCCCCTTGCATATTGACTTAAATGAAGAACTTTTTCAAGTGATCTCCATTCCACGGTCGTTGGAGCTTTTTCCCTTTCATGTCTTCTAGCTCGAATGTGCCTGGTACGACGGTACGAATGATTTTGAATGGACCATCCCAGTTAGCCCCAAGTTTACCTTTCTCTACGATTTTGCCCGTAGCTTCAACTTTGCGGAGCACAAAGTCACCTTCCTTTAATGCCCTTGTCTTAACATGACGATTGAAAAGCCGCGTCATGCGTTGTTTTTGGGCTACAGACCTTAACAATGCGTTTCCCCTTGTCTCGGGAAGTAAATCAAGATTCACTCTCCTTGCCTCAACATTGTCATCATAATTATAGAAGGTGATTCGTGTTGAAGGCATACCTATTTCAACGGGTAATACGGCTTCTGACCCATAAACTAGGGAGAACGGAGTGTGACCAGTTGCTTCTTTCACAGTTGTTCGCGGACTAAAGCGGGTAACTCTTCATCCCAAGTACCTTTGGCTCCTTCTATCTTCTTTTTGATGCCATTCAAGATTTCCTTATTCGCGGACTCGACTTGGCCATTAGTCTGAGGTCTGGAAACGGAACTAAAGCGGATTTGAATGTCGAACTTGTTGCAATATTCCACGGTATGCTTACTGATGAATTGCCTTCCATTGTCCGTGATTATGACTCTTGGTATGCCATATCTCGTAATGATATTCCGCCATATGAATTGGCATACCTGTTTATCTGAGATGGTGCTTAAGGCCTCGGCTTCAACATATTTTGTGAAATAGTCGATAGCCACAATAACAAACTTTCTCTGTCCTTTGGCAGGAGGGAATGGTCCGAGGAGGTCCATCCCCCATTTGTCAAAGGGTAGAGCAGCTTGGATACTAGATAGATAGTTGGAGGGCTTCCTATCTATCTTGGAGAAATATTGGCATTTTTCGCACCGTTTGATTACATTCTCCGCGTCTTGTCTCAAGGAAGGCCAGAAGTAACCGCTTCTTAGAATTTTGTTTATGACTGTCCGCGTTCCCTGATGAATACCGCAGCCTCCTTCATGAATCTCGCGGATTATGTAGTTCCCTTCCTCTGGAGTTACACACTTCAACAGTGGTTGGGTATAAGACTTTTTATACAAGGTGCCTTCATATACCTCAAACCATTTCGCCTTCTTTTTTATTACCGCAGCTTCGGTAGGATCTTCAGGTGTAATGTTGTGCTGTAAGTATTGGATGTAAGGATCCATCCAAGACTCGGATCTATCCACCGGATACACCATCAGATTGATGCTGGGATTAGGCAGTACTTCCCACACAATATCTCTAGCCGCGGTTGTTTCGGCCGAACTGGCGAGTCTTGCGAGGGAGTCAGCCTGTGCATTCTCGGACCGAGGGATATGAGACAAGGTAAACTTTTCGAACTTCGTGATGAAATCTTTAACTTGGAGCAAGTACATTTTCATACTTTCATCCTTAGCTTCAAATTCACCATTTACTTGTCCCACAATAAGCTGGGAGTCTGAATAAGTGGACAAGACCTTAGCCCCGGCTTCATAGCATATCTTTAGCCCCAGCAGGAGTGCTTCATATTCGGCTTCATTGTTTGAAGCCGCGAACTCAAACCGGACAGCCCTCTCCATGCGAGCTCCAGCAGAGGAGATAATAAGGAGTCCTGCCCCACTTGCAATTTTAGTGGAAGAACCGTCCACGTACAACTTCCATTCCTTATTGGGATCCGGAGCAGTAGGAATGGTAGTTTCAGCGATAAAATCAGCCAAGGCTTGGGCCTTAATGGCTTTTCGCGGCTCGTATTCTATCCCAAAATCGGCCAGTTGATTCGCCCAATCAGTGATACGGCTGGATTGATTTCTCCCTTCTAAGATCTTCTTCAGGGGTTGATTGGATCTGACAATAACTTTATGTGACTGGAAGTAGGGTTTCAATTTTCGACTTGCCATCACAACAGCGTATAAAACTTTCTCTGATTCTGTATAATTTTTCTCCGAGCCGCGATATGCATGACTTACATAATAGACGGGGAGTTGGACTTTTTCCCTTTCCGCGATTAGTACCCCTGAGAGGGAGTATTCAGAAACTGCAACATATAATACTAAAGTTTCTCTATCAAGGGGTGAAACTAACTTAGGCAGGGAGGCCAAGTATTCCTTAATTTGATTGAAGGAGTCCTCGGCTTCTTCTGTCCACTCAAACCGCGTTTGCTTCAGAGTTTTGAAGAAGTGGGAGCATTTATCGGCTGATTTAGACATGAATCTGCTCAGTGCCGCGATACACCCGGTTAATCTTTGCACTTCCTTAACCGAGGTGGGAGACTTCATATCCATTATGGCCTTGATTTTGTCGGGGTTAGCCTCGATTCCCCTTTCATCCACCAGGAAGCCAAGACATTTGCCTCCAGTGACCCCAAATACACATTTTTCGGGGTTAAGTCTCATCTGATGTTTGCATAGGGTGAGGAATGTTTCCCTTAAATCCGCGGCATGATCTTTGGCCTGTTTGCTTTTTGTGATCATGTCGTCAACGTACACCTCCAAATTGCGGCCTATCTGGTTTTCGAAGACTTTGTTCACCATTCTTTGATAGGTTGCTCCCGCGTTCTTTAGGCCAAAGGGCATCACCATATAGCAGTATACCCCGGCATTGGTAATGAAGGCTGTATGAGGTTGATCTTCATGTGCCAGAGGGATTTGATGATATCCCGCATTGGCGTCCATGAAACTTAATAAGGCGTGGCCGGCTGTTGAGTCCACTAAACGATCTATCTTGGGGAGTGGATAGTCGTCTTTGGGACAAGCTTTGTTGAGATCAGTGAAGTCCACGCACATACGCCATTTTCCGTTTGGCTTTTTGACAAGGACAACATTGGATAGCCAATCCGAGTATTTACATTCTCGGATGAACCCAGCCTTGAGTAGTTTAGCCACCTCTTCTTTTGCGGCTTCTATTCTCTCTTTTCCTTGGTGACGCAACTTCTGCTTCACCGGCTTATATCCTTCTTTGATGTCAAGTTTGTGGCACATGACATTAGTTGGGATACCCGGCATCTCTTCAACCGAATAAGCGAAGATATCGCGGAACTCAGCAATAGTAGCTAAGACGTCGCGTCTCTCAGCTTCGGGAAGATTTTTTCCGATTTTTACCTTTTTCCCTTCAAAAACGTCGACCTCTTCGTGCTGTTCCGAGGGTCGTGGTTTAGAAGGGGCGTTGGTATCCTCCGTATAAACGGTCATTACGGAGGAAGGCTCAGGTCTTTCCCTTTTGGAAGGGATGGCCACGATCGGATCTTGTTTGAGTGTGTTGATGAGGCATCTGCGAGCCGTGACTTGATCCCCTTTTAGCACACCCACTTGACCGTCATCCGTTTCAAACTGAAGAAGTAGCTGATGCGGGAGAATCGCGGCTTTCAGCTTGTTGATGAGAGGGAGCCCCATTATAGCATTGTAGGGGAACTTTAAGTCGACCACCGTGAATCGGATGGGCATTGATCTGCAGCTATCCTTCTCCCCTACGCGAACTGGGAGGATTATGGTGCCAAGAGGTTGGACTTGGTTTCCACCAAATCCTATCAGCGGCTTATCCAGCGGCTGTAAATGCTTTTCTTCGAATTTCATCTGTCGAAGGCATTCCATGGTGATGAGGTCGGCGTTGCTGCCGGTGTCGACCAAGACTCGTTTGACCTTCATTTGTCCGATCTTCATCGAAACGACCAATGGATCGGAATGGGGTTGATGGAGTTGTTGAGATGCAGCGGCATCGAATTTCATAAGAGGACCGGGCGAGAAAGTTTTTGGTGGTCCCTTTAGTAACGTGTGAACGCTGTCCTTTGCAGCACGGACAGTAGGATACTCTTCGGAATAGCCCCCACAAATGAGGTGAATGGTTCCTTGGGTGTTGGAACTTTCCCTCTTAGCATCTTCTCTTCTGGGTGATCCTCTTCTTTGACGCCAACTGCGCCCCTCCCTTTCGTTTCTGTTGTCCTTTTTAACAACATAACGTTCCAATTTGCCTTCGTCGGCCAATTGGTATAATACTCGCTTTAGTTCGCGGCATTGGGCCAAGGTATGGCCGTGCTCTTTATGGTAATCACACCATAAATTGAAGTTTCGTCTATCAGAAGGAGTATTGGTAGGACGTGGCTCCGGTAGATCATCTCTGATAGCGAAGAAGATGTCGCGGCGATTTAAGTTGAATAAAGGATCGTTCCCCCGATCCAACAAATTACGCGTTTTTGGACCCTCTTCTGCGGAATACACCTGCCTCGAACGAGGAGGTCCCATGTCAGAGGGATCAATGCGTCGCGACTGCTGGCCCCTATCTCTCCTAGGTGCGTAGTCTTCTCTGTTTTTGGAGGGAGGCCGCGGAGGTAGTTGGTCTTTCCTCTCCGCCCTTCTTTTCTTTGGATCTTGAGCCTGGCATATGTCTGAGGCCGTAATATAACTCTGACATTGTTTCATGGCCTCGGCGTATGTTTTCACTTGGCTTTCCACTAATTGAAATTTCAATTTTTGAGCCCGCATGCCGTTTATGAGGGCACTTAGGGCGACGGACTCCTCTAATTCGGTGACCTCCAACACCGCTTCATGAAATTTCTTGATATAGGAGGATATTGACTCCCCCTCCTGCTGGGTAATACTGAGTAGGTGGAAGTTGGATTTCTCCTGTCGTCGAGAGGCAACGAAATGGCAAAGGAACTTGTCTTCAAGTTGGGCGAAGGTACGAATACTTCCAACGGGAAGTGAAGTGTACCACGTCAGCGCAACTCCAGACAAAGTGATGGGGAAGTATTTGCATAATAAAGCTGATTCCGTAGTATATAAGAGCATCAAGTTTTTATAAGCCATAATATGTTCTTCTGGGCATGAGGTGCCATCAAAAGTTGTCATATTAGGTACTTTGATCTTTGCGGGGTTCGGAGTTGCCAATACTTCCGCGGCAAGGGGGGAGTTGATTTGAATGGAGGCTTCTGGTTGGACCCGAGGCGACTCCTCGGTAGGCTTTCCTTTCGGATCTTGGTAGTGGCTGGATCCAGTATGCGAAGATCTTCGTCGTTCTTCGAGCTTTTTATCAATGAGTGTTTGAACCGGGTTTGATCTTTGCCGCTTCTTTTGGAGGAAGGAGCGGGCGTCATGAGATGCGGTTTGCCTTTCGTCTTGAGAAGTGTTTTTAGATTTCACTTCCCGTGTGTCGCCTCTGGTGCGGCTTTCATGGGTGCGTGACATTTCACGCCTTCTTTTGTTTCTCCGGCTGGAACGAGAACTCCCTGTGTTTCCACTTCGGGATCCTTGAGGTGTCGGTTGAGGTTGCGGATTGATACGTTCTTGTAGATGTTTAATTTGATTCGCCATCTCATCAACGGTCTGTTGTTGGACCGGAGTTTGGGTGATGACGTTACGCAGCTGTTCGGCAAAAGCCGCGGTAAGATTTTGTGCAAGTAAGTCCAGATCACGACGGGTCACGGCCTGGTTGGCTTGACCTGCTGAAGTGTCTGTATCAGTACTTTGCACGGTAGCGGTTTGAGTAGTGTTCTTCTTGGGAGCCATGACCTTTTGATCGAGTCCCCACAGACGGCGCCAAACTGTTTCTGTGAAGAAACTTGAGTTAATGTTACTGCTTGAATTCACCTGAAGAGGTGGTAATGAAGGAACTGAATCGCCTTGTTGTATGTATTGTGTGGTTTCGTCTGTAGCTGTGACCTGCACACAAGTTAGCCTAACCCGGGATGTGATCTCCCGGAAGGGCACTCCGACGCTCAAGTCAGTAAACAGAAATAATAATACGATTGATATATGAAAAGTAAGGATTTAGGAGTATAAGGGTCGTGAAGGGATGATTTGAGATGAATAGGGAGATCACGGGATTTGTGTTTGAGTGTAGTGTAATGAATTAGTAGGAGATTGCTAGGTTAGATGATAAATAAATCAGGAATTCTCCTTTTTATACTTGAAGAATGAGTATTTTTAGGAGATAGTGGGGTAACAAGATAATGGGAGATCATGGGAAGGTGGTTGCTATTTTTAGAATGTTGACAGTTACTTGCTTGGAGACCAAGCAAGGTAGTTTAAGAAATCAGGAAGTCAAAGTCAATAAATAATAAAGAGGGTAGGAAGGTCATTAATGATAATAAATTAATTAAATAACATAAATAAACATTACCATGACAATTATGTAATATTTTGATTGTCGAATGTCCAAGAATTTGTTTCGTAATTAATCAGAGAATATATAATTCATATATTCTTAAATGAGACGGTTTAATGGTGAAAATATTTTTATTGGACTACGTATATATATATATATATATATATTTAATATTCAAAAAAATAACCTATATATATTTAGTGTGTTAAAGTGATTACTTTCGAATTAATGTAGTTAATTACTGAAATAGACTAAATATATATAAAATTATTAATTTCATCCTTAATTTAGAGCAAAGACGGCCTTGGAAGAGGGAGCCCATGCTGCTCCAAAGTCAACAAGAACCAAAGACGCATTACTCAATTCGGTAGGAAATAATAGAAGGGATACCATGTCCATGTTTTTTTAGTATACCTTGAACAACTAATTAAGATATAAGAATGATAAAAAATTTTATGATTAAGTACATTATTATGTGCCTACTTAATTGCTTAAACCTGGCATTTGCTGGATAGGAAATTTAGTCATGTGTAGGAATAGGAAATTTAGTCATGTGTAGCAAGTTTTTCTCTTTTGATTTTATGCTATGTTTGGGGATAAGAATTTTATTTGAAAATATGGATTTGACTCAAAATTAGTGTTTGGCAAATACTAGAATTTCAAATTTGGATTTGAGTCAAATCCACAATTGTTATCAAAATGGTTTAAAGATGAGGATTTGAGAATGGCATCCCTAATCTTGTCATTCTCAAATTCTACATTCATGATTTCATAATTGAAATCATTAATTTGAAACAAAATGCTAGTTCTCAAACAGAACCTTAAATATTTAAACTTTATTTTAATTATATAACCTTAGCTTTAAAATGAATTTGCTTTTAAAGATATTCCAGTGTAATTACTTTGGTTAAATCTTCTTCATCTATTTAATTTTTTCAATTGATTTTTTTTCCTCAACTATGTTCTCCTAACCATTTTAATCTTTTTCATTTCTTTCGTTTTTTTGGTTTGATTTATTCCCCTTAATTATAGTCACATCAACATTTTAATATTTGTTAATCTCTTTCATCCTCACTTTCTTTTTCACAATTTCTTAATCATTTGTGTCTGTAATTGAATTGTAAGTATCTATATTTCTGTACAAAATAAATTGAAATAATTAACTGAGTTTGATTTTTTATATCAATTCCCCGATTAGAAATCTCTAGAAATGTACTTAATTTCAAACCCATCTCAATTTTTTAATTTAAATTTATCATTTTAATTTTTTTGGTTTTTCTAGATTTTTTTGGCTAATTTAATAAAATTAATCTAATTTTTTAACTCAAAAATTATTTGCTTTATTTTCGATGATTAATTTTTTTACCATTATAATAATTTATGAAGTTTTATCTTTTGATTTAAAATAGCCATCTCAATTTTCTTTTCTTCACCAATAATATAATTATTTGTTTTAATTTTAGTGATTATGTCTCGACCAAGGAAGAAAGTGAAATGAAAACAAATGGCCATTTTAGGAATATATAGATATAGAAAAACAAAACACCAACTCTGAAACTTGGGAACCCAAAGACCACCGGCATAAAAAAACCCCGGGAGGGAAAACAACCATTTGACAGAGGATCGTGGAAGTAAATAGAAAAAATTTTAAGAGAGATAAAGTAAATAGAAAAAATCTTAAATTCATCAACCATTTTAATAGAGGATCATGGAAGTAAGAAAGTGGAAAGAAGAACAAGTTATAACTTAGTAACACAAGCAGAGGCCACGCTTAATTAAGCGTGGCTAGGTTGTGCAGCATCACATTTAAGTGTGCCTAAATGCATTTTTAAGTATGCCTAAATGCAACATTTTTTGTAGTGTTAGTTTTTAATGATATTTAATCATAAAATAAATTAAAATTTAAAAAAAGAAAATGATATATACAACCCTAAGGGCTGTATATAAGAAGGAATTTTGCATTTAATTTATTTAATTTAATATTATTTTTGCTTTGGAAACATAAGCAATTAATTATACTTTATTATTTTATCATTTATTATTTCTTGGGAACTTAAAAATCATTATATAAAATATTGATTGTTTTCCAATTCTTAGAGTAGATTCTCTTGAAAACTTAAAATTAATAATGATAAAATGAATTTGTTAATTTTTATGTACAGCCCTAATGGCTGTAAATATCATTACCCAAAAAGCAAAATGATATATACAACCCTAAGGTCATCGAGGATGACCTCGTGACCAGGTTACTGGTCAAAAAAGTATTTGAATGTAATTTTGCAAGTCTAATTAAATTAAAAGTAAAAATAAAAATGCAATCTTTACAAATGGAAAAGAGAAAATTTGTATTTTTTAAATTAAATTTTCGAAAAAGTGGCCTTAGAATATTGCAAAGGACAAGTCAACACTTTATAAACTCTTATTAACGAACAAATTAGAAATAAATGCATTGATTATTTGCTATTTCTAGATTTAGATATGCAAGGCCATCCACATGCTCAAATTGTACTATCAACAATGATCGACGTTTCTAAATTTATTATATTGCCGACCACAAAACTCGTTGACATTCTTAATTAAATATTCAAAGGCAATATACGATCTACAACTTTCAACGACATTTAGTCGTCATGCGTGTAAAATATTCTACCATTATTAGTAGTGAAATATTCATTCTGAGAGTTAGAGTTATATTTTCGGGGATAAGGTTGAAATTAATGACATTTGAGATGATGAGTTGTATAAATAGACGTACAATAATTTTAAGTTTTGAAATTAATGTTTGCTAACGTTTTGCTAACGTTTTATACCGTATGGATTTTTTAAAAGTTTTGGTTACCACGTGGAAAATCCAAAACCTCTGGGTTACCACGTGAAACCTCCCTTAAATTAATTTTAAAATGGTGCTATTCAATTCAAATAGAGTTTGGTAACTTTTCAGATAGGGACCCGACGGACCATGCTAGGGTCGACTTGATTATAGTTTGGGTTTATGAACAATTATTTAGATTATTGCGTTTGCATTGGTTCAGTGTTGGTTTAAGTTCTATTTTAGTGTCAATCAAGCTCGGATTATCATCATTCAATAATTTGTTTAAATTTCTAAGGCAGAGGTCGGGTTTGAACCTTAATCATTCAAGAGACTAGTTTTATATGTAATAACCGGGGACTATTTCAGTTTTCAAGATTTAGATATTGGGCTTATTATATTTAGAAAGTGTTCTCTTCAACTTATTTTTTGACTTATTACTTATTCTTATTGTAATTAGATCATATAAGATCAAATAAGATCAGATCCAACTCTTCAGATCACATCAGAAATACTCAGATCAGACCAGATTGGATCAGACCAGATTAGATCAGATCAGATCACATCAGATCAGATTAGACCATACCATTATTATTATTTTTTTTTTGCCAAACGATTTTCATTAAAACACTAGAACATAACATGTACAATCGGGGCATAAAACCCAGAATTCCTTGAATCTCCATACCATTGCATCAGTGTGAAAGACGAGCCCACCTTTTAGGAAGGGTTTCTTGTCCTCACTCTTCATGTGTATGGGAAACACGAGGAATTCTCAAAAAGAATAAACGATTATAATATTATTATTATTGTTGTTGTTGTTGTTGTTGTTGTCATTATTATTGTCATTATTATTATTTTTATTATTATCTTTATTATTATTATTATTGTTGTTGTTGTTGTTGTTGTTGTTGTTGTTGTTGTTATAAATATTATTATTATTATCATTATTATTTGGAACAATCCCCAACAACAGCCTTGTAATTTACTCGTTTTCATTTAAACAGCCTCCAACTTCGTTTATCCTCAACAACAGCCACCAAAGTACCAAAAGTGACATCGAAACAGCCAAGTTGCCCAAATGACCGGTTGTTAGCCTATTCTTACCTTTGACCATGGCTTATGACCGTTGACCAAAAATAAAATTAAAAAAAAAAAAAAAATTCACTTCCTTCATCCCTTACCTTTCACCATTCACTCTTCTTCCTCCATTTCTTTATCCTCTCCCACTCTCCATACCTTTCTTCAAATACTTTTCTAGACAAAAAAACTCATTCCACAAAACACATCAACTTTTCCAATAAAGAGAAATCAAAAAGCGGAATCCAAATCTACAGTTAAAAACGGGTAAAAAAATTGGAAAAAGAAAAATTATAAAGAAAAATCAGCAAATCAAACCAATGAGAGCAAATGACGAATTTCCTAGTAGAAATTAGAATTCATTGAACATGCAAGCAAATAACACCATAGATTGGGGAAATTGTACAGCAAAATACACAATTAAAGAGCTCAAATTGAAAAATCTGACAAAAAACAATGGAAAACGGGGGTAAAAATCAAGAATGGAAGCAAAAGTAGAGAAAGATCAAGAGAGGAAATTTACCAGCATTAGAGAAATTGGGAATGAAATTGAAAATGGAGTTGAGAGTGAGTGAGGGAGTGACGAAAGAGGGTTTATGGGTTTTTGACATAAGAAAGAGAGGGAAATTGAAAGAGATCGAGAGGGAATCCGAATCACTGAGTTCTCATTGTGCCCTACTGTCTCTCATTAATGGCAGATTCACAGTCATCAGCAACGATTCTACCATTCCCATTTCTTTTCCCCTCCTCAAAAGGTTGAAATACTATTCAAGTCATGGGTCCTCTTTCTTGCAGAGCAGCAACGATTCTACCATTCCCATTTCTTTTCCCTTGAACTCCTCCAAATCCCAGAAAATTGGAAGGAAATCCATGGCATAAACCACTTTCCTTCGAGGAAATTGTGGAGCTAAAAAGAGGAGACCCAACAGAAATTGATTTCAACATCGTTAATTCTACAAAATTGGAGTAAAGAAATGAAGATTTTATGCCATGACTTCTTGATTTGTTTCATTACAGTTGCAGGGTTTATTAACCTTGACTTCTTGGATTTTTTGAAGGGTATTTGAAGAAAGGTATGGAGAGTAGAAGAGGATAAAGAAATGGAGGAAGAAGAGTGAATGGTGAAAGGTAAGGGATGAAGGAAGTGAATTTTTTTTTTTTTTTTAATTTTATTTTTGGTCAACGGTCATAAGCCATGGTCAAAGGTAAGAATAGGCTAACAACCGGTCATTTGGGCAACTTGGCTGTTTCGATGTCACTTTTGGTACTTTGGTGGCTGTTGTTGAGGATAAACGAAGTTGGAGGCTGTTTAAATGAAAACGAGTAAATTACAAGGCTGTTGTTGGGGATTGTTCCTTATTATTTTTAGGGATTGTAACTCCCACTTACGGGAATAACCCAAATTACCCCTGGTCAACGGGTCAAAGGTCAAACATCAACCGTACCGAATATAGTTAAATGAGAAAGACCAACAATAAGGCTGCAATTTATTAACCTCGTATCATAATTGCCCTTCGTCTCGGACAGCCCTCCTTTATATCCCTTCCAACATAGTAATCTCCAGCGGTTACCTACACAGAAGTAACTCTCAGCAAGGGTAACTTCCTGAGAACTTTTTCCTTAAAGTTAACACTTCACTTCAGTAATCAAGTTACGCAATCTAACTCTCGAAACACACATATACTCACACTATTTCCTCTCTGGTCTGACTTAAGCATCGGAGGGCTTTTCCGGGACATCAGCCCCGGATTAGTCTTCTTTGTGGTTGCAGGAACCCCCTTAGCAGCAGTCAGATCTTCTCACTTCCCTTAATCTGAATGTACTTCCTCCTTAACGTCCCCTTACAAATTTGACAGTTTCTTATCAGAAACAGTTTGGCGTCGTCTGTGGGGACGAGAAGTACTAAACATCCAATACACCCAGAAATTTAACCCTGAACATTGCGATGGCACCACAAAGAACTAACACTAAAGAAGTATCCATGGCTAGAAGCACTGATACTTCCACTTCCCACCGGGGAAACCAGGCAGTAACAAGGCAAGATCTTGAAACTCTTGACAACAATCTCACACAAACTTTTGCTGAGTACTTACGCAATTTCGCTGCCTAAAATGTCCCACAAATAATCCTAATCTGAATGCCACCCTAGTGGCAGTGACTCAACAGATTCAAAATTTGCAAACTATGTTCGCTGAACAGAACAGAGACCCTCCCCAACGAGATCGCCGCGAAGAAGAAGGTTCTCTTGCCCATTCTAGAGCAAGGACTTCAAACAGAAGGCAGAGAACATCTCCCCGGAGAGAAACGTCTCACATCAACATCTCCAAGAGAACGGATGGAAGAGATATGAGATCTCACCTCAACCGCCTTCGCCGAGAAAGGAGCAATGACGTCCAAAGTTATACGGACAGGAGAAGGAGTCTAAGGTCACAAGAAACTAAGGGCCCAAGTAACACCGATCAAATGGCGAAATCCCCCGCCAATCAAGGTACCCCTCATGAGAAGGAAGCGCCTATGCTGCTAAATTCTCCCTTGTCCGCGGAAATTCTAGCCACTCCAAACCCCGCTAAAATTAAAATACCTACCATTCCTCCATTTTCAAGGACCCAATGCCCAAAGGAACACATGATTGCATATAAGAACCTTATGGTTTTGTATACCACTGATTCATCATTGCTATGCAAGTTCTTCCCGATCACCTTGACAGGCCTAGCCCTAACATGGTTCACATCTCTTTCCGACGGAAATATCAAAAGTTTCACTGAACTCGAGGCCAAGTTCCTCAGTCACTTTACAGCATCTCGAAGGCAGGAGAAATCTAATTTCCATCTCCTTAGCATTACCCAACAGGAGGGTGAATCCCTCTCCGCCTACCTTCAGCGGTTTCACGATGGAGTCTTGGCGGTTACTGACTTGGAAGAATCAATTGTTGTCTCAGCCTTGATTAACGGCATGAAAACTCGCAAACTGAACTTCCAACTCCTAAAAAATCAAGTCAAAACCTATGCTGAAGCAATGAAGTAGGCCAGAAGCTTTGTTATCGCTTCCGGCATATATCATCAGTTAGATCCCTCTTCCAAAAAACGGAAGAGTGAAAAAATGTCTGAAGTGAGGGAGAAATCATCAAATCATGCCGCTGCTCCAAGAAGGGGACCCTACCGCCAAGAAAAAGACCGGAAGTATCCTCTGCGAGAACTCAAGGATGAAGGCTATGAATCATGATTCAACCGTAATAGAAGGGATATCTTTTATGCCATTAGAGACGAGTTACCTCCTCCTGCTCCAATTCCTACACCCAAATACCGTCGAAACATGGATCTGTGGTGTGAATATCATAAGGAACATGGCAATACACTCCCTAATTGCCGTGAACTTAAAAGAATCCTTGATCAATATGCAGATGACGGAAATTTGAATCGCTTCCTCTTTCGTGATTCAACGAGAAGAAGGTATAACTCGAACACAAGAGATTACAAGAAAGCTGAACCAGAAAAGAAGGCCGAAGCAAAGGAGCATTCTAGCGCAACCAATGGCGTAATCAACATGATCGTTGGCGGTTAGCCGGTTACTCCGAAAAATTCCCTACCCTCAGATCCACAAGAGACAACATTCACACTCTAGTCAAGGGTCCCCCAAAGGAACAACCGTCCTGTCCTGAAATGAAGTTTGATGAGAAGCTAAGTGTTCCCTTACAACAGCCACATTCTAACCCATTGGTGGTTATTCTCAAGACACTACAACAAATTTAGTTTTTTGCGACATTAGATTTAGTGGCATTAAAAAAATACCACTGATTCATATTTTTAATGTAATAATTATTGGTTTTTATTTTAAGTTCCACCATAAAGTGATTTAGCGACAATTAATTTGGTCTTTAGTGGCATATGTAATTGTAACTATGATCTATAGTGACATTTGTAAGAAATGTCACTATATTCTATGTCGCTAAAAGCTTTAGTGTCACTTTTTAATATGTTGCTAAAGGGTCTTATAAATGTCATTAAATCCTCAATATACACTATAAGAAATTTAAAATAACGACATTTAAATTAAATGTCACTAAATATATCCCACTAAAAGCAAATTATGTTGTAGTGAGATAGGCCAGATGAAAGTCCGCCGAGTTCTAGTAGACACGGGAATTGCACAACTGACTTAATCACCATGGAGTGTTTGCGCCAGATGAAGTCTGAGGAGAAACATCTCCAACTCAATGGACAAACCTTTAATAGGGTTCGGAGGAAGAAGAGTCATTCCCTTGGGAACGATAGTCCTTCATGTCAGAATTGGTGAAAAAAATCAAGGTCGAAGCTTAGCAGTCCGATTCACAGTGGTGGATGTGAAGTCCGCCTATAACGCCATCATGGAGCTTCCTCTGATCAATAAGGTCAAGGCCGTGATATGAACCCACCAGTTGCTCCTACAATATGAAAGAGATGATGCCTCAGTGGGCATATTAAGAGGGGATCAAAAGTCTGCTAGAGAGTGCCTTATCAACGCCTTGAAAAGCAATGAACTAGTTCAAGAATGCAGATAGAAGAGAAAACTAGAAGAAGCATCCATCCTCAACATTCACGTCCCTTCCCAAAGACCGGAGCCTTCTGAAAAACACGAAGAAGTAACGGAGAGATGGTCAGGATAGGAGCCAACCTTGATGTAGAAGTAAGGAAGGAACTGATAGAGGTCATTGCAGATTTCCGAGACATCTTTGCTTTCAATGTCTCAGAAATGCTTGGAATTCTGAAAGATGTCATGTGTCATAAACTAGATATCCAGCCTGGGTACAAATTGGTGAAACAAAAGCTACGACATCAAGGCAAGGAAAGAATAGAGGCAGCCAAGGTAGAAGTACAGAAGCTCCTTAAGGCAAAGTTTATTCGCGAGTGCCAATACTCTAATTGGCTCTCCAATGTGGTGTTAGAGAAGAAGCCCAATGCAAGTGGAGGATGTGTGTGGACTTCACTGACTTGAACAAAGCATGTCCCAAGGATGATTACCCGCTACCAAAAATAGATCGCCTAGTCGTATCTATAGCAGGCCACGCCCTCTTGAGTTTCATGGATGCTAATGTGGGATATCATCAAATCCTTTTAGCAGAAGAAGACCAACCTCACACTGCCTTCATCACAAATGCCGGTGTTTACTGCTACAAAGTTATGCCCTTCGGACATAAGAACGTAGGCGCCATATACCAGAGGATGGTCAATAAGGTGTTCAGTGCCCAAATTGGAAGGAACTTGGAGGTATATGTTGATGATATGATCACAAAGAGCAAAGAATCAAAGCACCACAAGAGACATACTCTTATTCGTCCAGATCGACAGTAAAAGGCTCCTTGGCATTCAGCTCAAAAGCAAGCTCCATGAAGGCATCCTTCTCGGCTGTCAGATGTCTGGCAAGATCATTACACTTATGCTCAACAGGTGAAAAGCTTGATCTCTCGGGCACCGAAGGAATAACAGGTTGCCCCGGAGAACATAGTTTCAGATCCAACTTGGATACCCGTTCTTCTAGATTTGGAGCAACCTTCTCAGCCAATTGCTTCTGCTCATCAGCATTCCAGTCCGGGTCATTAAGCGCAACAGACCCTTTGTTGAAAACGGCCGTCAAGTTCTTTAGAGCTTCACCTCTCTTAGAAATGGCCAACGAAGCAAGCTTCTCTGGATCAACCCCCAGCTCAAGAGCCGCCAACCTATGAGCCTCAGCTTCGAGTAGGATGCCATTGTTGTCATCTCCCTTGAAAGCTTAGCCATGGATGGCCCGCAATCAGATGAAGACAAGCAGTCTTTAGCAATCCAACCTCGTCGCTCGGATTTCTCTTTGTAGTGCTCGGCAGCCTCTATTCCTTGCTCCAAGTTCTCCCGCTCCTTACCGAAAAAGCTTGACAAATATTTACTCTTGGCAGCAACTCTATAAAAGGCCTCTTGAATATGCGCCACGTCAGTCAGTATCTCCAAAGACAGAACGACGCATTTCTCCAGTTTCTCGCCAGTCTCAATCAAAATGTCCTTCAACCTGGCTCACCATTTCTCCGCTAGATCTAGACGATCTGTCAAGCTCTTACATTTCTCCAGCCGTGCCTTGAATTTGGCAACCTTATCGTTTTGCTCATCGATCCGAGCAATCAGTGTCCGGATTGTCTCCTGGTCCACCTCATTCTGTTGAATCTTTGAGGTCTCAAAAAGCATCCTTATCAGCCCCTGGAAAAGAGAAATCATTAGCCAAGAGCTTAAGTTAAAAAAGAAAGCCAAGACAGGCATATATACTTACTTCAGCCATCGCAGACTGAACCTTCTGCATCCTCTCCGCAGGTTCCATGGATTCTAAAAAGTCCATGTCTATCTGATGAACGAGGCAACGACTTGCCTTGTTAAAGCGCCCAGCCAGCTCGGCGCTGGTTAGGTTTAAGAAAGGAACACCAGGCCTGTGTGCCTTGATGTTCCTAGCGTAAGCCGGCTCTTCATCTACCAGCAGGAAGCCGGCTTCATAGAAGAGCTAGAAACATTCATCTTGGGCTCCTTGAATCGGATGCCAGGAAAATTGGTGCTTAGAGGCACAACATCGACAATTGGCTCCCCGGAGTCTGAGGAAGCATCATCATCGTCTTCCACCAAGACAATTTGCCCCTCTTCCTCTTCTTCTTTGGCATCTCAGCCCTGCTGGCTAACTCATCCGGAGAAGGAATTTGCTTCCTCTTCTCCAGCAAAACCCGAGCCTCTTCGTGACTCGGGGCGTCCTTCACCCCCTCCATGACAGTGTTCGAGTTCTGAAAGACAGAGCGGGTTAAAGTGACGTTTAAAGGAATAATCACAAGTTCAAATAACAAAAGTTGGCTTACTCACATTTGGGGGACGAGGAACTGACGGCGGTGGATTAGCTATCCTCAGTGCTTCGAAAAACGCGCTTAAGGTAATTAACTGAGCCATTAATACTTTGTATTTGATTCTAACTTTGCTTCTCGCAACCCGTGCAAAAAGAAACGAATAAGTTTCCACAAGACAACAAATTTGATAACATATATTCAAGAGACATACTCTTATTCGTCCGCAGACTGATATCATAAGCAGATGAAAATAATTCTTTCCTAAAATCTAAAAACTTCGATATCCACCTCCATTGCACGAAGATCGGCTTACGCTTGAGCTCTATAGACATGGTTGCATACCGAACTATTATAGCCTCTTCCTGGATGCAAACCGGGACATTGTTGTTAAAAGCCTCTAGTTTAGGGTCGATGTGAAATGACGTCTTAATGTCCTAGCCGTGCCACTGTATAAATACCCAAACTTAGTCCTAAAAAACTTGTTGCTTTCAGGCAACTCCCCCACAATCTTGAAACCCCTGCGGTGAGATAGAGTCACCCAACCAGCATCGTTCGCCTTTGAGCTGCACAACCTAGCCCGAAAAATGTGGCGAAACACCGTCATACTAGGCTCCACTCCTAACCCCTTGCTCACCAATATAAACGCGACTATACAACCCCAAGCATTGGGGTAAAACTTAGCAACAATTATATTTAACACCACCAAGACAGCCTTGGCAAAAGGATGCAATGGGAACCTTAGACCCAAATCGAAAGCCCTGTCATAAACGGCTATACATCCTCCCGGAGGGTAACGAACTGTATCATAGAGCCCCGGCTTCACAACATCGTATCCATTTATCAAACCCCATCTCTAGGCCATACTCTTCCTATCACTATCTACTGTCTAGTATGTCCATCGGGGGTTTATCTACGAAATAATTCAAGGGCCCTCCTTGAGGAATGTAAAAAGGGTGAGGGATATTCTGTGCCGTGTCCCTGCTTGGTGAACACTCCTTTTCTGCCATTTTCTTCATATCTACATGAACCAACTCTAAAAGTTTAGGGTCAACACGTAAGTATCCGGGAACAAATGCTAAAGACATTTCCCAAGGATAAGGTAAAATGGTCTACCATCGCCCCTGCTTGGTTCGTAATGCGGAGTCACTTGGCACCTTGGGCTACCATCGTCCGACTCATCTGAACCAACTCTTGCCCTTGTACTCAGGAATTCCGAGTCCTTATTAAGGTCAAGTTGGGGGAGTTCTCTACATAAATCCTCTAAATAAGGGGTCTCCATGATAAACAATAATTTATGAACATTAACACAAATTATAAATCAAAAACAATATATTCAAGAACAGTTTGAAGATCCTCAAGAACAGGTTGATGATCTATGAACAATGGTTGAAGATTTGAAGATTTTGTTGAATATGAAATGAAAAAATCAAGAAATTTATGAGTTTAATCAAAAAATTAGAGCATACCTGGTTGAAAAATGGTTCCAAGTATGAACTGTCAGAAGTCTTCAAATGTCAGAGCTTCTCTCTCTAGAAAACGAAAGGAAATTGCTTGGAAATTGTCTCACTAGAATGTTTTGGAACAAGATGACAAAAATGGGGTAGGTGAGTATTTAATATCACCATTAATGCTCTTTTGTGAAACAATACCTTTGTTGGTGAAACAACACCCTAGTTGGTGAAATCTAACTTTATTAAGTCCGAGAATTCTATAAGTCGGACCCCCTTTGGTCCTTTAAGAGTTAAGGCCCAATTTTGGCTAAGTATGCTTATCTTGTCCGAAACATATAAGACTACGACCCCCCCCCCCCTTTTTATCCTGCAAGAAGTTGGGGCCAAAAAATTGGTGCTTATATTCATGTTGTCCGAGACTCATAAGAGTCGGACCCCCCCTGCTTCATCTTAGTGTTTCGGTACCAAATTTCTCAAAGCGTATTAGTGCGCACTCCGTATATCTGAGACTTCAAAGGTTCGAGACTTCAAAAGTCCGAGACTTAAGATGTCCGAGACATTGAAATTTTAAGTATCAATGAAATCCATCTCGATCGGAACGACGTAGTACGATTTTCCCGCATATAGACCAAGATCAACTTACTCAAGGTAAGTTACTCTCTTAACCTATCTGTGTGGGGCCAATGTTAGGGATTGTAACTCCCACTTACGGGAATAACCCAAATTACCCCTAGTTGACAGGTCAAAGGTCAAACATACAAATCAAAGTCAACCATACCGAATATGGTTAAATGAGGAAGACCAACAATAACGCTGCAGTTTATTAATCTGCTTTGGTCAAAGGCACCTCCTATCATAACTGCCCTTCGTCCCGGATAACCGCCCTCCTCTATGTCCCTTCCAACATAGTAATGTCCACCGGTTACCTACATAGAAGTAACCTCTCAGCAAGGGTAACTTCCGAAGAACTTTTCCTTTAAGGTAACACTTCACTTCAGTAATCAGGTTACGTAATCTAACTCTCGAAACACACACATACTCACACTATTTCCTCTCTAGTCTGACTTAAGCATCGGAGGGCGTTTTTTGAGACATCAGCCCCCAGATTAGTCTTCTTTGTGGTTGCAGGAACCCCCTTAGCGGCGGTCAAATCATCTCACTTCCCTTAATCTGAAGGTACATCTTCCTTAACGTCCCCTTACAAACTTGACAGTTTCTTAGCAGAAACAATTATTATTATTATTATTATTATTAATGTTAATATTATTATTATTATTATTATTATTATTATTATTATTATTATTATTATTATTATTATTATTATTATTATTATTATTATTATTATTATTATTATTATTATTATTATTATTTTGGCAAGGTAAATCTTATAAAATGTCAGAAAAATAGTCGAGGCTTACAACGGTTTCACCAGACTGAGGGGTCTATCCAACCGATGCTCCAAGGGACAAGCCCCTTGTCATCCGCAAGGTTTGGAAAGACACCTCCAAAAAGAGAGAAGAATCTCCTAGCCTAAACAATCAAGTTAGACCACTAGACGAATTTACAAAATACATTCTTTACAAAATATATCTGTGCAAAAACAAAAATATATCTTTTCACAGCTCAGTATCCCAAACTTGAACATTCCATAACTTCAAAGGTTTCGCAAATGCAATTTCTTCAAAAGCAGAGTACCCATTACAGCAATGCATAAACGCCAGCAATGAGAGTCCATTAACAATCCTTGGGCACAGCTGCAAGTCAATGAGTCCATAACAACCCATAGGGGAGCACACTGATGCCACCATATCTGCATCAGTTAGGGTCTGCAGTACACACCCTCACATTGAGCAGCAACCGTGCAGTTCTGGAGCCATCCAAGCAGCCATGATCAAAAAACGTGTTCTAGACTACCTCGTTACTTAATACCAAGGGCGAGCTAACACCCAGCCTAGGTTGGCTCCAAAACATCAGTGTGTGTGTGCCACTCCAAAGTGAGCAGCACATGAAACCCTCTGCTAACCATTTCAGAGCTGTGCATATATGCTCACAAGGATTGAACCAAACAACAGCAGCATGGAGCTAGCACCACTAGAAACTGATTTCGAACACAGCTACGGCTGAGTAGCAGCTGCCCAGACCTCAAAAAAGACCAAAATAGAGGGGTGGGGAAAATCAACTATGAGCAACACAGACCCTCACTACACACACATATCTTTAGAAGGCACCAAAATCTTCAAATCTTCAAATGAACTTATACATACATTTCACAAGTATCAGAAGGGCAACTTGAGCAGGAAAAGTCACCAATTACAGATGGGTATCAACAAAAGGTTGTCCAGATCCAATTTGGCCATAGAACTTGTTGAAATGTCGTAGGAAGGAATAACAACGTATGTGTTATCCTCAAAAACAAAACTGCAATCGCAGTTCATGAACAATTCAATACCCAAAACGACCAAATAAAATCACCACCAAACGTTGAGATTGTAGGACAACAAGCATAGAGTTTTTTCCAATGACTTGAAGGGAAGCGTTTTAGGGTTTGGGTTCGAGAAACAGGGCAAACCAGAAACCAATTGAAAATTGATTCCTAGGTCATAAAACACACGATTGTTTCTGGCATCACAATTTGGGAGTAACCTTACGAACACAGGGAAAGCACAAACATACCTTAAAAGCATCCAAATCCTTGTGAGGCTCGACCCTTCAACTGCAATTTGGGGTTAGGCAAGAGTAATCGAACTCTCATTTTCGGGGGTGAGAATAACGTACTCTCAGAACCAGATCCCCTAAATCAATTTAGGGTTAAACGAGAATGCTTACCATCCTCAAATTGGGGTTTGAGAGATTCAAACTGTTGGAATGGGTTATTTCCACTCGATCTGAAAACTAGAAAACAATCGTAAGGTGATTGGAGCACGAACTGGAATGAATTCCATAATTAGGGTTCTTCGCTTTTCGAAGAATATAGATGGCGATTTTGGAATTGGGAAACCGCTGTCCCACTACAACACCTTGGCCTTCATAAGGAAGATAAAGCACACCCCGCTACCCTCTCCCTCGGTGGTCGACCTCGTCGTCTGCGCGCCATGGCTAGGCAATCGGAATCGCCTACAGAGAGAGTTCTTAAAGAGAGAAAGAAGAGAGAGGATGGCTCAAAAACTATTTATTATTATTATTATTATTATTATTATTATTATTATTATTATTTTTTTTTTTTTTTTTTTTTTTTTTTTTTTGGCAAAGTAAATATTATAAAGTGCCAGAAAAATAGCCGTAGCTTACAAGGGTTCAAAAGACTGAGAGGTCGACCCAACCAAGCTCCAAGGGACATGACCCTTTTCATTCGCGATGACTGGATCGACGTCTCCAAAAAAGCAGCTCCTAGGCTACTCAAACTAGTTCACAATACATTTTCATGTGATTCACATTACATACCAACTGTGCAAAGCATTCATCAGTTACTTCTAGCAGTATACATGTGTTACACAACCAGGAGGCTTTCTATGATTAGAGCCCAACATCTTAACGCTTCTTGCCATCAAAATCGCTAGCCTCGAGTCAAGCAGCAATTTGAACCAGGTTCTTTGTTAGAGCCCTTCCAATACTATCAAGCCAAATTATAATAGTTCCCAAAAACACTATTAATTACAAGCCATACAGACAAAATATGGACGACCATCCAAAGATATGCACGGATTAATCATGCACTATAGTATCCTGTTACAAGGAACACTCCAAAGCAGCCATGGATCAGCAGTAGGAGATCCATCAGTACCAAAACCTCAGCCATTCACAACAGAACCAGCAAGCAACAACCCAGTAATGAGAGGCTGACCTTGCTAGCAGCAGCTCAGACCAACGCTGCCTGCCAGCCCTGCAACAATCAAGGTCTAACAATACACATAAAACCTTCATCAACCTTATCAATCAGTGGGCTACAATTACGCCCCAGTAATTGATTGATGCTATAGCAACTTCTGACCAGCATTTGAAGCACCCAAAATGTCCCTAAGAGGCCATACCCAACCTGAACATGGCATTCTTAAGTCGTCTTAAGGTGTCCTACGTCAAGTCTTAGACCGCTCTCAAGAGAAACCAGTAGGAGAGGAGGTGGGGACAAATTTCCCACTATGCTACCTCTAAAGTAACTGGAGACCCCAAGAGCTGGCCCTTAATGGATCTAAGACATAGACCCAACAGAGACTAATCTAGTTCATCAACCAACGAAGAAGAAAGGAGTAGCAAGCGAAGTTGCTACCCTCCAAAACCAACGATCAAAGACATCAGCCTCCATGACACATTGAGTGACGGCCAGCAAAAGAACATACACAAACCAACACTTACTAGAATATACAGAGGTATAGTAGTTAGCTAGTTCACAGCCCTCAAGAGACACTATCCAAATATGCTCCCAAGAAAAGGAATAACTATGTTATCCTCAAATACTCAACCACAAGAGTGGTTCATGAACCTTACAACTAGACTTGAGTACCCTTATGAACAGGAACAGACACAACCCCTAATCCTTAGGGTTAAGACAAAGCTATTCAATTCTTCTCAAATTAGGGTTTGAGAAATCGAATCATATAAAATTGGACTCAAACATAACTAAATCATTGAAGATTCAAACACTTACAAAGGGTTAATCTCAATCAAGACTGAAACTACACCCCAAAAAAGCAAATACCCAATTTCTAGGGTTACCTGGAACCGAAATTCGATTAGCAGCCCTCACATCTGGAGATTTGGCTTCATGAGCATCTTCAAGCAAGTGTAGAACATCCGCAGAGAAGTTCCAAGATTCAATTTCATCGAACTCTGAGGCTCGATTTGACGATACAGGCCAACTTCAACCAAGCTTGCATCTGGGTGTTCGATAACCAGAGACGAAGGTCTTGAGTTGATTTTGGATTTTAGGGTTTCGATTTTAGGGTTTATCGAAGGTTAGGGTTTCGGTTACTAGTTCGAAACTCCTTTACACGGATTACCAGTCTTCAGAGGAGATAAACTAAAGCACCATCTGCACTCCTCTTTCTCGGGGGACGACCTCTTCGTCTACCTGCCATGGCTGAGCAACCTCAAAGAGAGTCGCTGGTAGAGGATGAGTTCTAGAGAGAGAAGGAGAGAGAAAGGCTCCGATTCTAAAAAACTTTATTATTATTATTATTATTATTATTATTATTATTATTATTATTATTATTATTATAATTATTATTAATCATAATAATAATAATAATAATGATAATAATATATTGAGCCGCCTCTCTCTCTACCGTCTCTCTAAAAACCTCCCACTGTAGGGCGATTCTCCGCCCCATCATGGCATACAGGCGGCGAGGCCGACCACCGAGGAGGAGGAGACCTCCGGCGTGCTAGGATACCTTTCAACCCTCTGTTAGTTCTCGCTGGTTACCCTAATCAGTGATGTATTGGTCGAGTTCTAAAACCCTAATTTATTAACTCCTAAAATCCAAATGTCCATGGCCTGATTCGAAGGTTTGAAACCATTTTAATGGAGGATCTCCTTCCCAGGCATGTTTCTGTGGTAATACTGAACCAATATCCTAAGGATTGTAGATTAATTTCTAAATTGTATCGTCAAATCGAACCCTTAGAGTTCGATGAAATCGAAGCTTGGATGTTTCTCTCTGCGTGTTTTGGTGACTTCCTGACCCCATAGAGGATTTCCAAACTTTCTTGAAGATGCTCACGAAGCCATATCTCCAGGCTTTTGGGTTGCTTAACAAATCTCTGAGATTCAATTACTTAATTGATAATCCAGGTAACCTTACAAATTGGGTATTTGCACTTAGAGTATAGTTTCAGTCTTGATTGAGATAAAACCCTATTGAATGTTCGAATCTCTCAACCAAACTGAATTAGGGGGTGAAGGTTCTAATATAGGCTGCTGATGGGTTGAATTCGACCCTAATTGCATAAGACTTAGTCGATTTCCTTGAGTGTTCTTGACTTGAACCCCCAACTCGCATTAGGGGTGTTTGTTTATATTTGTTAATGCTAACTTCCCTGTTTTGGGTTGTTTTAGCTTCCATATGAACTGCTCATAGTAGTTGCATCTCTAGAGGATAGCATTAATAGTGCTATTCCTTCGTCCCTTCCAAGCAAATGTCCTGGGGGAACTATTTTGGCAATGGAGTGAGGGTAACTCGTTCCTGTTAAATGGGTCATCGATTGGGATGCCTGGTACCAACCCATAGGCACTGGGTCTTGGAGCCTCAGTATAGGCGGAGGTAGTGTGAAGTGGGTGCATTAGGTTCCCCCCTCCCCTTAGCCGGTTGATGCTTGGCCCTGATCATTGTTGCCCGTTTTTGTCTGGAACCAATGTTCTCCTACTGCTGAACCTGTTTGACGATATGAGTTCTCTTAGAGAGTTGCTCTTGGAATTACTAGTGATAGACTGATGTGGGTATATAGCTGCTGGTGGAGGATGGTATGTGCTGGGTTGATCATATTGTGTTTCGTTTTTTGCGTGATGATCCTAGGTTCAATGTGCTTGCCTGAAGTCTATAGCTTTGGGGCCATTGGAAGGTGCTGGAATAGAATGTCTACTTCCTTGGCTTGTTTTTGCATAGGTGTACGGACAAAAGGTCTTGGAGATGGGCGGTAGTACAGTCCATGGTGAGGCTCATCAGTCCCCAATTGTACGAGGATGGGCTGACATTGCTGCCTATTTTTGCTGGCCTGGCAGGCTGCTATAATTCCTGTCTTGGCTGGGATTGTGGTCCTAGTCCCTCATTTAGCATGCTGCTTAACAGCACACAGGCCTGCTGCTAATGGGAAGACTGTTGGCATCAAGGTGTGCTGCTCTCATTGCTGTCACATAAGGTGAATTGAAGTATGCTTGTTGCTGTATTGGGTTCGTGAAATCTATGAAGATTTGGCTTGATCAAGTTTTGGGATACTGCGCTATGAGAAGATATAATCTTGTTTTTTGCACAGTTTATTGTAAAGAATGTCTGTTGTAATTTCTAGCTCATTGTTTAGGTTTGGAGTTTCATCTCCTTTTTGGAGGTGTCTGCCCAAACCTCGCAAATGACAAGGGGCATGTCCCTTGGAGCTTCGTTTGGCCAGTCCCCTCAGTCTTGTGATCCGCTGTAAACCTCGGCTATTTTTCTGGCATTTTATAAGATTTATTTTGCCAAATAATAATAATAATAATAATAATAATAATAATAATAATAATAATAATAATAATAATAATAATAATAATAATAATAATAATAATAATAATAATAATAATAATAATAATAATAATAATAAAGATAGTAATAATAATAATAATAATAATAATAATAATAATAATAATAATAATAATAATAATAAAAACACTCTCTAACTTTCCCTCTTTCTCTCTCTAAGCCTCCCTAGGTTCCCTTTCTCCCGTCGATGGGTGAACCAACCAAGACAAGGGGCCCAGGCCGGCCGAGAAAGGTGAAAGTTCAGCACCGTGAACCGGCCACGGCCAGCAGTGGCACCACACCTGAAGTTAAATCCGCTGGGACCACCAACCATCCCACGATTTGCACCAACCTTGAAGAACTTTCAGAATCGAGCAAAATCAGTGCCATTCACGATGAAGCATCTTCGAAAATGTCGATTTGTGCTGCTATTGACTGTAATTTAAACAACCACCCACATAGCTGGGCAGCAATTGTCACAGGCAGCCAAGAGAGGGTGACGCCAAGCACTGAGGAGGCAAACCCTAGAACTGGACCTGCTGCTCCAACACTTAATCAATCAATTGAAACAGGTAACAATCCTAAGAACCTGAAATCTGTTAAAATTGAGTTGTCTGATATAGAAGAAGAGGTCAAATATTGCAAAACTGCTGTGGTGTGCTTTGTTGTTGGGTCAAACCCGCCCTTACATGTTATAGATGGCTATATTAGGTGTACTTGGAAAGACCTAGCTATAGATACTATAGGTTCTCTGGACAGGGGAGTATTTCTTGTACGGTTGATATCCATTGTAGACAGGGACAAAGCTTATGAGTCTAATGGGCTACTGTTTGATAATAAACCATTCATAATCAAGCTTTAGGAGCCGGATATGCCTACTGATGAGAACAGCCTATCCTCTATGCTAGTTTGGATCCAATTGCCCAAACTTAAGATGGAGTACTGGGGGGATAAAACCTTTAGGAAAATTACAGGGCTTGTTGGGAAAGTCATCAAAATTGACAAGGCCACAAGCCAAAAGGCTCGACTTAGATTTGCTCGTGTCCTTGTGGAAATGAAGACCAATGATGATTATCCGGGGGAAATCCATTTCACTAATGTGAAAGATGAGCTGATAACACAGTGTGTTACTTATGAATGGAAACTTTGTGGAAAATGCCATAAAATGGGCCACAATGACCAGGATTGCAAGACAGGTGTAAAGGTCACAAACAAAGTAACAAAACCGGCCAAAGACAAGGAAGGTTTTCAAAGGGTTGCCCGTAAGCACTATGTTCCGAAAGTCAAACCTACTCCTATGGAACCTCAGCAACTAGAAAAGCATGTTTCCCCAAGAGG
Source organism: Amaranthus palmeri (assembly GCA_019776075.1). NCBI lineage: Eukaryota > Viridiplantae > Streptophyta > Magnoliopsida > Caryophyllales > Amaranthaceae > Amaranthus > Amaranthus palmeri. Next base: position 38,462 of record JAAKBH010000479.1, read on the forward strand.
ACTTAAACCTCGTTCCAGAGCCAACAGCCCTGATCATCATGAGGAGATAGTCACCACCCCCAATCGTTTTGCTGCTCTTGACACAGTTACACGTAAGGAGGATACCGATGAACCTCAACTCCCTATCAAAGCGCTGGGGGCTTACCCCATCGAGGGTAATGAATAGCATCCTTACTTGGAATGTGAGAGGACTGAATAAGGCCAACAAACAGATTGAGGTCGCGAGATTCATCTCCAACCACAACATTAGCTTGTTCAGCCTCCTCGAAACTATGGTAAAGCGGCAAGGCCTTGGTGCCCTTTACCAAAGACTGTGTCCCTCCTGGTGCTTCACACATAATCTAGAATGGCATAAGGGGGGGTCGTATCATAGTAGCATGGAAGAGTGATGAACTCCGTGTAGATATTAAACATTATAGCAGCCAGATCATTCACGTAGAAGTTACGCCTCTAGCTGGGGATAAATTTCACTGTTCTTTTGTGTATAGAGCTAGCGACAGGAAAGTTAGAGAGGATCTCTTTGGGCAATTGGACTCCATAAAAAATCAGTTATCAGGGCCATGGCTTGTTTTGGGTGATTTCAATTGTATTGCGAACGCTGATGAAAGAATTGGTCAACGACCCAACCACCATGAACTGGTACCTCTCAGGAACTGTATGGAAAGTTGTGAGCTTCACGTCCTTAAGAGCACCGGGAGATTCTTCACATGGACTAACAAACAGGAGGGCACCTCTAGAGTCCTTAGTAAAATTGATCGTGTGTTGTGCAACCAAAGCTGGGTTAACACCTTTCCGACTGCAGAAGCAGCTTTCCTCCCGGAAGGTGATTTCGACCACACCCCTATGCTTGTACACTTCTTCAAGCAGCATAGAAGAGCCAAACCCTTCAAGTTCTTTAACCACTGGGGTAAGAGAGAGGACTTCATCGATACTATATATACAACATGTATGGCAATCACGGTCTCAAGGGCCCCACTACTACCGTGTGATCAAGAACCTCAAGGATGTTGAAAGAGTATGCAAACGCAAATTCAAGAAGGGTGAGCTTTCGGCTGTAACCCAAGCCGAGTCCAACCTCCTTCGAGCTCAACAAGAGGTACACTGCCATCCGCATATTATTGAACTTGTTAACTATGAGATTAGAATGGCAGGTATTCTAAAAAAAGCCAAGGAGGAAAGAGACTCGGCTCTCTGTCAAAGAGCCAAGATTAATTGGCTTACCATGGGGGATGAAAACACTAAATTCTTCCACCAATCCATAAAATATAAGTAGAGAGTCAACACCATCAACATGCTTCATCTAGGGAATGAGGTTATTAGTGATCAAGCCAAAATCCAGCAGATTTTCCAAGACTACTACAAGGATCTCTTATGCAATGACATCATGGATAGGAGACGCATTAATATGAATATCATCCATGATGGGCCTGTGCTCTCTGAGGCGCAGCAAGCTCTCCTCGCCCTATCCTTCTCAAGGGAGGACATCAGGAAGGTTATCTGGAGTATCCCTGAGAATAAAGCCTCGGGTATAGATGGTTTCAACAGTGGCTTTTACAAATCAGCTTGGCCAGTGATAGGTGCTAATATTGTTAAAGAAGTGCAAGATTTCTTTACAACGGGTCTGCTTCCTCGGGAATGGAATATCACAACTATCACCCTGATCCCCAAAACCCAATGCCCTAAGGGTCCAGGGGATTACCGCCCAATATCCTGTTGTAACATCTTTTACAAGTGCATATCCAAGCTTATCTACGGTAGACTCAAATTGGTCCTCAACTCTATCATCAGCCCTAACCAAGGGGCTTTTGTTGAGGGGCGCAGCATCCTCCAACATACTCCTTTGCCAAGATATGGAGAAACACTATGGAAGGAAATACTGCTTGCCTAGCTGTCTCCTGAAGGTGGACCTTCGCAAAGCTTATGACACACTGAACTGGGAGTTCCTAAAGGACATGATGTTTGCTCTCAACTTTCCCAATTGTTTCATCCGTATTGTCATGACTTGTGTGACCTCCACTCAGTACTCCCTTGTGCTTAATGGCTCCCATATGGACCCCTTCACGGCTAAACGTGGATTGAGGCAAGGGGACCCAATGTCTCCCCTCCTGTTCGTAATTGGAATGGAATATCTGTCACGCATCCTCAAATCAGCAGCATCTGCAGATAGGTTCTCTTACCACCCAAGGTGCTCCGAGTTGCAACTCAACCACCTCGCCTTTGCAGATGACTTAATGATGTTCTGCAAAGCGGATCTGAATTCTATTATGATCCTTAGGCAGGGGTTAGAGATCTTCTCCGCTGGCTCAGGGCTCTGCGCTAATAATTCAAAATCAGCAATCTACCTTGCAGGGGTTAGTGATGAATTCAAAAACCATACAGCCAATGTCCTGGACTTTTCTTTCGACAACCTCCCCGTCAAATACCTTGGCATGCCTCTCACCTCAAAATGGTACACAGCGACGGACTGTGAATACTTAGTTGACAAAATGACCTGCAGGATCAGATCTTGGATTGCTCGGAAACTCTCATACACTGGTCGACTCCAGCTTGTTAATTCCATCCTCATGAGCATCTCGAACTACTGGTGTCAAACAGTTATCATCCCTAAAAAAGTCGTGAAGCAGATCAATTAAGTGTGTAGATCATACCTATGGCATGGAGAAGCGAACAGCAGCACCCCTGGTAATGTTAATTGGGATAAAGTCTGCAGACCCAAAAAGAAGATGGTTTAGGGGTTCGCAACCTTCAAGTCTGGAATCTTGCTGCGGTAGGCAAAATTGCATGGCACATTAGTACAAAGCAGGACTCTTTATGGGTGAAATGGGTACATGGAGTGTATACGAAAGGTGGAAGATGGATACTCTTCAATGCCTCTGCCACCGCAAGCTGGGTGATTAAAAAGCTTTGTAAAGTCAAGGAGACCTTGAGTGACTGGATGACTGCGTGAAATTATTCCATAGGCACAGTGTACAAGGACCTGATGGGAACTCAAGAGAATATCTCATGGGCATATGCTACTTGGAATAGAATCACCATCCCTAGGAGCCGGTTCATCATATGGTTAACTTGCCATGACAAATTGAAAACAAAAGACAAGCTCATGGCCATGGGGGTAACTGTTGACGACACATGCCCCATATGTGGCACACATCCAGAAACAACGGGCAATCTTTTTTTCGAGTGCGAATTCAGCAGGTAGTGTGTGTCAGCCCTAAGGACTTGGCTTGGTGTAAACTGGAGCATACGAAACCTCCACGATTTTCATAGGAAACGTCGTATGCCGAGAATCAAAAGGAGAATTATTGAGGCGGTATATAGCAACTTGATCTATGCAATTTGGTACACAAAAAATCAAGCTACATGGCACAACAGAGTCACTAGTCACTACCGTTACGAGGTGTGTTGAAACTATCAAGAAAGAGTCAAAGGCTAGGTTTTAGATGTTAAGAATGCAAAGATCAACTTCTGAGTGGGTAAGGTCCTTGTAGATAGTCTCTCCTTTTTCTTTGTGCTGCTGGTTTAATCCAGCTTTATCTGTTGCTGCTGTGTATTTCTCCTGGAGTTGCTGCCTACTTGTTTGTGTTGCAAGTTCTTATTGTTGGGATGCTGGTTATGCTTGTGTTCGCTAAGTTTTCACCTCAATGTTGTTTGTTTGTGATGCTGGGGTTTTGGCTGTCTCTGCGTGGCTGTTTTGCTGATCTTCTTGGTCCTATGCTAGTTATTTGGAGTTGTCTTTACCTGCTGTTGTTTTGTATATTTGCTGGACTCCTTCATTGTTGTGTATAGTGGTTTGGGGCGTGGTTTGTGATTACTGCTACTGGTTCATATTCCTGTTGGTTCCCCTTTGTTTGTACGTTATGCTGTTGAGCTGCTGGTTTTTGGGCTTGAGTCCTGGGGTATGCTGCTGGTCGAGGCTGCTTGCTGCTGCTAGGACGTGCATCCTAAGCCTGCTGCTGTTTTGTATACCAACAGCCCACCTTTTGCCTTGGTGGTCAGTGCTGCACTTGTCTACTGCTGCTGCCTTGTCCCCCTGCCTACTGCTGCCTCAAGCTGCTATTTTGGTCTGTTGTGTGTGCGACCTGCTCCGATGTTGCTGTGCACCCTCCAAATTGATGAACATACTGCTGCCTTTATCTCTTCCTTGGCTGGATGCTACTGTTGTTGTGGTGGAATTCCTTTTAGGCTTTCCAGATGCTATGCTGGTTATGTTTGGTGTTTCTTTTGGCTGCTGGCCAATGTTTGTTTGAAGCTGCAGCACCTGCTGCCTTTGATTTGTTTGTTGTTCTATGCGGGCTCTTCTTTGTTAATGGTCTGTTTTGGTTTGCTAATCCGTAGCTGCTGGCTGTAATGCTTTTTGTTTTGATTCGAAGCTGATGGATGGTATTCTGTTCTTCGAGGCTGTTTGCTGATCCTCCCCCTATTGGTCTGATTGCTGGTTTTTTGTAGCTACTTGAACAATTAAGTCCCTTTTGTTTGTAGCTCTTTTTTTGTACCTATTTTAGAATATTCTTGGCATGGTCGCATTGGACCCTTTTGGTAGATAAGTAGGTAGCTGCTAATTGTAAAGTCGCCGCCTGTGGCGCTTATTTTTTTGAGATACCCAAGGTTCATCCGTGCACATGAAGAGTGAGGTTGAGAAACCCTTCCTAGAAGGTGGGCTCTTCTTTCACACTGATGCAATTGTAGGGTGACCCTTGGTTATCTAGGTCTTGTCACCCCGATGTAAATGTTTTGTTTAATGTTAATTGAAAATCACTTGACAAAATAATAATAATAATAATAATAATAATAATAATAATAACAACAACAACAACAACAACAACAACAACAACAACAACAATAATAATAATAATAATAACAACAACATCAACAACAACAACAACTTTATGAAACCAAATCAGATCAGATCAGATCAAACGAGATCAGATCAAATCAGACCAGATTAGACTAGACCAAATTAGATTAGAAAGATTTAGATCAGATCAGACCAAAGCAGATCAAATCAGACCTTAGTAAATTGAGATCTAGTTTAATCAGATCAAACGAAGAGAACAGACCCTTAGTAAGTAGTATTAGTTAATGAATTATATTTATATCATTTTATTTTACTCTACCTCCATTTCAATAAAATTGATACAGTTGTTTTTCACAATTTTCAATGTGTTATTTTAATGCTTAATATTTAATTGTATTAAAGGAAAAATTATAAAAAGTATATTAATAAAATATGCATTGAGACAAATCAAATAATATCTCATTTAACTATATATTAACGTATATATAAGAAAAAAATACTGATTAAGACTAGCTAAATTACTGTGAGTAGTAACAAACAATGCTACTGAAATAGATGGAGTTAAATTATTATGCTTACTTTTAACATTATAAATAATACTCTTTTCGTACGATATTCTAAGCCACATTTAACTTTTGGCATGTAATTTAAAACATGATATGGAAAATGAAAGGTGAAATATTTGATCAATATTTTAAGGCTTGTTATTTATTATTGGAAAAATTACCCAGAATAATACGACCTTTCACTGATTTTCCAAGAATAGTACGAACTTTCAATTAACCACCAATAATACGAACTTTGACATGCATTTTCCGCTCGCATACATGACCTGTTTATAACCGGTAGTACAGGTCTTTTTTTTATCGTTGCTCAGCAGGTTTCAACCGGTAGTACGAACTTTCAATTAACCACCAATAATACGAGATGAAACCTGCTGAGCAACGGTCAAAAAAAGAACTGTACTACTGGTTATAAACAGGTCATGTATGCCAGCGGAAAATGCATGTCAAAGTCCGTATTATTGGTGGTTAATTGAAAGTTCGTATTATTCTTGGGAAATCATTGAAAGGTCGTATTATTCAGGGTAATTTTTCCTTTATTATTTTGTATTTTATTTGTTGGAATTTTATTGTAAATTTAAACTTCATTATGGTAGACTTTTTTTGTTGTAGCTTTTGAATTTTAATTAATCTTTAGGGTTGTCACCATTTGAGGGCAAGATGACATTAGCGCTTATAATTATTTGTTCTTATCTTGGAATCATTGTGTTTGTACTTATCACTTTAGAAGAATGAAAAATTTTGATTATATTTTTAAAATTTCTACGTTAGTGCCCATAGAAGTTGGAATCCTTGATCTGTCACTGACCACATGTACACATTGTATTATTTTTAAACTAAGATGATAAGACTTTGACAATAGAGGATGTAGATAATTTAACATCTTTAGAGATTCCAAATAAAATCATTTTTCCCGTTATACAAAAATAAAAAAGATTGCATGATATATGATCCATGTGGTTACTCAAATTTAAATTCTCGTTATTAGAGATAGAAATTGTAGACAATGTTACCTAAAACAATTAAATAGTGCTACAAATATTAATGACGAGGGATGTTATTTGTACGACATAAGAAGTGATATTAGGGCTAATGTGAACAAAAATAGTGTATTGCTACATAATCGTTTTGTTGTTCCTTATGACCCTATTTTTGAATTATCAAGCATATATAAATGTAGAGTGGTTCAATCATTCCTCGACAATCAAATATTTATTCAAGTACATTAATAAGACTAATAATAGAGTAAATAATCGTAGATATTTTTTTAAAAAAAAAAGGAGAATGGTGATTTTAATTAATATTGCTAATGAGATCAAGAGATATTAGGATTGTCATTATCTTTCACCTTATGAGGCTATTTGAATTTTTTTTCTTAGAGATTCATTATAGACTTCCTTCTAAGAGACTAAATTTCTACCTACCAAGAGAATAAACTGTTGTATTTAATAAAGGTGAGCCAAGTAATGTATTGAATAAATCTTCGATCGATACGTCAATGTATTTGGCTTGATGGAATGTTATTCTAGATTATAAAAAGTTAGCAAAACTTAGATATTTTGAATCTTCTTGGAAATTTGTTTGGCAGATAAAGGAGCGTGAGTGGACCATTTGTAAGAGAGATTTTCTAACGATAAACTTCATCATGTATCTCCAAGATATGGTGAATGATATTACTTACGAACTCTTTTAAACCATGTTAGGGGTCCAACAAGTTTTAAAGATATTTGTACCATGAATGGTGTTCTATACTCTACATTCATAGATGCTTGAATGCAATTGGTTTGTAGATGATGATTAAGAATATATTTATGATATCTTAGAGTCAAATTTTTAGGGATCTACACATTGCTTTACAATAGTTTTTTCCATGTTGCATATGTCTAATAGCTTATCTAGAACTAAATCACTTTTGAATAGTACACGACATGTGCTTTTAGAAGATTTAATACATTGGCAATGTAAGATACTTCAATTACATATCAAGTTTTTAAAAATAATTTGATTTGAATAAATAGATTTATTAATCAAGTTTAACCATTAAAAATATTATGTAGTTTAATGATAACAAAAAATTTGCATCTTAATGCTGAATAATTGAAGAGTTATGCATTAATTAAAATAGAAAAGATTTTGTAGAATAATGGTTATTCATTACACAACTGTAGAAATAGTTCTAGTTGAGTTAGTAATCCAAGACATATATAATAAACTTACAGTTGAAAAGATAAATTAAGATTGAGAAGCACAACGTATAGATTATGCATAGTTATTTCAATATTTGATTATGAACATCGAAATGTATACGATGATATTATGTTGGCTATGAACTGTATTAAGGTGGTTTTTTATTCTATATGAACATGGTGGGACCGATAAAACATATATATGTGGGGAACTTTGTGTGCAACTATTGGATCAAAAGGTGATATCATCCTTCTTATTGCTTCAAGTGGTATTGCTTCTCTATTACTTCAAAGTGAAAGAACTGCACATTTAAGATTTGGAATTCTTTTAATTACCACTTTTCATTTTATGTGCGGAGGCATTACTCCAGGTAGTGATTTAACATCTTTGTTAAATAAGACTAAGCTTATCAATTGGGATAAAAGTTTTATCATAAAACTCCTATGACAAACAAATAATGTTTTGAAGCTTTGGACTAGAGTACGCAAGATGCTTTAGAAGATCCAAATGATACTGCTTCAGAATCTGTATTTATGGGTATAAGGTAGTTATTTTTAAAGGTGATTTCCGATAAGTATTTTACTAGTTATTCCAAAGGAAACATGACAAGATGTAATTTTTGTGTCATTGATCTCTTTCTTACATATGACATTCATGTATTGTTGTAAGATATATTGATGTTGATAATCGGTTTTCAAAGATTGGTGATGGCATACCATGTGGACCTAATCAACTATTTATCTTTCAAATGATTCTCACAATAAGGATGTTATGGTAGATCAGATTAGTGCCACAGTTGAAAGCACATATACAACCATTCAAGAGAACTTCACAGACATAAATTTTTTCAAGAAAGCTACGACAATGTTTACTTTGTCCTTTAAATGATATTGTTGAAAAAGTGAATGGTTATATTCTTTTATTATTACGTGGTGAGGAAAAGGTTTTCTTAAATTCTAATTCTGTAAGTAAAACAGATAAATATTTTGAAACAAACTATGATGCTTTTTATGGTGAGTACTTAAATAATATTAAGTGCTTTAGCCTTTCAAATCATGAATTGAAATTGAAGTGATGCTTCTGTACAAGTTTGAAAATCAGTCAACTTAGAAATCACATCATCGAGACCACTATTTTACAGGAATGCAACAAAGGAGAGAAGGTCTTAAAACAAGAAACAAATTGCCGCCATCAAATACGACAACTTTCAATTCGTCTTCAAAGAAGAGAATTTCTTTTGATGCTTTGTTTTGCGATTATTATAAGTTATAGTCAGCCATCGATAGTTTTATTTACAATATAACTAACATAATATATTTTTTTCCAAGGTATAATTCATATATTTTATTTGTTAGAATATTAACAGCAATACTCTTAGATAATCACGAGAATAATTTACGGATTATTTAGAGTAACAGTATATATTTTAATATTGTTAATTTAGGTAGTCTTAGGGTGGTAGCTTGTATATAAACTCATTGATTGATTAATGGAAGAACAACACAACATAATTGAAAACCCTAAAACTTGTGTTCTACTCGAAATCATGGTATCAGAGCGGCAACGACTCAAATTCTTTTTTGCGGCTTCATCATATATCGATTAAACTTACCTCGAAAAACAGATTTGGAGAAGAAATCGAAAACTATCATACCACCGAAACCACAAACACTCACCGAAACCACAAACAAAAACCATACTCTCTCAATATCAGAAAAGCAACAAGATCAAGATTACACAAAAAGGTCCAGGCTGGTGCATTTGGCCATTAATGGACGAGATCGGCTCAGTCATATCATCGCCGACTCATCATCCAAAGACGACTCAACGTACAGCCAATGGACCCAAACTGATTTGATTACCAACTCTTGGATATTGGAGAATATAGATCCGGTGAATCAACATTTCGATTTCCCAATAAACAGCCAAAACGTGAAGAAAAAGGGACAAAACCGGTCAGAAGTCAAACCGGCAGAGCAGACATGGATGGAGATGTAAATAAAAGCCCAGATGGAGGTTCTCCCATAGAGGAAGAGAGAAATCAAGGAGCTGCACTAAATGAAGTGAGTATCGCAGGGAGAGAAGGAGAAGGAAGGGTGTAACACCCCTGAATTTCTGACCCTTAAACGAAACCAAAATCGTAAAGGACAAGAGGAAATTCGGGTGTTACAAAAAAAGAAAGAAAAAGAAAAAGAGAAAAAAAATTACTCGAATAGACATTCGAGATTAACTTTAAAGGAATAAACGAGTAGAAATTTTGGCAGCACCTCCTTTAAAAACGGAGGGTGTCATCAAGGTGAACAAACAAGGCAACACAACTAAATCAATCCAAGGCCTCGAGGTCATTTCAGAATATGTTACGACGGAATGAATCATCGTCGGCTCATCAAATCATCAACCGTTTAGGATATGTTTAGAGTAACAGTATATATTTTAATATTGTTAATTTAGTTAGTCTTAGGGTGGTAGCTTGTATATAAACTCATTGATTGATTAATGGAAGAACAACACAACATAATTGAAAACCCTAAAACTTGTGTTCTACTCGAAATCATGGTATCAGAGCGGCAACGACTCAAAGTCTTTTTTGCGGCTTCATCATATATCGATTAAACTTACCTCGAAAAACAGATTTGGAGAAGAAATCGAAAACTATCATACCACCGAAACCACACTCACCGAAACCACAAACAAAAACCATACTCTCTCAATATCAGAAAAGCAACCAGATCAAGATTACACAAAAAGGTCCAGGCTGGTGCATTTGGCCATTAATGGACGAGATCGGCTCAGTCATATCATCGCCGACTCATCATCCAAAGACGACTCAACGTACAGCCAATGGACCCAAACTGATTTGATTACCAACTCTTGGATATTGGAGAATATAGATCCGGTGAATCAACATTTCGATTTCCCAATAAACAGCCAAAACGTGAAGAAAAAGGGACAAAACCGGTCAGAAGTCAAACCGGCAGAGCAGACATGGATGGAGATGTAAATAAAAGCCCAGATGGAGGTTCTCCCATAGAGGAAGAGAGAAATCAAGGAGCTGCACTAAATGAAGTGAGTATCGCAGGGAGAGAAGGAGAAGGAACCCCTGAATTTCTGACCCTTAAACGAAACCAAAATCGTAAAGGACAAGAGGAAATTCGGGTGTTACAAAAAAAGAAAGAAAAAGAAAAAGAGAAAAAAAATTACTCGAATAGACATTCGAGATTAACTTTAAAGGAATAAACGAGTAGAAATTTTGGCAGCACCTCCTCTAAAAACGGAGGGTGTCATCAAGGTGAACAAACAAGGCAACACAACTAAATCAATCCAAGGCCTCGAGGTCATTTCAGAATATGTTACGACGGAATGAATCCAAGGCCTCGTGGTTCCGGTATTGACGCATCGGTTTTAACGGCTACAAACGAAGTAAATTTGTAGTCATACATACAAAACTACGCAGCGGAACTATGAATCATGCAAGGAGTCACGTGGCTCTATACAAAAGACATATACAACCCAAAACGGAACTTTACAAATAATGTAAAAGCTACAAAGCATTGGCTGCTAAGAAAAAGATTGCTATCGCCGTACTCCGCTCTTCACCCCCCCCCCCCCCTCCCCCCCAATGCAATGCAACGAAGCTCCTATACCTGTTATGTCAAACTATGATCCTCCTGGTGCTCAACATAATAACCATAGCCACATGTATCATAGCAGAAACATCATAGAAAGTCACAAAGAAACAACCACGCATACACGTCAGTAATCAATGAACTTATAATGATCATAATCATAGAACAGGGAGGCAACGGTATAGCACAACAATAACGAATCTACTCCTCTGTCTAAACACTTCTATTTACTCGTGAGTTCTCTTTCACAATACTATCTCTCGAAGTATATTCAAAGATAGTGGATCTTCTCTATTCGTGGCATAGTGTCATGGCCAAGGACATTATCGGGCACCCGGCGTCCATGGCAAAGTACGAGCTCATACCCCCTCCAGCTGACCCTCTCGGGTCCTACCTTCGGGAAACGAATACACTGGGGTCCCAATCCAATGAAGAGGCAACCATATTGGGGTTTGCAAGGCCCGCATGGTGACACCTCAGTCAAGGGGCGTTATCGGCCACCCGGCGCCCAATGACAAAAGTATGCTCATACCCCCCTTATGGTGGTCCCGTCAAACCTCACCTAAGGGACTACTAAATTAACCAGATATAATCCAGCTAAGTCACGCCAACTAATCATAATCAAGGCTCCATAATTAGGTAATCACTTTGATACCACACACAACCATTGTGCGTTCTCTACTATTTCGAAACTTGTTCTCCTAGTCTCCCTATAGTTTCATTCTACTTGCCTATACCACTATTAGGGCTTTTCGGTAGCAAAGTTTACTTATTGGCAATCTAATATTCTATTATGATGCATATAATCACAAAATATCCATAATATTCTGAAACCATGAATATGAAAAATTAATTACTGCGTGTACGTACCTGCAAGCGTCAGTGCACGACCGAAAGTTACAAAAAGGCACCCAACTAAGGTTCTAGTTTCCCCTTATGAACTGGGAACCTATACAAGTTATGAGTAGAGATAATAAATTCCCTTAACTACTTTGTCATACCAGCTAAAGTTAAGCAACCACTATTACCCAGTCATGACAAGTTTTCAAATACTCTAGCACGCACACAACTCATTCAATACATGTCAAAATCATTAATTCAACACAACATGAGTCTTTTCACCAATTTAAGAGTAAAAGTATATGTGAGTCGTTTCTTTCATCAACTAACTTTGGGGTATGCCGGTTCTCGTTACCTAAAATAGCTAATCGCAACTAAGCCTTACAATTTTCATATAACACTTATATAACGATAAGGCAAATCTTAGGGTTATCGAACCACGACATCATTTGTTATCTTCTCCAAGCTAGAGGGACTATAATCAAAACAACACAACGAGTAACTCTATCAACCATCGACGATAATTTGACATTAGGCTCTTGGCTTACTAACGTTATGTATTATGACTTCTATAACAACATAATAAGAGTACTAGTAGTTCGCACCAATCAAACTACAACAATTACAAACTATTCTAAATTTAATCAACCAAAAATCACTTTCATAGTCAAATAAATAATCACCATTACTAATCGTCATAACAACAACCAATCGACTAAGTCTTAAAACAACATTATAAAATTATTTAGTCGATCATAACTAAAGTATAGCATAAAACACACATCGTTGGTAATTCATCTCTAAATCCAAACCCAAGTCATTTCATGTTCAAGGCTAGCACCTTTAAGTACTAACCATACTAAGATTCAAAGAAATAAATACAAACATTAACATTCAACCTATAATTTCAAATCACACTTCAACTCCAAGTCATTAACATGTTCAATTCATCAATCAAACTAATACCCACAAAAAGATTCAATAAAAAAAATTAACACAACCAACATCCAACTCAAAACATTTAATAAAACTCCAATTAAAAACCTACAAAAATAATTTAGAGAGAATAAGAGATGGCTCACAATGGAAACTGAGAAAAGGTTAAGAAGTTGGTGGTTCTTGCGGTGGTGCAGGTGTAGGTGGAGCACGGTGTGGCGGGGCCCAAAAAGGACAGCAGCTGCCGGTCAGAGGGCGAAAAAATGCAGCAGCAGCTGCCGGTCAGAGGCTAGTTCACTGGCTGCTGTCGTGGGTAGGAAGAAACGGTCGGTTCTGTCGGCTGTTGCTGGTTGTAGGCATGGTAGCAGTGGTTTTCTTGAGTAAACCGTGAGTGAGGGAGAGTGAGGGAGAGTGAGGGAGGAGATTAGAGAAGAAGAGAGGGAATAGAAAAATGGGAGTGACGGCTCATACTTCCAAAATAAGGGTTTTGGTCTCACTTAAAAAAATAAAACCCTAATTCATTCAATTATCTTATTTATTTAATTTTCTAGATTAATTTTTTTCTGACAAGACCCAATTAAGACAACTCACACTCGTTTTGTTCATATATTTTTAATACGATATATCGTCGTATGATTCGGACCTCTTTATCTTAGAATTTGTAACTACATTTTCAATATATATATATAACATTTAAATTCGTATGAGAAAGAAATTTATTAAACTAAGTCAAAATAATTAATATATTTGCAAAATCTTTAAAAGTTATTAAAATATTACTTAATTACGTCATTAAATCTCGGAGTGTTACAAAGGGTCTCCCAAAACGGCGCACAAGGGAAAGGAAGGGTCACGTGTCCCTCATAAACCAAGGGCATAATGTTTCTTACTCCTCTTCTTCTTTTAAAGCATCATCTCATTTTGGGGGTGGGTGGATTTTTTACTGTGGTGCCACAGATACGATATCTTATGATCCCACTTTTTATGACGTGTGATAAACCAATGAAAAATTTAATTAAGACAGCTAATGGGGAAAGGATTGTAGTAAAAGGGGTTGGGGCTATTTCTTTTACGAATAACATCACCTTATAAAATTGTTTATTTGTTCCAGACCTTTCTCATAATTTATTATCGGTTAGTCAACTCACGAAGGATCTAAAATTGTACCGTTCTCATGAAACCCGACTGTTGTATTATGCAGGATATTCAGACAGGAAAAATCATTGGGCGTGGTATTGAGAGAGGTGGTTTGTACTACCTGGAAGATGAGATTCAAAAAGGCAAAGCAGTTCTTGTTCACGGGTCAGAGGAAGAAAAATTATGGACTTGGCATCGACGACTGGGACATCCATCTATAGGGTACTTGGCGAAACTTTTTCCTACCTTAGTTAAAAGTAAGTCTAATTTTAAGTGTGAAACATGCATTTTGGCAAAAAATCACAAACACTCCTATTCTAGTAGTATGCATAAAATTGATGTTCCCTTCGTGATTATTCAGTCTGATGTTTGGGGTCCTGCTCCGGTTGTTGGCATTTATGGTTATATGTATTATGTTATCTTTATTGATGATTGTACTCGTATGAGTAGGATATATTTTCATAGACATAATTATGAGGTGTATGAGGTCTTTGTTGATTTCTATAACATAATTTGCACCCAATTTCAAGCCCAACCCCGTATTCTACGTTCAGACAATGGTGGGGAATTCCTTAACTCCCGTATGCATACCTTTTTCACCACCAAAGGCCTAATTCATCAAACCTCTTGTCCGGATACACCCTAATAGAATGGAGTAGCCGAAAGAAAAAACCGAACCCTTCTTGAGATGGCTCGTGCCCTTATGCTCGACTCATGTGTTCCTACTCACCTTTGGCCTGAAGCTATTGCCACCGCAAACTACCTCACCAATCGCCTACCCACAAAGAGCCTTAACTATCATACACCCCTTGATACTTTCCAAACCTTCCATTGCTTACCTTTTTCCCATTCCTTACCACCCCGTATCTTTGGGTGCACTGTCCTCATCCATCATCCTAAACGAGTGCGTACTAAGTTTGAACCTCGGGTAGGGAGATGTGTTTTTGTGGGCTATGGGAGAAATCCGAATGGGTATAGGTGTTATGATCCATCTACTCGGCAGGTACATACTACTATGGATTATGACTTTCTTGAGGATACTTTCTACTATCACCATCCTCAATGTCAGGGGGAGAAGTCAAATGACGATCTCAGATGGTTAATTAGCCCAGTCCAGGTTGACTCCGACCCAAAAGAACAAGTAGGCATTGCTACTGAATCACCTCTCCAAGTTGTTCAACCTCAACTCTCATCGCCATCTCCGATTCTGTCTGATCATCAGGTAAGTAGTTTGGATAACAATCTTGATATTGTGGATGATGTTCCTATAAATGAGGTTGAAGCTGTAGGAATTGAGGAGGTCTCTCATGAGTCCTAGGAGAGTAGGGAACAACCCTATGTCTTACCACCCCGATCTACACGAGGCATCCCTCTAAGGAGATATGATCCAGACTTTGAGGCAAAAAGGTCTATATATTTAGTTGAAGGATCAGGTGAAGGAAATCTATCTCAGAGTGCACTGGCTGTTAATACTGCTCTATACAGTACCAAACTTCCTGCGACAGTCGAAGAAGCTCTTGCTATAGATCATTGGCGGAAAGCTATGGAAGAGAAGATTAATGCTCTGAAAAAGAATGGCTTATGGTAAAAATGTGATCTACTGAGGACAAAAAGAGTTGTTGGATGTAAATCGGTCTTCACAGTGAAGTACAAAGCAGATGGAACCATAGAAAGATATAAGGCACGTCTGGTTGCCAAGGGTTATACTCAGACATATGGAGTCGACTACTAAGAAACCTCTCACCAGTGGCAAAGCTAGACACAATCCGAGTCCTATTCAACATAGCAGCAAATTTAGATTGGCCTCTTCACCAATTTGATGTGAAGAATTCCTTTCTTCACGAAGAGCTACAGGAAGAGGTTTACATGGAGGCTCCACCAGGGTTTACATCGGAATTCTCTGACAGAGAAGGATGCAGGTTGAAAAAGGCTCTATACGGGTTGAAGCAGTCTCCTAGAGCATGGTTTGGGAGATTTACATCCGCTATGAGACAGTTCGGTTACAGACAGAGTCACTCAGATCACACACTGTTCTTTAAAAAACAAGGAGGAAAGATAACATGTCTCATTATTTATGTTGATGATATGATTATAACAGGAGATGAAAAGGTGAAGATTGAGAACATGAAGAGGAAGTTGTTCCAAGAGTTCGAAATGAAGGATCTTGGAAGGTTAAAGTACTTCTTGGGAATCAAGGTTCTAAGATCAAACAAAGGAATCTTCATATCCCAAAAGAAGTATGTTCTAGACTTGTTAGCTGAGACTTGTATGATAGACTGTTTTTATCTTAGGATGGGAGATAAGATCAAAAAATTATGTAAGGGAGATAATAGTTGATTACGTGATAATATTTATTTAAATTAGAATCTAATATTTGTTTTGTTTAAATTTGGAGCTAAATTAGGTAAAGTATTAATATGACTTATGATAGTAATTCTATTTGGTTAACTTAGAATTTAATATATCTAATGAATGAAAAAAAGTTATGTATTGGGTAAATAATTTTTAAAAAAACAAAATGTCAGTAATTAAGTTTAAATTTGGAAACGTCATGTATTTGGTGAATTTAATAATGATAGTTAAACTTGCATTATTAGTTGAAATTGTTTTTAATATATATTTTATATACTAACAAATTCGTGCTTGCACGAGTTTTATACTAGTTTAAGTTAAATTTACCACTTAGAAATTACTTTTTCCATTTAATTATACTTGCTATATTTGACTTATTCAATATAATATGTTCTTTTGTTCATTTATATGTCGAATCAGACACATCTAAAAATTATAAAACGTTAATTATTATAAACATATGCCATTAGACGATTTAAATAAAATCTCACTTGACTATATTTGTATTTATATATTACCCGTAATATATAAAATAAGCTTGAATGTTGAATAGTGCCTAAAACCAAAATGTAGCAAGTATTTCAGAACGGAGGAAGTACATGTGAAGTAGCTGCCATCTATGATGTGTAGTATTTCAAAGCGAGAAAATGAATAGTGAGTAAATGGGTCGAGCCTCCATTTTGAGCCCTTATCCGGACTGTTTCTAGGAGAGCTTTGTAAGGGTAGGGCCAAAAATGGGCCGAGCCGAAGACAGACTATGCTATAATTCAAATGAAACGGGCTATAATTAATGTCTAATTTAAATAATTTATATTTAATGTATAGTACAATTAACGTATAATTTAAATATTATAAATGACAATGTCAATGAAATTATTAATAGTTTTTCAAACTAATTATTATAAATGACAATTTAATTGTTATAAATTAATAAATGGGGACTCAAACAAATATTAGTAGTAAAAATGGCCGGGTTGGGCCAGACTGGGCTTTGAAGCCCGACCCTTTAAAGCCCATATTAATTTTAAAGGGCCCTTATCCGGCCCGACTCATATTTACTATGTTTGGTCCGGTCCTGCCCTTATTAGGCCCATTGAACACCCCAACTAGTAGTGAGCATATATATAATATGATCCGAGCTCAATTAATTCGGTAATTTGCATCCCTAATTCGTGCTATACAATATAGATAAGAGGTCCTGTAAAAGGATCCTCATTCATCTCCAAAGTCAACAAAATCTAAAGAACTATTAATCAATTAGGTAGGATAATATAATCCTGGCATGCCCATAATGTTTAAGTATACCCTTAAACTTGGTCGTTCTATACAATGAGAGTGAGAAGAATTTCTATGATTAATTACATTATCCACTTGAGATATGTGCCTAATTAATTCAATTCCTCAAAGCTGGCATTTCCTGTATATGAAGTCAACTCATTTATAGGAAAAATGGCCTTAGATTAGAAGAAAGGTCAACTCTACACTTTATTTACTCTTATTTATTAACAAATTAGAAAGAAGGCATAATCATTTGATCTTTCAAGATCAATAAGGACACTTGGTGTCATTATTTTTAGGTGCCCCAGTAAAATATAAAAATGATTAAAAAATCTTGAAGCATAATAGATAGACGAAAAATTTGTTTTCAATTACCTGCCAATAATCTCATCTTTTAAAAATTTAGTAATAATTCAACCTTTGCTCTTAGTAATGGACCCTTTAAAAAATGACCTGCTATATCAGGTTAACTCTCATTCTCTTTCTTTATAATTATCCAACCTATTCTCCATTACCGGCTAATAATCCTACCATTTGAATTTTTTTAATAATCTAACCTTTGTTTGCATTTTGTTGCCAATGGACTCTTTAAGAAGCTAAATGCTCAATTTCTCTTTGCCACTAGTTTATAATAATCCAACAATCTCATCCATACATGGTAAGTCTCTTTTAATCTTTAACACATTTTCTCTTCAATTATTATCAAAAGATTCACAATTTTAAAAAAACTCAATTTCTCTTTAACACTGATTAAAAGGGGTATTTTACTTTGAATGGAAGTGAAAAACCTACAGCTATTATTAATTTAGAAAATTTGCTCAAAATAATCTCAACTATCACCCTTTGGCCAAAAATAATCTCAACTATCAATTATTTATTAATAAACCCAACTATTTTCATTATAATTTGTTGAAAACATATCCACCCTCTTGTTACCGGCTGGAACAAGTTACTTTTTCACTTTTTTCTTTTCTTTTTTACTTTACCTGTTCAAAATACTCCATCCCCTTCATCTATTAATCAAACAAGAAAGAAAAAAGTTGAAAAGTTACATGTTGTAGCCGGTTAAAAAGGAGGTGGGTATGTTTTCAACAAATTATGAGAATAGTTGGGATTATTAAAATATAATTGATAGCTGAGATTATTTTTGACCAACGGGTGATAGTTGGGATTATTTTGAGCAAATTTTCCTATTAATTTTTTTATAATATTTTAACGTGTAAATTTTAACTTGATAAAGATAATATATAACGGGTTGGGTGTGGGTCAAGTCGGTCTGATTTTTTAACACCCCTATTTGATGGTATATGTATGTAAAGACAATTACTATTTATGCAATGATCAACTTCTTAAGCTTGGGAATTAATAGCAATTTCATTTAGTTTCTAGGAGCGTCCATTGGCCACAAACAAAAGTAAATGTTGAATTATTGAACAAAATTTTAAAGGTGAGATTATTAGTAAATAATGAAAAACAGATTAGATTATTATAAAAAAAAGAAGATAAGCGATAACCTAAAATAGCAGGTTATTTCTTTAAGGAAAATTTGCTCAAATAATCCCAATTATCACTCGTTGACCAAAAATAATCCCAACTATCAATTATTATTTAATAATCCCAACTATTCTCATAATTTGTAGAAAACATACTTACCCTCTTGTTACCGACTATAAGGTACCTTTTTCACTTTTTTCTTTTCTTTTTTACTTTAATTGTTCAAAATAATCCTTCCCCTTCATCTATTAATCAAAAAAG
The DNA here is from genome assembly GCA_019776075.1 of Amaranthus palmeri. NCBI lineage: Eukaryota > Viridiplantae > Streptophyta > Magnoliopsida > Caryophyllales > Amaranthaceae > Amaranthus > Amaranthus palmeri. Next base: position 57,931 of record JAAKBH010000479.1, read on the forward strand.
AAAGAAAAAAAGTTGAAAAGTTACATGTTGTAGCCGGTTAAAAAGGAGGTGGGTATGTTTTCAACAAATTATAAGAATAGTTGGGATTATTAAAACATAATTGATAGTTGGGATTATTTTTGGCCAACGGGTGATAGTTGAGATTATTTTGAGCAAATTTTCCTTTCTGTAAAGGGTCCATTGGTAACAAACTGAAAGCAAAGGTTGGATTAAAAAATATATAATGAGCCGGCCCAATTGAAAATGGTCTCTCAAAGAGACCATCTCACAAGAATTTGTGAAGGCTAAATGCTTCCTTATAAATGATGTGAAGAGCAGAATGCTCTCTAATTTAGGGTTTAATGTTTGTGTATTGTCGATTTAATATTTAACTGTTTACAATGTTTGAATATAAACAGGAGAAACTACTATAATTACATGATCTCAATCCCTAATTACATGCCTAATTATGCGCATAAATATTGAGATATACTATCTATGGCAATTGTACAAATATAATTATATTCCTTCCTTCACTCCCCCTTAAGTTGAGTCGTGGGATTCTGCATGCCCAACTTGCACAAGGTGTTTTTAAATTATTTTGTTCCCACAACTTTAGTGACGATATCTGCAAGTTGTTCTCTGGGCCGAACAAAAGGAATATGAATGATGTCGTCTTCGAGTTTCTCCTTTATAATATGTCGGTCAGCTTCTACATGTTTTGTTCTTTCATGTTGAATAGGATTCTTTGAGATGCTTATTGCTGCTTGATTGTCACAATTTAGTTCACAAATGCTATCTTGCTAAAAAACCAAGTTTGTAAAGTAGCTTTAATTCATAGTGTAACACCTTTGAATTTTCGACTCCTTACTTGAGCAGCTCTTTAGTACATCGCGTCTAGAGTGGTGTACCTATCACTGTCGATATGCACTTGCACGTCGTTGTTCAGCCCCAACTCAAATCTCTGCATCTTCTTCTCTTCGGTAGGGACATCATCGGGGCAATACTTGATGTACTCCATGAATTTCTTATAGTATTCGTCTATTGTCTAGTCACCCATCTCAAACTTCGAAAATTCATTTGATTTTTGCTTTCTAATGTGCGGCGGGTAAAATTTCTCCCTAATCGCCTTCTTAAAATCCGACCAATGCCAGCAAATGCTCAAGATCCCTCATCAAGTTGTCCCTGGTGTTTGACCGGCTACAGCTGGTTTTTTGGTGATTATTTTTTTACCGTTCTATAAGGACTTATAAACGTTTCAAATTTGACAAATCAAAGAGACCTTTTTTAAACCCACTAAAGACCCATGAAGGACCCTAGACCCATCAGATTCAGAGGGTTTGGGTCCGGGTCTGAAAATTTTGGACCTTAGGGTCCGGATCCGGGTATGGATCTCAAAAAATTAAAAGGGTCTAGATCCGGGTCTGGTTGGACCCGCTCCATGACCATCCCTATGTGGGTAGAAGAATGTAACGTTTAAATATTAAAGGGATTTTTTATTAGTGAGTAATTTACTACTTTTTTATTATGGATTTTATATTTCAAATTTTACAATTATTATATGTAATATTTGAAAATTAAATAACAATAAACCATTTAAAGAATATATTTATATCTTAAGTAATAAATAAATTATACTGTATAATAATCGCGACATGTTCTGCGAGAACCGATTTTTTATCCATTCCAGCAACCCACGAACGTAACCGCAATCGCGACCGCAACCGCATTTTTGCACCTTACATGCAACTTTATGTTAATATTGGTTTGGTTATATAAAAGGAGAAATATTTTGAAATTGAATTTTGAAGTTGGACGCATTTAAAGAGCTCGAGATTTGCACATTAATTTCACCTTATTATCACATTCACTGCATCCGATAACGTCAACAAAAATTTATTGCAGTACTTTAATTCTTTAATCAAAAATAACACGTTAATATAGTAATATATTATTATATGATTATATCTCATCAGTCATCAGTGATAAAACAAGAAAATTGTGGTGCCCAACACTAAAGAAACAAAGAATTTGACAAAACAGAGTGAAACAAAAACACAACTTTCTAAAATAAGAAACTCCAAAGGAGGGGAGAATTAAGAAAAACGGCATAAAGGCAAAACGTATATAAATGAAATAAAAAGTCAAATTGAGAGATGAAAGTATGGTTAAGATTTGCATTTTGTGGGAATATAGAGAAATAGAAAGGATTTCAATTTGAATGGATAGATAAGTTTGAAAAGAAGAGATCAGAAAAGTTTGAAAAGATGATGAGCAGTTGGCTAAAGAGTTCAGTATGTGTCAAAAAACCAAACGACATGGATCCACGATCTATGGATGGTTCCAGCACTTTCAGTCTTACTAATGGCTTTATACCATCGCTTGGTGCCAGAAGTAACCGTGGCGTTACGCTTCGCCCCTTAACTGTGGCCCCATTTGATCCTCGTTATAGGTATGTTTTATTTCCGAAATCTATTGTAATTCAATAGGAATTAGAACATCGTTGACTTTTTATTTGTTACTTATCTAAGGGAACTAAAGAATGGTAATCTTTATTGTTCATGTGGATTTTAAAGCATGCAAAACGCCAAGATTCATACTTACATTTTTTTTATATGTTAGGATCATCTCTAATACTTAAACGCGGTGTTTGGAGTGAGGGATTGAGGAGGGAAATGAGACTTTGTTTTAAAAAAAATCCAAGTCTTTGTTTGTTTAGGGGGATTGGGAATATGAAATGAGATTAAAATGGGGAAATTCGTAAGAAAAAATGTCTTGGAATCCAGTAGGTGTTTGGGTTGAGACTTTGATTTTATCTCTTTCTTCCAAGTCCCTATCATAACAAATAAGAATGAGACTTTTTATTTTCAAAGTCTCAACCATAGAATAAAAACAAGGCCGCATCGCATCGGTCACGTTGTAAAAGTTTTTAAAACAAACAAACCGATATTTCTCGCGTTGTAAAGGTGTAAAAAAACCACATTTTGGGCTGCAATAAGGGATATCTTATAGTTTTGACCAATATTTAGGTGATATGATAACCACGATCGCAACCGATATCGCATTTTTGCACTTTAGTCTCAACTTTAAAGTCTTATCTTAAATTCTCACAAGTCTCATTCTCTTGTGCCAAACACCCCCAGAATGTAATAGAGAGTACTCCATTACGCAATCTAGTGGTTAGAATTATTTGATGGAGGAAAATATGAAAAATTTTAAAGCTTTATTTTTTATTTTGATTATTAAAATCTTAAATGAATTATTGAAAGAAAGTTATGAAAATGATCCTAATACCAATTTTCTAGTCAATTACTTCCTTTCTTTTTGTTGTTATTTATTATAGAATTTGATTATTTCTTAAATAGAAATGATAAACTAATATTGGGAATCTGGTATTTATGATAGAAATTAGTGAGAATATTACTTCCTTTATCTCACTTCTTGTTTCCCCTATGTAAAACTACAACTTCTTAACACAAAATATGGGACCCACATAAAAAGTCGCTTCCATGTACTTTATGTGTCTCATGAAAATTACTAATAGTGGAAAAATAAGAAAATAAATTAGTGCTATTTCATTAAAAAACATAAAATATGTGTGGATGAAATAAAAAGACAATTTAAATATTTGAAATTTTAATAAGATTTAAAATAAAGGTTTTGATATATGTAGCCCTTAGGGCTAAGTATAAAAATATGTAAATTCTCTTCATTAATGTAATTTTGATTCTTTCAAAAGAATCTAGTCTCTTTTTTATTAAATAGTCCTATCAACACATTAATTATAAAAAACACACTAAATGTAATAATATTAATAATATAATTGTAATTAATTCCTTAATTAATAATATTTAATACAAATTTTCCATAAGAAATGTCTCTAGTTTCATATAGATACATTTTCATCTTCATGTAATCTGTTAGAATATGGCAACAGTATATTTAGAGTATATTGTAAATATGGCAATAGATATTATTGTAATATTGTATTAGAGGAAACCCTAGAATGTAGCTGTGTATATAAACGGTGATTATCACCAAGATTAAAGCAGATTCATATATTCAAAACCCTAAAACATTGTTTTATACTTTTAATCATGGTATCAGAGCGGCAACGATTCTGAATCGTTTTTGCAGCTACATCATATACCGGAAACCTTACCTGAAAACACCCAAAATGGCGGAGGAATCGAAAACCGTCATTTCACCAGATCAACCAGTTACCATGGGACAATTGCTGCAACTGTTTGCACAGTTAAACCCCAGCAAGCCCATTGAACCCCAGCAAACCAGTAACCAGCCAAACACAAACCAAAACAATACTCCTCACCTATCCACAAAATTAAACAATCACAATTATAGCCAATGGTCCAGGTTGATGCATCTAGCCATTAATGGACGGGATCGGCTCAATCACATCATCGCCGACCCTCCACCCATAAACGACCCAATGTACGGCCAGTGGACCAGGAATGATGCAATCGTAATTTCTTGGATATTAGAGAATATTGATTCGGTACTGGTGAATCAGTTTCTCGAATATCCCACTGCTAAAGCCCTATGGCGGGGGATTGAGACTCTCTACAGTAGTGGTAGAGATGGCCTGCAAATTTTCGATCTCACGGTCAGAACAAACAATCTCAAACAAGGGGAAGACTCCATTGAGACATACTATGGAAAATTACTTCAGCTTTGGCAAGAGATAGACAGAAGACAACCGAATCCTATGAGGGATCCGGAGGACATGATGATTTACAACAAAATGATACAACAGAACCGGCTCTATCAATTTCTTGCTGGAATTGATAGTACTCTTGATAAGGACAGAAGAGATCTCCTCATTCTAGACCCCCTTCCAACTGTGGAGGAAGCCTACTCAAGCATAAGGAGGGAGATCTTGAGGCGAGAGATAATGAAAAGACCCTCATCAGATCTGGACTCATCGGGTCTTGGTGGAGGTTATGTAGTCAAGGGACGGACTTACCGGAAAGATGATGACAAAGCTCACCTCAAATGCACCCACTGTGGGGGTTCTAGACATACCAAAGACGAGTGTTTCAAACTCGTGGGCTACCCGGAGTGGTGGCCGGATGTGAAGAAGAAGGGGCCAAAACAGTCGCATGTTCCAGATCACAAAAAATCCGGCAGAGCAGCAGTGGGATGGAGCATCGATGAAGATGCTCTAATGGAGGAAGAACAAAAATCAGGCATGGCACTACACAGCACAGGTATGAAAGAGAAAGAAGGAAAGTGCCTAAACGGCGCTTCCAGGAGCAAGGAAGTAGAGGAGCCTGGCCCAAACCCTTATTTAAAGGGGGAGGGTCACGTGTCTTTCATGGGGGCCTCCTTTAATGTCTCTTCTTTATTTAAAGGAGGGTGGATTTTCGATTGCGGGGCCACTGATACAATGTCCTACGATCCATCTGATTTTAAAAATTCCGAAAGTCCTCGTAAACATATTATTAAAACTGCTAATGGGGATGGCATTAAAGTTCGGGGTGCGGGGACTATATGTTTTTCGGATAAACTTACTTTGAAAAATTGTTTATTTGTTCCTGAACTTTCTCATAAGTTATTATCTGTAAGTCAGCTGACTCGAGATCTCAATTGTATTGTGCTCATGAAGCCTGGGTGTTGTGTTGTGCAGGATGCTCAGACAGGGCAAATTATTGGGCGTGGTACTGAGCGTGGTGGACTTTATTATCTTGAGGAGGAGACTACACAAGGCAACGCAGTTCTTGTTCGCGGGTCGTTGGATAATCAATTATGGACATGGCACCGAAGACTTGGACATCCATCAGTTGGGTATTTAGAGAAGCTTTTTCCTCGTTTTGTAGGACTTAAGTCTGATTTTAAGTGTGAAACATGTATTCTTGCTAAAAGTCACAAACATTCGTATTCTAGTAGTTTCAATAAAGTGGATGTTCCTTTTATGCTTATTCATTCGGATGTTTGGGGCCCTGCTCCCGTTGTTGGAATTCATGGTTTTTCATACTTTATTACATTTATTGATGATTGTACCCGCATGAGTTGGATTTACTTTCTTAAGCATAAATCTGAGGTGTTTAATGTGTTTGTGGACTTTTACCATATGATTTGTACCCAGTTTCAAACCCAACCCCGCATGTTTCGAACTGATAATGGTAGGGAATACATTAACCATGATATGAAACAATTTTTCCGAACCAAAGGCCTTGTACACCAAACCTCGTGTCCAGATACACCGCAACAAAATGGTGTAGCTGAACGCAAAAACCGAACCCTCCTTGAAATGACCCGTGCCATCATGCTTGAATCCAAACTTCCTACCTATCTCTGGCCTGAAGCCGTTGCTACCTCCAACTACCTCACTAACCGTCTCCCTTCTAAACCCATCCAATACCGTACACCTCTTGAAACCCTAACCAAACACCATCATATTCCTTCATGCCATACCCTACCACCTAAGATCTTTGGTTGTACTGTTTATACTCATTGTGCTAAGCGGGTACGTCATAAGCTCGAACCTAGAGCTCTGAAGTGTGTGTTTGTGGGTTATGGACGAGATCAGAAGGGATACAGGTGCTATGACCCCCTGACTAGGAAGATACATACCACCATGGACTGTGATTTCATTGAGACAGATTTCTACTATCACCATCTTCGATGTCAGGGGGAGAGATATGACAATGACGATCTCAGATGGCTTGCTAGTCCACGATTATCCAACTCAGACCCAGAAGAACGAGTAGGTAATGTCACCGAGTCTCCAATCCAGGTTATATCGTCCACTCCTCAGCCACCTCTACCCTTGTCTGAACATCAGGTTAGTAGTACTGACACTGTTGATGATACTTGTGCTGATAATGTTGATGAGATTGTGCATGTAGAGGATGTTGTGGAGCAGGTTGATACAGGTGACTCAGGTGATGTGGAGGAGAATAGTGGTAAAACTCCTTATGTGCTTCCGCCTAGATCAACTCGAGGGGTTCCACCAAAGCGGTATGATCCAGACTATGAGGCCAAGAGATCGAGATACCCAGTTGATAATGTTGATGTGAATATGTCCCAGAGTGCATTGGCTTTCAAAGCAGCTCTATATGAAGCCCAGATTCCATCCACAGTAGAGGAGGCTTTAGCTAGTGCTCATTGGAAAAAGGCTATGGAAGAGGAGATCAGTGCCCTAAGAAAGAATCAGACATGGGAAAAGTGTACTCTACCAGATCGAAAGAAGGTTGTTGGATGCAAATGGGTATTCACAATCAAGTATAAGTCGGATGGCACCATTGAACGGTACAAGGCTCGACTAGTAGCAAAAGGGTACACACAGACATACGGAGTTGATTACGCAGAGACTTTCTCTCCAGTAGCCAAATTGGATACCATTAGAGTTCTGTTCAGCATAGCAGCAAATCTTGATTGGCCTCTTCACCAGTTCGATGTGAAGAATGCTTTCCTACACGGGGAGTTAAAAGAAGAAGTCTACATGGAGCCACCACCTGGGTTCACATCAGGGTTCTCAAACAATGAAGGGTGCAGATTGAGAAAGGCACTATATGGGTTGAAGCAATCTCCTAGGGCATGGTTTGGGAGATTCACATCTGCTATGAGACGGTTCGGATATAGACAGTGCAACTCAGATCACACCTTGTTTCTTAAGAAGAGAGGAGGAAAGGTAACTTGCTTGATAATCTATGTGGATGATATGATAATTACAGGAGATGATAAACAGGAAATTGAAACTCTTAAGAGGAGACTGTTCCAGGAGTTTGAGATGAAGGACTTAGGAAGGCTGAAATACTTCCTTGGCATAGAGGTTTTGAGATCGAATAGGGGCATTTTCATTTCACAGAGGAAATATGTCCTAGACTTGTTAGCTGAGACAGGAATGATTGACTGTAAGCCTATTGAAACTCCGATGATGATGAATCATGGCTTACGGATATTTGAGGATGGAGAACCAGCAGACAGAATGCAGTACCAGAGATTAGTGGGAAAATTGATCTACTTAGCCCACACAAGACCAGATATTGCTTATGCAGTTGGAGTAGTGAGTCGGTTCATGCATAAACCACAGACTCAACATATGGAGGCAGTATTTCGGATCCTGAGATATCTTAAAGGAACTCCGGGAAAGGGAGTCCTATATCGAAGGAATGGGCACTTAAGACTCACAGCCTTCACAGATGCAGACTGGGCAGGAGACAAGGATGATAGAAAGTCAACTTCAGGGTATTTCACACTGGTTGGAGGAAATCTGGTAACTTGGAGAAGTAAGAAACAGAAAGTTGTGGCACTCTCAAGCGCTGAGGCAGAATTTAGGGGTGTTGCAAAAGGAGTTATGGAGGTTCTTTGGCTTAGAAAACTTCTCACAGAATTGGGATTTGCTCCTAAGGAAAGTTGCGTGCTACACTGTGATAATCGAGCAGCAATCAGTATTTCAGAGAATCCGGTACAACACGATCGTACTAAGCATGTAGAAGTTGACAGAAATTTCATCAAGGAGAAGATTGAAAACGAGATAATCAAGATTCCTCATGTCAAATCTGAAGATCAGTTAGCAGATATCCTCACTAAGGCAGTGGGTACACAGTTCTTTGAAGATGTTCTATGCAAGTTGGGTATCGAAGATCCGATAACTCAACTTGAGGGGGAGTGTTAGAATATGGCAACAGTATATTTAGAGTATATTGTAAATATGGCAATAGATATTATTGTAATATTGTATTAGAGGAAACCCTAGAATGTAGCTGTGTATATAAACGGTGATTATCACCAAGATTAAAGCAGATTCATATATTCAAAACCCTAAAACATTGTTTTATACTTTTAATCATAATCCAAAAATTTAGCTTCATGATAATCATGTCTTCCACTCGACAATGGCATTATCACTAAATTTACAAATAAAAAGACAAATTTTAAAACAGTGGGTCAAATTATACAATGTGAATTATGATTAAAAATGAAATTGAGATAAATTCGATAAGACAAATTTTAAAACAGTGGGTCAAATTTTAAAGGAAAATGGATACTTGGAAATTGGAATGATCATTAAGAAGTCAGAAGAGGCTTAAACAACAATTTAGCACAATTAAAAAAAAAGCAACAATTTAGCACAATTAAAAAAAAAAGCAACAATTTAGCATGACGGTGAATCGGTGACTACAATTAAGATTGGTTACCAACTGCCTAACAACTACCAACTACCGAATACAAGGCATTAAGCAAATGGTCAACCAATATAGCTTTCCAACTTTGTCACCAGATTAATTCAAAAAACATACTAATTGCCCAATTGGTTAAAAATATATGGGTTTATATAGTGTTCAACGGGGCAGGTCAACCCAACAGCTTAAGGGTTGAATTGCATTTTAACAGGTTATTAGCAGGTCGGGTCAATAATGGGGCGGGTTATTAACGGGCCATGACCCGCCCGACCCATTTAACATTTGACATGATCCCGCCCTACGCGGCCCATTTAAATTTTGACCCGCTCCGATCCGACCCGTCCCATTGAACACCTCTAATTTATACCACTAGAGCATAAATCTACTGTCATTAATTATCTCATTTAAGTAATTATATTTAAAAAATTTTAAAAAATATTTTCTTTTCTTATTGTATTAATTAGTATACATAAAGTATCATTATATCCAAGACATATTTCAAACAATATTATTAAATAAAATTATTGGAATGAGTTAGTGTGCTTAACTTATGCCTAGTATCATACATTAGACTAAACATAAATATATTAAAAAAAAACACAAAATTTGTCAACAACTAATTTGAATCATATCAATTATCAAAAAACATTAATTAGGACTAAATATTTTTTTTTTCATATCATAATCAAATATTATTTGAAAAAATATTGTCAGTGTTTAGTGAATAGGCTGGTTGAAGCAGTCTATTGGTATGAATAGTTGTTTTTGAACAAATTGCTTATAGCAGTGGGTTCAAAATCAGCTGACAATCATTTGTTAAATACCCTCATTATAAATAACAAATGTCCAATTTATATAATAATACAAGAAAATAATTGGGGTTCAATTAAATTTTCAGAATATAGATCATTAAATTGGTGTCTTGTGGATATTCTTTGCATTTTTTTTCAGATTTCAAACATAAACATAAATTTGAATATAAAAAAGAGAAAAGTATCAAAAAAGAACCTAATAAAATATTTCAAAAAGTACCTAATAAAAATAGTTTTGTCAAAAAATACCTAACAAATTTTTTTCTTTTCCAAAGAGTATCAATTATCTTTTTTTTTTAAGTTGACTGTCAAATATAACGATTGACCGTCAAATATAAATATATTAAAAAAGTGATATTTAAATTTTATGTACTAAAAAACATTTATCAAGATTTCATATTGTTCAATGTTGGAATATTATAATCTCAAAATACTAAGAAAAGTACAAGACTCGTATGAACTAGTATGTGACATATCGATCGGCCGTGCGAGCTATTGTTGAACATGGGTTGCATATGCAACCCCGGCCCATTCAAGAAACAAAACAGTGAGTTTTGCTGCTCAAAAATTTGCTCCCATGACCGCTTTGATCAGGTGCTCACTTGAGAGACCATTTTTTGTAAAAATAACTCTCAAAAGCTTAACCCAAATCTATATTTAGAGTTGTAACAATATATATATATATATATATATATATATATATATATATATATATATATATATATATATATATATATATATATATATATATATATATATATATATATATATATATATATATATATATATATATATATATGGGTAGGATCAAGTGAAAACACTTAAAGTGGTGAAAACTGAAAACCAGACTGAGGTATACATATTGTAGCAAAAAGAGTACATATTATCTTATAAAGTGTACATATTTTTTGTGAAGAAAAAAGTTCATATTATTTACAAAAATGTCATCAGATTATGTACCCTTTTAAGCATATATGTACACTATTTAGCAAATGTCTAATTATTTACAAAACTGCCACCCAAATATGTACTCTATTTGACCTTTTATGTACCCCTGTTTTCAGTTTTCACCATTTTAATTGGTTTTCACATGATCCAAACTCTATATATATATATATATATATATATATATATATATATATATATATATATATATATATATATATATATATATATATATATATATATATATATATATATATATATATATATATATATATTATAGATTATTATATATATGATACTGGAATAATATATAAGAGTTATATAGCGGATTAAATAGCAATGGTCCACTGGAATTTACATCGTCATAGCGATTATGGCAGTCAATAAACATTCTTAAAGCCACTCGAAAATGGGTTTTTTTAGTTATACAACTGAGTTTTTTCCTAACTCCTTACTATTTATGATTTTGATGCTAATTCTAAATTATTATTGTGGTTTTGTATAGATAATTTTTACTTTCCACACAATAGGGGCATTTATTACTCGATCAAATCAACTTCCTATAAGTTGGAAATCCCTTTTTGTTATTGCTGATCTGGATGGGCGGTGATTTTCTTTGTGCAGGGTTATGGGAGATGTAATTTTGGGGTTTTGTGTTCTTTACAACAGCATTGGGTATCTCCATTCGAGTCGGATTCCTTAAGGAAAACCCATTGAAAAACCCTTGGCTGTTACCGATCAATATTGTTAACGCTTTTTTTTTTGCTATTGATATTGTTTTGACCTTCTTTGTTGCATATGTTGATCCCCAAACTTACCTTCTTGTTGATGACCGAAAGAAGATTGCATTAAAATACTTAAGAAGCTGGTTTTTGTTTGATGTTATCTCAACTCTTCCTTCTGAACTTGTCGCCTTAATCATTCGTGACAGCATCCGTACTTATGGCCTTTTCAACATGTTACGACTATGGCGACTCCGTCGTGTTAGTAAAATGTTCTCCAGGTTTGTTACCCCCAAACATATTGTTTTTTTGTTAACTCTACGATAACGCTTCACATAAATGAGGAAATGAATTAATGATGACATGCACACTTTATAAGTCATTCGAGTCCTTCTTTTGGCCATATGGTTTTGAGATGGTATCTCCTACGCTTATGGAGTGTGTGCACTTTGTGTTTCTCTGATATTATGCTGACACAATAAGTTCAGCCTAATTTAACAGAATCTCCCTGATATAATTAGTCACATTCATTTTACAGATTGGAGAAAGATCGAAATATCAATTACTTTTGGATCCGATGCTGCAAGCTAGTTTGTGTGACTCTATTTTCAGTTCATTGTGCTGCATGCTTTTACTTCTTCCTAGCAGCACATTATCCAGACCCAGAAAAGACTTGGATTGCACTCTCATTTAAAGACTTTGAGACAGCAAATGTGTGGCTATTGTATGTAACATCAATTTATTGGTCTATAACCACACTCACTACTGTGGGTTATGGTGATTTACACCCTGTTAATATCAGAGAGATGATCTTTGACATATTCTTTATGCTCTTCAATCTCGGACTCACTGCATACTTAATCGGAAATATGACCAACTTGGTCGTTCATGGAACTAGTCGAACTAGAAATTTTGTGAGTATTATTATCCACTTTTTACCTCATTAACTTGTCCAACCTAGTTTTAACCAATCATATTGCTAAAATATTTTGTTGCAACAAATATTAGACCGTGACAATTCGTCACATAATCTCACCGTGGTCCACTCATGTGGATACAGAAAATCCGTAGACTCGAGCCCACAAACCCACAGGTCAAGAGTGTTGACTTGCACATACACTTGGTGAGTTTCATTATTTCCCAAAACCATATGGTAGTAGGAAAAGAAGCTCACCAACTATATATGCAAGTCAACAATCCACTATTTTGTCGATGTGAAATCTTGTCTCACATGTGTGAAGTATTTCCAACAACAGAAAGCAAAACAAATAAGTGGATTGAATGAGTCAAACCCCACAATGTAAACTAGTAAATCAAAAGATGATGCTTGCTAACTCCTTGTATTTGTTGAAATATAGAGAGACAAAATACAAGGTGCTTCAAATTTTGCTCTAAGAAATAAGATTCCTGTTCGGCTTCAAGATCAAATGCTTTCTCACTTATGCCTCAAACATAGAGCTGATTCAGAAGGATTGCAACAACAAGAAATTCTTGAATCTCTCCCTAAGGCTATTAAATCAAGCATCTCACATTACCTTTTCTATGACCTTCTTGATAAGGTCTATCTATTTCGCGGAGTCTCAAACGACTTGCTTTTCCAACTGGTATGTTTTCTCTCTAAACTCTACATGCTTACTTTTTTCCCTTACTTTTGTGAAACACGCGGTGCACACACTTGTTAAGCCAAGCAGAACCATTCCAAAATCATATGGTAATGAGAGGAATATAAAGTGTTCACACCATCTTTAACTTGTTAACGTAGGATAAACTATCCAAACACTTTTTTTGATTCAATGTCGGGTTTCTTTTCTTTAACAAAGGTTTCGGAGATGAAAGCAGAGTATTTTCCTCCTAAAGAAGATGTAATATTACAAAATGAAGCCCCAACAGATCTTTATGTGTTAGTTCATGGTTCCATGGTGAGATTTTACTGCCTCATTTATCCTCTAATTTTATGAAAGGAAACTTGATAATATATGGCATTTGATTGAGACATTATTCTTGCAGGAATGTGTTGTGTTAACACATGGAGTTGAACAGGCAAGTTTTAAATTAATTTCTTCAAAATATGTCTGGAATATGTGTGCTTTATACTAACTGAAAACTATACTTTTAACATATATACAGAGTGTTAAGGAGATTAAACCAGGAGATGTTTGTGGTGAGATAGGTGTTCTTTGTTACAGACCACAACTTTTCACTGTTCGCACCAAGAGATTGTGTCAATTGCTGCGTCTCAATCGAACTTCTCTTCTCAATCTTGTCCAAGCCAATGTTGGCGATGGAGCTATTATTGTGAATAACCTCTTACAGGTTCGTTTTTTTCATTTTTCTTCGACATGAATTAGAAGATTGTTTGGTATTAACATGAATATTGTGGTTGGTACAGCATTTGGAACAACATGACGATCCAATGACAAAATCTATTCTCAAAGATGTAGAGAAAATGCTTGCTGAAGGTAAAATGGATTTGCCGTTAAGTTTAGGTTTTGCTGCCGAAAGAGAGGATGAGACATTGTTACGAAACTTGATAAGACGTGGTCGTCATCCAGATGAAACTGACATGAATGGACGCGCTGCCCTGGTATGTACTCTAGTTTTTTCACAGTTTTCTTGTGTCCCTTTGAATTCACTTCAAACATTACGAATTTTGGATACAATGTAACAAATTCAAAGAAACAAAGGAAATATATATTGAGTTTTTACAAAAATCCAGTACCTTTTATTGGACTGTATTCGACTACCCTCACTTCCGTTTTTGGGTGATGTATGCACCAGCATATTGCAGCAGCCAAAGGAAATGTTGCTATTTCTACTACTCTTCTTGCCAACGGTGCTGATCCAAATATTAATGGTATGTATGTTGGAAAAATAAGTCACATGTGATCTCGCATTAAAAATTATAGAAAAGTTGACCAACATATTACCAATTTATTTTAGGATAGAACCTCATCGAGCTTTTATGCAGTCAACTTTCATGACAAATTTATTATGGTATTAAAGCTGATGGTTTTCGATTGACATCCCCGACCAGTTTAAAATATTGGTTTTAGGTTCAGAGCCAAAATTATCAAATACATCGAATAGGTGATATTGATGAGATCTTTGTTTATTCATACAGACTCAAATGGAAACATTCCTCTTTGGGAAGCAATGTTGGCCCAAAATGATTCCTTAATCAAACTACTCAAAGACCATGGTGCCAATCTATCTCATGGTAACGTGCCTCAGTTTGCTGCATTTGCAATAGAGCAGGGCAACTTTCAGTTGCTAAAGGATATTATTCTCCATGGTGGAGATGTAACTTTGGCCGGAAAAGACGGGTCTACACCACTTCATGCCGCGGTTACTAGTGGGAATATGAAAATTATCGAATTTTTATTAGACCAAGGGGCGGATATTGATAAATATGACGATGATGGATGGACACCCAGAAGTTTGGCTGATTTTCAAGGGAAAGAAGACATTAAGGCCTTGTTTGAGTCGAGGAAAAAAGATAGTTCGGAAGCTGTCATAAGATTTCCTGAAAAAAGACCTGGCCCTCCTGCTCAGATCATGAAATATCCTAGTACTGGTACAATACTAGTTCCTCCAAACACGGTGCAAATGACTCGGGTTGAAAAGAACCCTAGGCGTCAGGTTAACACATTTCAAAACTCATTGTTTGGGTTCGTTTCAGCTGCTACTAGAGGTGAGTATAACTAAAACTAGATCATGTTAAATTAGGTTGAACTTATTGTAAATGTCAGCATATTAACGGGATAACACAAGGTGCACACTTGATAAGTCAAGGAGATATATATAAACCCAGAACCATATGGCAATGGGAAAGACTCCAATAACTTAAAAAGTGCGCACACCTTCTTCAATTTGTCGATGAGGGATAAACCATCCCAAGTCCCAACAGATCAATGATCAAAAGCTTATGGTTGAGACCTTAAGATATGTTACGCAACATTCTCTAATGGTTGCAAAAATATATTTGGCCACTTATGAACATTGAACTTTGCAGGTGAATCTGCTGATCTTAGCAGTTTCTCCAGTGTGGCTGGAAACGAAAGAGCTAGAATAGTTCTTAGGTGCCCGCAGAAGAGTGAAGTTACAAAGCTTGTGATGTTGCCTAAAACTATGCAAGAACTGCTCGAAATCGGGCGTAAAAAATTCGGATGCCAATGTACTAAAGTTACTACAGCTGACGGAGCTGAAATTGATGAGATCGAACTTATTAGAAACGGTGATCAAATTACACTCATATGCTAAGACAAATAAATCCATGCGAGCTTCAATTTTGGTTAGCTTTACCTTGGGCTTGGGTGTTTCTTATCTCCATAACCAAGATCATCACATACACACATCATGTATAGGCTTGACTTATAATTGATGATTTCAAGAACAAACAAATAATGTTAACCCTTCTTGGTAAAAATTACATTGAGTAGCAACATGCTATTAGTCATTCCTATGGGTGCTAAAGGGGAATTTCTATAGAGATTTAAATGCCAATGTATTTTTTTGTGTGTGTCTTATTTTGGCATATGTAATTGTACAATATTCTCTGAATATAAAGTTCTATTCTACCATCTAAAATTAGGATCGTTTATGAATTTCAAATATTATAAAGCAAATCAAAATTTCAAAGCTATCAGTGGCCCTTATCGATCTTTCAAATATTATAAAGCAAATCAAAATTTCAAAGCTCTACATGATGGGACAAATAAATGATGAATACCATTACTAACAAACAGGATCGATTATGCTGAATTAGAAGAACAAACTAAAAGACAAAATTAAAGAATACCTGATTCCATAGCATGGTAGACAATCTTGAAAATGAGAGAGTATGGATCTTCTAGATTAACACGTATTCCCTCAAGTGAACGACCTTTAATGTTATCACTCTTAATTCTCTCTGATAATGGGATGTCAGGAGAAAAGGAATATATGTAACCCATGGACCATAACTTCTATATATATATATATATATATATATATATATATATATATATATATATATATATATATATATATATATATATATATATATATATATATATATATATATATATATATATATATATATATATATATATTTTGAAAATTTGGAAATACATAAATAAGCTCCGAAAAGGAGGAAACAACACCAACACTGATACAAAGGGACCCCAAAATCTCCGGCATAAAAAAACCTCAAGAGGAAAAAAGCCATCGAAAGAGGGGGCCAAGCATCAGGCCACTCAGAAACAGCATAGGAGTGGGCTATGCACACCAAACAATTTCGAAATTACAGACGATTACACCTAATACACCAGAAACTAGAAAACGCCCAAAAGCTAACACTAGAACACCATAATCGTCACAGTTGTACTCATACGAGATGAGTAACAACACTCCAAAGTGCATAAGAGAGCACAAGATCACCTCGCCATAATCATCCAGACACACCACTGCAGTTAACAAAGCTCCTCAAGACACGATACACACCAACATAAAATTTTCACGCGGGCAACCCATGAACAGAACTGAAACCCCCAATACCACACACCAGTAGTCACCAAGAGTGAACACCCTCAGTAAACACCAAGCAAAACAAGCCAACAACCAAAACAACGAAAACCATACACCAAACACCAAGGTACCCAAACACACCAAGAACACTCACTAACACGGCCAGACACCACGGGATTTTGGAAAAAGCCAAAACACCCAGACACATTACCCACACCATGAGGAGAGACCCTACCGTAGAACACCATAATCAAACACCATCAAAAAATCAAAACCCATTAAATGAAATTACTCAAAGCCCAATACCAGTCCATAACCGCCTATCCATCAATACTGAAAAACCAACACCTCATCATCACTGCACCAACCAGGGGTCAAAACTCCCAAATAGCACAAAAAGCAGAACCCATTTCTTAAGACCAAAATTAAACACCAAAATAACGGACCAAAGACGCCTCATCAACACAGGGGAAGGGAAAGGTGCCACCGTCTAACCCCAAAGCCCCGTCGACAACCTCTAGAAACCTTCCACAACCTTCCAGACAGAACTCCGAAAACAGACCAGCAAGTTTGAAACCAGAACATGAGTCGAGCAGCTACGAGACACAATTTCGACTCCCATCAGTAGCACCCATCATCAAAACCCATCAGTAGCACCATCAAATCCAGATCAGAAGATAATAAACCTCAAGATCGAAAAAAAACCATACATCACAAAACAGCAACGGACACCAAAAAGCTACCACCCACATCACCCAGAAGATTAATACGAAAAACACCAGACAACCACTTTTTTCGACCAAAATTAGAATCCAAGGCTAAAAAACCAACCCAGACACCGTCGAAAGTAGAAAAAAAAACACCAAACAAAACAAGGACTCCCCACAGACTGGATATCAGACCCTCCCCATAATCACCACCTACGACAACAAGCCACCATAATCTCTGGGCCATCGCCGATAAACCGAACAGCTCGAAAATTCCAAGTAGACAGATAATCATCATGCACACGAGACCCCAGAAGAAGCAGCCAACAGAAAAGAGAATCCCCAGAGGAGAAGAACCGTCGAACCTACCACCGTCACTACCAAAACCAATACCTCTGATAATCACCAAAAACCCCATCTCCAAAGAAACATGACCCACGAGAACCACCACAGAAGACCTGAAATTCCACGCATACCACCAAGCGACAATCACACGAAACCCCCCAGTCAACACCAAAAACATCAACTTAGACAACAAAACAAAATGTCACTGAAACAAACACCAAAGAACAAAACCCCGCCATTGCCGACGACCACCTGCACTAAACAAGCGGTCGTACTTTACAGCCTATCACCCAAGAATGACAAACAAAGCTCAAACCAGAAAAAACCGCAGCGAAGATTAAGAGAGAATCCTCAACACCTCCAATGCTGGACCCCACATCACTGTCCAACACCGTCAACAAAAAAGCAGAGAACCTTCGTCCAGACCCAAAACGTAAAAAACGGACCATAAAACAGAAAATTTTGTTTCTCTTCTTCCCAAACAAAAGCATCTCCACACCATGAAGTTTTCAGCTTCTACACCACATTAATCCTCCTCATCATTATCTCCAAACCAAAACCTTAATATGCTTAGCACCCAAAGCTTGAGACACCACCCACCAGCCACCACCATCCCCAACCTAGGCCCGCCACTAGGTCGCCTTGTAAACTGTAGCTTACGCTTTCGTAGGGCCATAGTAGCCCAAGAAATTATGTATCTCTCCAATGTTCATAGATCTTTTCAGAATACCATCACGACATGGACGAGTTTTTTCAAGATTTCCCACAGTCTCCTTCCTTATTTGCTTTTTGGTGGCTGATTTTTTTTACTGTCGATAGCATTTTGGTTGTCACCATCAACCACCGTTGCCGGAGCCGCACTATGCGCCACCGTGAGAGCCTCCTCCAAAGGACTCCGAGAATCCATGGAAGAAGACCGGAGAATAGTGGGTAAAGATATAGTAGTCACCTGCTCAAAAGTTGCGTGGGCCTGCTCAAAAGTTTTTTCGTCGGTTACAGTAGTCACCTGGTCTTCTTTGGCTTGTTCCGTAGAATCAGGGAGGGACTCACGTGCCGTACTCACAGTGGAGCTGTTAGTTGTGGTCATAACATGAGTAGCCTCCATCTGCATCATACCCGTGTCCACCTTCTCGCCTTCAGTGGCGGTTTTGCTTTTGCCATCATCCAACACCCTTTCTTTACAACCCGTGATAATAACAGGTTGTTTCCTCGACAAAGAAACAGAAGGTGTTGGTGTGCGCTTTTTTCGGTATCGTGGTTCACCGATATTCCATCATGATCATGCTTGAAAGTCACACCGCCTTTATCGTATTTTGCAACTGAAACCTTTATTCTTCTACCCATAACAAAGACTCCATCCAAATGCTTGATTGCCTCTTGAGCTTCTAATCTTGAAGAGAAACGGATAAACCCGAAAGCGTCCTCCCTATATGCTCTTCGTTTCCTCGAGATGAAAGAATCTCGAACCTGGCCAAAAACACGAAAAATATCACGAAGATATTTTGTAGACACACCCTTGTGGATACCATCAATGAAGAGGGTGAAGGTTTGAGCAAAAGTGGGGGCCCGCTGCCCACGCCCCCGGCGGAGTTGGAATGCACTGTGGTGGCTTAACCATGGAGCAGGGGACAAACGCTGATACCGTTGGTAGCCATGGCGAGGAAGGAAGAGCCGTTTAGTTTTGTTACCGTTGGATTCAAATTTTGAAAAAAAAGGTTCTTTGAAACCTGCGAGCATCCTGAAATCTCACACTCTCTCTCACTAACCTCTCACTAGGCATCTTTTATATATATATATATATATATATATATATATATATATATATATATATATATATATATATATATATATATATATATATATATATATATATATATATATATATATATATATATATATATATATATATATATATATATATATATATATATATATATATATATATATATATATATATATATATATATATATATATATATATATATATATATATATATATATATATATATATATATATATAATAACATGTTACTGGTATTCAGCCCATCATAGAACCCAGTCATAAAATGAGTCTCTCCACATTTAAGGCCCACAACCTATTGATACATTTAAGCCCAAACCTTTTAACTTTAACTAGTATAGAATCCCGTGCAATGCACGATTTTTTAGCATCGGTATATATGAATATAAATATATTAATTAAAAAAATTAAAGCCTGAGATATTATGTACTCGTAAATTACTCAATTTTTACAATATATGTATAAATTAAATTTGTAATATTAAAAATTGTCTAGAATACATGATGCGATTTATGCGATATATATTTTATAATTTACTCAATTTAGCCATAAATAAATAATAGTCAAAGATAATTTAATGGTAGAGATATTGGTCAAGATTAAATGCAATTTATTAGATTACTTAATTTACTTAATTTAGTTTAATAAATATAAGAATTAATTAATTTGATTATTCCATGTGAGAAATAATCTGTTATCTTTGACTGCATTCATTTAGGCAAATTAAAAATTGTGACATTTGATACAAAAATAATTCAAATACCATAAGTTCAGAAATTATTTATGCGATATATATATTTTATAATTATTCAATTTAGCAAGCATTAAATTAATTATAATATCCTAATAAATTATTCCTTAAATTAATTATAATATCCTAATAAATTATTTCTTAAATTAAGCAAGCATTAATGTATTATAGATTGAAACATCAATGCATATTAGGCAGTATTAATTGAAGAAAGAAATTTGTTAGCTTTTAACCAATAGAAAAATTACAAATGGCACACCTTCTCTTACATTGACATTTGTCATTTCCCAAGAATTTTATTAGAATGTATGATTAGATCACTTTAAATTGGGCCTAAAGACAGTCTTAATTAATTATAATGACATATAAATATTTACATATAAGCCCAATGTTGGACTTTGGTCCAACAATCTCCCACTTGGGCTATATGTAAAAATTGTATAAACTTGTATCATTATAAAACCAAATTTGAGCTTAACCATACTGTCAAAACTGTAATGTATCAGAAACCAATCTCGTCTTTCAATTATATTAGCATAGACCAAAGTTGTCTTCGTTACATCTTTTCGTAACTAGACCTCAATGATCATAATACCAACACAAAAGAATGACATAGATCATGAAGTGGATGTGTAGCATGGAAACAACATGCAATGTGATCTTAACATGTCCGTATCCAACTGGTCCACTTTAATAGTGAGATCAAACTATTACCATGACACAATCAGAGTATAAAACCAAACTTTATCATAACTTAATTTCTGCAAAAAAACTTTATAACTATAAATGTCAACACATGTTCAATAAACTGAATTTACAAACTCCCACTAAAAACTGAACATCTTATATAGATGAAACAACACCCATATGAGCCACATGCTCAAGAAACCGCATGGATGGTAATGCTTTGCTAAGCGGATCCGCAATCATAGAGTCTGTACCAATATGTTTAACTGACAATTCTTTATGTTGAACCCTTTCTTTTACAACCAAGAATTTGAGAGCCACAAACTTTGACTTCCTTGAACTCTTATTGTTGTTAGAAAATTTCACAGCGGAGTCGTTGTCACAATATAACTTAAGTGGTCTATGAATAGAATCCACTACACGTAGTCCCGTGACAAAATTTCGCATCCATATGCCATGATTCGATGCCTCATAGCATGCAATGAATTCTGCTGCCATAGTGGAAGATGCCATAATGGATTGTTTAACACTCTTCCATGAGACAGCACCTCCAGCCATCATATAAACATAACCAGAAGTGGATTTCATTGTATCAATGCATCCAGCAAAATCAGAGTCAGCATACCCAATGATCTCAAGATTATTTGACCTCCTATACGTGAGCATGTATTTCTTTGTCCTGTGTAAATACCGTAAGACCCTTTTGACTGCTCTCCAATGTTCTAATCCTGGATTGCTTAAATAACGTCCCAACATCCCTGTTATGTATGTAATATCTGGACGAGTGCAAACTTGAGCATACATTAAACTCCCTACTGCTGAAGCATAAGAAATATTTTACATTTCCTTTTTCTCAAATTCATTTTTGGGGCACTGATCAAGGCTGAATTTGTATCCTTTAGCCACAGGGGTATCTCCTAGATTGCAGTTTTGCATGCCATACCTTTTCAACACATTTTCGATATAACTCTCTTGTGATAACCCAAGAATACCTCGAGAACGATCTCGATGTATTTTAATACCTAATACAAAAGAGGCGTCACCAAGATCTTTCATCTCAAAATTCTTTGATAAAAAGTTCTTAGTTTCACGCAAAAAGCTTATATCGTTGCTAGCAAGTAGTATGTCATCAACATACAAAACCAAAAAAATGTATTTCCCTCCACTAAACTTGGGGTAAATGCATTCATCAAGCAAATTCATCTCGAACCCAAATGAGAGAATCACTTGATGAAACTTCAAATACCATTGACGAGACGTGTGCTTAAGCCCATAGATGGATTTCTTAAGTTTACAAACCATCTTCTTTGGGTCACCCACCGCAAAGTTTTCAGGTTGTTTCATATAAATTGTCTCTTCAATATTGCCATTGAGAAACGCTGTCTTTACATCCATCTGATGTAACTCAAGATCAAAATGTGCTACTAATGCCATTATTATCCTTAGAGAGTCTTTCGAAGAAACCGGAGAGAAAGTCTCTTTGTAATCAATGCCTTCCTTTTGTGTAAAACCTTGCACTACCAGACGAGCTTTAAATCTCTCCACATTGCCATTTGAATCCTTTTTGGTTTTAAATATCCATTTATTACCAATAGGTTTTATACCTTCTGGCAATGCGACGAGATCCCAAACATCATTGTCCTTCATGCATGGATTGCAATTCCTCATTCATAGCTTCAAGCCATTGTTGAGAATTTGCACTTTCCATAGCTTGATGAAAGTTGACAGGGTCATCTTCCATTACAATGTGTTCAAACTCATCTTTTTCAGCATCTATCCACTCTGGAGAGGTAGAACTTTCATGTTCTGGAAGATATGCAATGTAATCACCTGGCAATGCACTTCTTCTTTCTCTAGTGGACCTTATTAATGGCACAACTTCTTGAGGAGCGAGAGTTTGTTCTCTGGGAGGACCTCCATCAACATTGTTTTGAATTGTGTCATAAGTAATGTCCGATGTAGGAATCGATTCAATACCAGTGACATCTATAGGAATAATAATATTCTCTTCTTCAAAAACAATGTTTCTAATTGTATCTCCCTTCACAAAATCGACATCCTCAAGAAACCTAGCATTAATCGTCTCAAAAAACGATTTAGCTTTAGGATCATAAAACTTAAACCCTCTTGACTTTTCAAAGTATCCAACAAAATAACAACTAATAGTTCTAGAATCCAATTTCTTTTCATTAGGCCTATAAGGCCGTGCCTCAGTTGGACATCCCCAAATATGTAAATGATTTAGACTCGGCTTTTTGCCGGTCTACAGTTCATATGGGGTCTTATTATTAGTCGCTTTTGTTGGTATTCTATTAAGAATATAAGCTGCAGTCTTAAGTGCTTCTCCCCAGAGTGACTCTAGTAAGGTAGAATGACTAATCATGCTTCTTACCATTTCCTTAAGAGTCCTATTTCGTCTCTCAGCAACACCATTCATAGTTGGAGTACCAGGCATGGTGTACTGAGGAACAGTACCACATTGCTCTAGAAATTTAGCAAAAGGCCCTGGACATTGTTCACCTGAGCCGTCATAACGACCATAGTATTCACCCCCACGATCGGATCTGACGGCTTTAATCCTTTTATTAAGTTGATTTTCAACTTCAGCCTTATAACTTTTGAACACGTCTAGTGATTGAGCCTTTTCATGAATGAGATATATATAGCCATATTTAGAATAATCGTCTATGAACGAGATAAAATACAGTTGTCCATTCCAAGAAGGACTTGGAAATGGACCACAAATATCTGTATGAATAAGTTCTAAGACATCTAAAGACCTATTGGCATCATATCTCCTTTGATTGGTTTGTTTTCCTTTAATACATTCAACACACACATCCATGTCTGTGAAAATTAGAGGTCCTAAAATGCCATCAGACACAAGTCTTTCCATTCTCCTTTTAGAGATATGGCCTAATCTTTTGTGCCACAATGACGCTGAAGTTTCATTATTTGTCTTTCTTTTTATTCCTCGCGAAGGTATTCATTATATGAAGCAATATAATCAATGGTATATAGATTATCATTTAACAATAAAGAACCAGAACCAACCAACTTTGAATCATGAAACAAACGAAAAATTTCATTTCCAAATGAACAAGAAAAACCAAATTTTTCCAAAACAGAAACTGAAATCAAATTCCGTCGAAAAGACGATACAACAA